>CM052899.1:162875430-162918803 GCA_028534135.1 Potos flavus
ATGTTAATTCTCACCTACTCAACCAATGACTGTGTCATTGCAACAGGGCACAGTGGCCTTATCACATGCCGGCATCCAGGGTAGCATTTTATTTTTTTGCATGAAATGCATACAAATCAAACGTTCTGTTGACTCCAAATGTTCTGAACTCTTGGCTACTTAATCCACAGCTGAGAGCTCTGAGCCTGGCTTTCAGTATAGGCAAAATAACAGAGATAAAGGGAAAAGAGAGGTATGCAAGATAAGTAGCGGACATAGAAATCCCTTTGAATATCTGCATTTAAATGGAAAGCATGGTGAATTGGGGGAAGGGCAGAAATGGATGAACATAGGCTCGAGGGGCTCAGACTGAGCAATTTTCATTTAGAGTTTGTCATTCTTTATAAACAGTGCTTTGTATTATTGCAATAAGTCATACCATTGTTGAAACGAAGGCAGTTCTTTTGTGCAATGCTGGATAGCAGGCATTATGTCATGCTTTGGTTTTGTTTGTTTGTTGTTTAGATTATAGTTTCTGACACCAAATTTCACTTGCCTTTATAATTTTATTTCTGACTTAAAAAATTTAAAGATACATAGTAATTTCTCTGAAATTCAGACTGACTCATTTGGAATGTGTAGTGATTGGGGCATTGTCTGAACCAAGCTTCTGAGCAAATCTTTATTCACAGAGAGTTTTAGTCTAAAGAAGATTTGGAGTGGGGAATATTTAAAATGCTGGAAGAAGTCAACTGTTTTCAAGCAACATCCAAGTTATTCAGACGTTATTTTAATAATGCATGTAATTAAAAATTATTTTTATCTATTCATTAAAAGCAAGATTAAAGAAGGGTATCAAATATCCTTGACTTTGTTATCCTAATCTGAATTAATATTTAATTTAAAAATAGATGCTAATGGGTTGAGCTAGACCATAACAGGGAGGGTTTGTGGTGTGTGTGTGTGTGTGTGTGTGTGTGTGTGTGTGTGTTTTAAGGACAGAACCTAACAAAATGCAATACCGAAGTAAAAAAAAAAAAGGTAGGGAGTTAAAAGCACTGATGTAGAGATCAAAATTATTGGGGTGTGACTTTGAGGTATTCTTACTAGGGGTGTGATTTGAGCCAAGAGCATTACCAGATGCTATTGATGTCTACCCAAGTCTCTTGGAGCCCTTTCTGGTGGTGGTGTCTATCCCCCAAATGTGGGCACTCACTAAAGTCTCACAACTGTGACTTTCTCTGGAGGATTACCCTTGGGTGATTGTAGCCCAGGTACCAGGGAGTTACACACACACACACACACACACACACACACACACACACACAGGGGTTGGGACAGTACGTATATTTAAGTCTCAATCCCTTGCCTCAAGACAGGACAGACTCTGCTCTCTTATTTATCTTCCAGAGCTCCCCACGGATTAGACTAAAACTACACTTCCCCAGAAACATCCTACCTTCTTCTCCTTTCTTTCTTGCTTCCTACATCTCATTTTCAGTTTCTCTTGTAAGGAGTCCCTCCATCAGCCATTTGGCTGAGAAATCGGCCTCAGGATCTGTGTCATCTGGGGCACTTAGCTTAAGACAAGTGGCTGAACTTCACTGTGTCTAGTTTCTTTCTCTGGAATAATATCCACAGAATGAGAAGCACCTGAAGTGAGCACTTGATAAGGTAACTCTTCCTGATGTTGCTGCCTTTGCTGTTGTTTTTATTATTATTATTCCTTGAATTAGTAGCTGATGTGTAGAGCTATTAAACTACTTTTTAAACTTAAATAACAAAGAGTATGTTTCACATTTCAGAGCAGCCAATTTAAGAATACCCACCACTGGGCATTTTCGTATGTATTTTTATTACTGTTCACCTTCATTAAATAGTATTTGCTTCCTATACTGAGAGTCAACGGTATTTTTACGTGGAGCAGTCCAGTATAGTTTGTGTCTGCAAAAATTTGTAGTCCAGTAAGGATGTTAGGCAAATACGCCAATACAATACAAGGAAGGGTTGGAAGGCACACGACAAGAGTACAAGATATGTAAACACAAAATGATGTGTTCTTTCAAGATAGGAAAAGTCCACATTCAGCTTGAGGCATGAAAGAATCTTGAAGGAAGGAAGAATGAATGAATGGATGGATGGTTGATTGGCCAACCATCTGGCTGGTTGTTAATAACTTTAATTGAGGAATAATTTATATTACACAAAATTTATCCATATTAAGTATACAATTCAGTAGTTTTAGTAAATTCGTTATGTGTGCAACTAACATACCCATTCCTTTATCTTGACAGGATCCCTCCTGCCCATTTACACTTAATCTCCATTCCTGCCCAAAGCTACAGGGAACCAGTAATCTACTTTTCTGTGTTTATAGGTGTTCCTTTTTTGAAAATATTATACAAATGCTTTCATGTGATATGTGGCCTTTTGTATCTGGCTTTTTTATTTAATGTTTGAGATCCATTGATGTAGCATATATCACTACTTTAACCTTTTTTATTACTAAATGGTATTCCATTGTATGGATGTACCACCTCTTGCTTAACCACCCATTTGTTGATGGGCATTTGGATTGTTTCTACTTTTTGGCTATTTTGTGTGCAAATCCTTGTGTGGAGAATAGATGCATTTTAACAGTTGAACATGAGCTAGCAGTGAAGGTAGTGAGTAAGGAATGGAGATGAAAAGTTTATATTGTGCTCAAGAAAGAGCGATTACTCATTTAGCAGAAGCAAAGAGCACCATAGAAACATGGAGAATAGGGAAAAATGAAAACAATAGCACAATTTGCCAATATACATCAAGAGAAATATATATTTTCTGATATGTTCTACCTAGAAAATATGTCATGCTCAAAACATTTTGCAAAACACTTGATAACATGCCCCTCTGGGGAAACTAACAAAGCTCATTAGTGTTTTAAAAATTCTGAAAAGTCCTATAGTAAAGATATCGATTTTAAAATATATTTTAAGGGATACCTGGATGGCTCAGTTGGTTAAGACTCAGGTCATGATCTCAGGGTTGTGAGATTGATCCCCACTACAGGCTTATGCTGAGCATGGAACTTGTTTAAGATTCTCTCTCCCCTCTGCCCCTCCACCCTGTGCATGCTCTCTCTCTCTCTCTTCCCTGCCCTCCCTCCCTTTCTAAAAAAATAATGATAAAATAAAATATATTTTAAAAATATCTAAATTTTGTTTAGTCTGCCATTACACACACACACACACACACACACACTTTGGAATCTATTTTTATTAATTAATGTTATTAATATTTCATGAATCTAATGTTCTATGGATACACTTTAGTTAATGCAAATAAAACAGATACATAACAGGTTCTTCCTGAAGGCAAGGATAGAAACTGTGACAAAAACTAGTCTCTATAAAAGATAATGTGGGCATTTCTAAAATTAATATAGCTCTTTGATTTCTCACTATCTTGTAATTTATACTTCTGTTAGGGCAAATTGCATTATGGTAGAATCCCAAATATTAAAATGGGAATAACACCATTCTAACCCATCCCTCCAATTTGGTGTTTTGCAAACTATTTGTCATATGCCATTATTGGATTTTATTTATTTATTTATAAATTTTTGTGCATTTTTAATGAGAGAAAAAAATTTCAGTGTGCATTGCATATGGTAAGGTCAGTATTATTTCACGAAACTTTTGTTTCAATTATGTGTGTATTTCTGTATTGGCATCTGTGTGTTGTCCGATGTATGAACAGTAGGTTATAGTTAAATAGAAAATGAAAATCATTGCTCTAAATCATGTTTTCTTAAAGTTTAATGAAAGGATCATGATGATGCAGGATACTTTTTGGTGATATATGGATAATCATTACTAACATAGTATTAGTAGGGAGGTATATATACCTTTCCTAATACTAGTTCAATCCTTTGATTATAGATATGAGATGGTCTCCTTTTGGTGGCAGTCTTGAATACATCAAAAATACTTCCTTGTTTCTCTTCTTTGAAAAGAGATAACAATTCTGAGCTCAGACTCCAAACTTCAAAACAATGTTGTTTCATTGCATTTATGTTTATAGTTAGCTCTTTATGGCTAGTGATACTTATTTGCAATTTGGTACTGATAAAATATCCTCTTTAAAAATAATGTATTCAGGGGGTGCCTGGGTGGCTCAGTGGGTTAAAGCCTCTGCCTTCGGCTCGGGTCATGATCTCAGGGTCCTGGGACCCAGCCCCGCATCGGGCTCTCTGCTCAGCGGGGAGCCTGCTTCCCCCTCTCTCTGTGCCTGCCTCTCTGCCTACTTGTGATCTCTCTCTCTATGTCAAATAAATGAATAAAATCTTAAAAAAAGAAAAAAAGAAAAAAAAAATAATGTATTTAGGGGGCGCCTGGGTGGCTCAGTGGGTTAAAGCCTCTGCCTTTGGCTCAGGTCATGATCTCAGAGTCCTGGGATCAAGCCCCACGTTGGGCTCTCTGCTCAGCAGGGAGCCTGCTTCCCTCTCTCTCTGCCTGCCTCTCTGCCTACTTGTGATCTCTCTCTCTGTCAATAAATAAAATCTTAAATATATTATATATATACATATAATATATTTAAAAATGTATTTAAGTATAAATTAAATGAAGTAATTTAAGAAATATAACAATAGCATAAGTGAATTATGGCTTTTGGTAAAGATATCAGAGGTGGTTGTGAATAACTGAAATTTCAGACACATTATTCTAAGCTTTACTTGAACCGATAATGTCATTTACTTAGAACTTCCCTGATATATATATCATATGCATATACGTATATAAATTTATTCATTTACTTATTTATTTATTTAAATGAATTGTTTTACATTTGTGGTGATCATATTCTGGTACTTGAGAACCAACCAGTCCATTTCAGAGGTCAGTCAAGCAAACAATAGGCAGTGGTCTAGAACCAAAAGTTTGCTGGTGAAAGAAGAAACATGGCTCAGAAACCACTCTTTTATAGAGTATGTTTTCCTTCTTTCTTTGCCAAGAAATCTGTAGAAGAATTGCAGCCTGTGATGAAAGGCCCATAGGTGTTTTCCACATCTCTATCTCAGATGAAATTGACTCAGTTAGTTGTCAATGCCAGGGTGTTTCATTTAATCCAATATTCATGTCATTGGGAGGTTGCCATATGTACATAGATTACCAATTTTCAAATAATTAGAATGCAATAAAAATAGAACCAATACTCTCCTGATGTCATGTATAATTTAATCTCTTCTTGTTGAATTGCAATTGAATTCAGGTTCTGAAAGACTAATGAGAATATTAATTGGATTTGTATTATATATGTGCAAAAATACCACTTAATCAAGTTGCAATTTATTGGATGCCAGATAAGAGTTTACTTGAGCTCAAGTTTGTCTACCACCTTCAAGATGGGCCTGTCACTTCTAAATTGGACACATCAAGTCCAATTAATTCAGTCCTGTGTATCTTAATTCAGTCCTGTGTGTGTCTGCTTTACAAGGAATCCAAACCACTATGGCCTACATGAACTTCTTTTTTCTAATTTCTCAAAAAGTCCTTATTCACACCGTGTGTCCTGGATCCCAAGACTGAATTATCTTCCAATGTTCTGATTGAAGGGTGGGTTTTTGCTGATTTTAACACCTAACAAATCACTGAGGGTAAGCATCCAGTTGTATGTATGAACAAAGTTTCACTGGTGATTAAATGATTGATTGATTGATTATTGCATTCAACAAATACTTTTTCTAGATTATTGCAGGGAACTTCCCCTTTTAGGGAAGACAATGGAGGTTTGGGGCAGAGGAATGTTATAATAAGGCTCATATTTTCAATGAGTTACTCTAGCTGATGTCTTCATGGAGTAGGGGGCAAAGCAGAAGCAGGAAAAACAGTCTGGAGGCTTTTGTGGTTGACAAACTAAGAAGTGATAGTGGCATAAACCAGGATGGTAGAAGTTACAAGTGCTTGCCATGTACTTTGCAATGTGCCTGGTATATTTCTCTTTCCAATAAATTGTTTAATAAATATATGATAATATATTCCTGTCGGTCTTACATCTCCCCACTTCCAAAACTTTTGACCTTCCAATAAATATAAAAAAAAGGCTTGTCTCTGCATATTTACAAAATAGTCTCAGAATCCAAGCTGATGGGCAGAGAATTGGGGTACATTTTATAGCCGCTGTGTTCAGCAGAATCATTCTTTTGCATTATATGCAGTTGAGTGCATTTTGATTTTGAAGTTTTATTAGATTGTTTTTTCATAAGTGGAGAAAAAGAATGGAATGAATATGGACTGCATATACTACAAATAACAACATCAATATTTAGACAAAACTGAGTGACTAGATGCAGAATTGGGAAATCTGCCTATTAGCAGTAAAGAGAAATGTGGTCGTCATTTTGTGCTGTTGATGGCCTTATCCCCAATAGCTCAGTTTGTAAGTGATAGAAATAATTGTGAAATTGACACTTTGGATATTAAAGTACTGCTTTGTGAGATGCTTTCTTTAGAACAGGAAAGTTTTAATCTGGACACATTCTCAAAATTCATTTACAATAATGGGTGGGTAATATTATGCCCATTTTACAGATTAGGAATCCAAAGCTCAAATAGATTACATGACTTTGCCAGGATCACTCTGTCTCAACACTCCCAAAATAAAACCTTGATGTCAGCAGAGAGTGACTATTATGAGAGTCTATTGTGTTCACTGCTATATCCCTAGTGCCTAGATGGGTGCTGGCTGAATAAATATTTGTAGAAAGAATGACTGAATGAGTGAATAAATGAAAGTCACAGAACCAAGATTATAACAAAGACCTGGCTTAAAATACTAGAAGGGGAATAACTTGATAAAGGTGTAGCAAATATGCTCTGTACATCCATAGTAGTGATAAGCTATAAAAAATAGCTAGTATGTATGTTATTTTTTTTAAATTCTGTATGATAAAATAAGGTCAATACCAAATGATCACGTTTCTTTAAAGGCAAATTCAAATATTTTTATTTAATATCCACTTCATCAAAATAGTACATGAACTAAACTAAACTAAAATTGTACCTGAAAGCTTGTGACCCTCCATCATAACAGAAAAACACAAAAATAAAATGAAAATTCAAGATCAGTCACTGGAAATACTCTACTTCTGGATTCTGTTGCCCAGATGCAATTCTTGGAAACTTTGGTCTGTTTCTTCTACTATGGACTTTTATAATAAATTTGTTCTTACTTATATTTCTTGACCTTTCAATTTCAAATACTACTTATTGTCTTACTTCTATGGAAGATGAGGATTGCACTCCCTTAAAACACCCCTTACTCTATACCCAAGACCCCTCCTCCATTTTCCAAATGTTTTCATTCAGCATTGTTCAAAGCTCTTCAAGATAGTGTTCAGTGAGCTTTACTTTCTTGTTTTCCTTGGAGTTAATAGTGGCATTTTGTTTTTAGTTAGCTAACTTTTCTATGCATGTATGACTTCCAATTCTCAATCTCTATCTCAAACTATAGTTCTCTTCTTTGTACAGATAGACATATTCTAAAATCCCCTAAGTCCATTTTCTCCCTTGAGAAATCCCTCCCTTGACTCTCTTCTCTTGTTCCAATTTAGAGCTTAATGCCAACCCTCCTCCCAAGACTCACTTAGATTTTTCTTTGCCTCTTTCTTGGGTTACATCCCATGTCCCCTTCTTATTAGCTCCTCCCTCCAGTTAATAGAGTATGTCTTCCACCACTTCCTAAGAAAAAAAGAGGCAATTTTTTTTTTTTTTAAGATTTTATTTATTATTTGACAGAGAGAGACACAGCGAGAGAGGAAACACAAGCAGGGAGAGTGCGAGAGGGAGAAACAGGCTCTCCGCTGAGCAGAGAGCCTGATGTGGGGCTCGAACCCAGGACCCTGGGATCATGACCTGAGCCGAAGGCAGACGCTTTACAACTGAGCCACCCAGGCGCCCCAAGAGGCAATTTTTTTTAAAAAAGATTATTTATTTATTTGACAGAAAGAGACACAGAGAGAGAGGGAACACAAGCAGGGGTAGCGGGAGAGGGAGAAGCAGGCTTCCCACCCAGCAGGGAGCCTGACTTGGGCCTAGATCCCAGGACTCTGGGATCATGACCTAAGCCCAAGGCAGAGGCTTAATGACTGAGCCACCCAGGTGCCCAAGAGGCAATTTGTTAAAGAAAAGTTTCATTCTCAAATTTAAAAAAAAAAAAAATTGCCATCAATGCAACCTTTAGTTTATGTTGGAATTCTAAGTTGAAGAACAGTTTCCCTCAGAATTTTAAAGCTCTACTTTTTTAATCTTTCAGTATCTTAAAAAAAGAGAGAGAGAAGGAAGGAAGGAGAGAGTGAGCAGGTCCATTGCCATTCTTTTCATATAAACCGTTTCTTTTTTCTCTTCTGGAAGCTGTTAGCAGCAGTTATCTTTTCCCCAGTGTTCTGAAATTCCAAATCATGTGCCTCAGAGTGGTTTCTTGCCCTTCACTGTTTTATGCCTTTAGTAGGCCTTTGCAATCTGAAAACCTAAGGCTTAAATTCTGGGGAATTTTGCTTTGTTTAGAAATATATTTCTCTGCCATCAAGTCTGCTTTTTCTTTCTGTGACCTCTATTAGTCAGCTACTGGGTCTTCTGAGTTGATCCTGAAATTTTCTAAATGTTTTTCTCCTATTTTCCACCACTTCTTTTTTTCCCCCATATTTCTTCATATGAGAGTCCCTCTAATTTATTTTCTGTCATCCTCAATGAATTTCTTTTTATGTCTCCTAATACATTTTTAAGTTTCCCAGTTTACTATTACTCTTTTTGTCTTCTACAATGACTACTTTTTTCTATTCTCTTTTTTTGTGACCTTTTCAAACATTTTATCTGAAGCTATCAAATGTATTTTTAAAATTTATTTTCCTCTGCTCCCTGTTTCCCCTGAATCCGTATTATTATTTGTTTTGGTCTCTGCCTTTCCACCCTGGACTGTCTCTGAATATTTCAGAGTAAGATAATAACATGCTGATTGCATCACCTGTGTGGATGAGAAGACCTTATTTATTAGTGTCTTTTACTTTAGGTTGCTGAGTTAAAAATCTGGCCATTTCATCAGAAAATCCTGAAATGTTCCTCTCTCTAGGTCTTTTCTCTGGGGCTAGAACTGATTTCCTATAATTCACCAGCTGAAAATTTGATTAGGATCTATGAAACTGAAATCTAACTTTAGTTACTTACTCACATGCAACTTTTTCTTTTTTTTTTCCTTCCCTCTCAATAAAAAGGCTGAAGGCTTGATCAAGTTGTATCCTTATCCATAGTACTTAGCAGATGGCTTTTGTCACTTACACTTATTACCCATAGTCTCCACATGGTTGCTCCAGCTCCAATCTTATGTCTGTGTTCTAGACAGAAAGGAAAAGAAATAATGGAGGAAAGGGTAGCACCTACATTGAAAGAAATGAATGGATAAATTAATAAATAAATATTCCAAGATGTCCCTAACAGGCTCCTTTGGCCACAACTATACCATAAAACTATTTCTAGTTATTAGGGAGTCTGGAAAGTTGAGGTTTATAGGTAGGTCACTGTCATCCTGAATAAAATCAGACTTCTATTAGAAATGAAGGAGGCAGGGGCACCTGGGTGGTTCAGTGGGTTTAAGCCTCTGCCTTCGGCTCAGGTCATGATCTCAGGGTCCTGGGATCAAGCCCCGCATCTGGCTCTCTGCTCAGCGGGAGCCTGCTCCCCTCTCTCTCTCTGTCTACTTGTTATCTGTCTCTCTCTGTCAAATAAATAAATAAAAAAAATCTTAAAAAAAAAAAAGAAATGAAGGAGGCAGGATGGATATCAAATAGGAAAACTAGCAGTGTTTACCATGTTAAATAAAATAGATGAAACACATTGTCCAAGGTAAAGTGCAAGAGCTTCTAACCCACAGCGCTATGCTCACTATTATCATCTTAGGATCAAATGGTATGAAATCTGATCTGAAGGACATGAGTTATTCATGTACCTTCTAATATTAAGATTAGGAAGCATTTAGTCTGGCAAGACTATGTTTGGTGCTCTATTTTGTTCCCTAGCTCTCGACAGAGTTAGCAAACTATAATCTCCTTAAGTATGGTGGCTGAAACCTACTCATAATTATAAATTTGGCACCTGTTTTTTTTTTCCTGGCAACGATTATTTAATAAGTATTTAAATGGACACATCAAAATACGACATTGCTATATATATATATATATATATATATATGTATATATATAGCTTATGACTAAAATTTTGTGTGAATTACATTCAACATTTAAAGAAGAAAGAGGGAAGGAAGAACTTTGATCACCAGCAGCCAGCATGATTTTATTTAACAAAGGAAATCTTAACATCTCATTACCTTTTGTTGAAGGCTGTTAGAATTAAAGGTGAAGGAAGCGCAGGGAAAGAGTTGGTTTAACTTCTACTAAAACAGTGTCCTATAGTGTCTGAGTGTACAGGCCCGGACCTTAGTCCACACGAGTACAACCCCAGTGGGGCCACTTTCTAGCTCTGTGACCTCAGGCAGTTGTTGAATACTCTTGTGTCTCAGTTTTCTCATCTGTAAAATGAGGATAATAACAGGGCCAGGGTCATATGATTGATATGGGAGTTAAATGCCTCACAAATATAAAGTATTTTTGGTCTTGATGAAAGTTAGCCAACTTAAAAAAATTATGGATAGGATAAATATCACAATGAGATTACTCAATTAGGAATTCAGTAATTGCATACAAAAAGAGATAATTCAAGTGATCATTAGTTATAGTTAAGATTCCCAGTAGGGATTATCCCCTGTCAGGCATTGTATTAGTTTGCCAGATTTGCCATAACAAAGTACCACAAATGAAGTGGTTTGAACAACAGATATGTATTGACTCACAATTCTAGAGGCCAGACATCTGAAATTAAGGTTGTAAGGGGTGGTTTGTATCTCAGGGCTCTGAGGGACAATCTGTTTTATATTTCTCTACTAGCTTCTGGTGGCCTCAGATGTTCCTTGGCTTGTAATATCTTCCTGTGTCTTCACATCATTTTCCCTCTCTATGTGTCTATCTCTGTGTCCAAATGTACCCTACTTAGAAGGACACAGTTATACTGGGCTAAGGCCCACCTCAATGACCTCATCTTAACTTCATCAATAGCAAAGACTATTTCCAAATAAGGTCATATTCACAAATACTGGGGGTTAGGATGTCAACGTATTTTGGGGACCCCATTCAATTCATAAAAATCATGATTCAAATGAGGTCATAGCCACTGTGTTTACCAAATCTTCATACAATCCAAATGTCAGCTGGTGCCTCTGTGGCCTTTGAGAAACGGATGAGATTATTCTCATGGCCTTGGTAAACCCTAGACCTCAGAAGGATACTTGTGGATTCTTGTGACTTTTCGCTCCTGGTTCCACTGATCCCAAGCTATTGTGATGTTGTGGACTGCACTTGTGCCTCACAGACCCAGATATGCAACTCATCATGGTCTTCAGAAATGATCCACTCACACAAAAGACATCAGTGAAAATTTTGACTTCATTGACGCTTTTCGAAAGGAGGGAGAATTTTTAATATATACCATATGGTAGGACACAACTGACAAAGTCCTTAATGAAACTTTTTGCCCTTTAAAATCTTCTTCAGCCCCTTGTCCATGGAGGGCATTTTTCTCTTAGCCTATTCTCATGCCTGAATTTCCACCAACTGCTTCACCAAAATACCCAGTTCTTCTCTATTATGCACAAGTTACTTTTCTCTGATTCTCCGGTTTAAATTTCATTCACAAACCCATCAAATAAACACCTCTCAGAAACTATACTTTCATTAATGAATAGTCAGAATTATGGATTTCTTTTACTTATAGGGGAATTAGATGAGGAAGGTGAAAAATAGCAAAATCATAAGAAAAAAAATCTTTACAAGTGGATAGAGAGAAAGTGGATGCTGAAATTGAAAAGATGAAATTCCACAGGGATATGAAATAACTGATATTTATCTTGTACTACCTCAGTGATTTTTGTTGTGTGTATTAGAAATTTACCTCCTTTTATTCTCATAGGAAACTTAACGTGCTCACTGTCATGCTAATAAGTGATCTGGGATTTATACCCATTTATAAAAAAAATCCAGAGACCATTTAGGACTGTAGGGTCCTAGAAAATCTGGAGAGAAGGTGGCTCAGCTCATGCAAAAGGAATTTTTTTTTTTTTAACCGATGATTAACTAAATAAAAAACAAAGAGTCCAGGGTAGAGAAGTTATGGTCCTACCCTGCTTTGCTTTGGTCTGATCAAGTCATGATGATTCTGTTTATTTCTTGACACTACATTCTGAGAGTTTAGTATCTGAGGAATTAGGCCAAATTGGACCTAAATCCCAATCGTCCCTTATTGGCTGAATGGTATCTGGTAAATCATGAACCCTCGTTGGCTCTTGCTTTCCACATTTACAAAATGAGAAAAGAAAAAAAAAATTATCTTCTCCTTGAGAGTAAGAGGGTTAAAATGATACATACTCTACTACTAGGCACTGAGTCCTCAATAAAAGATTTCTGTGACTATTAACCATTCTATTTCAGTTCATCAATTTTTAGAATTAATCAGCTTTATTGTTATTAGTTCAGCATCAATATTTAACTCTTCCACTTAGCTGAACTCAATTTTGAAGAAAAAGAATTTTTTTAAAGATTTATTTAATTTTTAAAAAATATTTAATTTATTTAGAGAGTGATTTAGGGGAGGGGCAGAGTGAGAGGAAGAGAAAGAATCTCGAGCAGACTCTGCACTAAGCACAGAACCTGACATGGGGCTCGATCCCACAACCCTGAGATCATGACTTGAGCTGAAACCAAGAGTCAGACCCCTAACCGAGTGTGCCACCCAGGTGCCTGAAAAAAAAGAATTTTTAACAAACCTTTTAGCTTTTGTAAAATGCTTAAGGATTTTTTCCACTTAGTCTGATGTTTACAGAATTTCTAGTTCATAAGGTATCTGATGACAATGGCCAAAAATATTTTAAAGAAACCCAATGCAACAGACAGAATTGCTGTTTGGAATGATGGTACAAAAGAATGACAGACAGTGAGTGTAGACTCTCAAGAATTTAGCTACTCTGTACCTCAGTGTTCACATCTGTAAAATCAGGTTAGAGTAATATACCTACCTATTAAGAGTATTAAGAGGATTACATGAGTAAATGTGTGTAGAATTGATTTGTGCCTGATACCCAGTAAAGGCATTATAGATATATTTCCTGTTTATTTTATCTTTATTTATTTTAAATATATGCTTTCATGACCCAAGTTACTGTTGATGTATGCAATCAATTTTACATTTGCTTAAGAAATACTGTTGATTTTTTTAAAAAATGCTTGCACATTTTATATTTAAAATCTTAATTCACATATTAATATAAAAGTATTTTTGTATGCTATAGTTAATGCTCTCTGATACATAATAATTATAACATAATAATGAAAGAATACTACTGACTTCGGGGAAGTAAATGCATACCAAGCACATTACATTTTATTTAATTCTTGCCAAAATCCTGTTCTAGGTTCTACGGACATGCCCATGGGTGCTAAGGGCTAGGGTCCAGGTCTGTGTGGCTCCAGAACATAAAATCTCCCAGAGCAGTTACTGAAAGGGAGCAGAGGGAGGAGAGAAGCTCCTTCTAATCTGACTCTTCCCCAAGGCCATCAAACTCTAAACCTCTCCATTACAAAGAGCACATTCAGTTTCCGGCCTCTGTTCTGTGCTCCTTCCAGTTCTTTCAGGTCTGATTTATTCTCATTTGAGATAATATTTGAAGAAACATAAACATCTCTTACAGTCCATGGATAGGAAAAAAAATTTTCTCACTCATGGGATTGTTAGACTACTATAAAGACCTACCAATATATGTTCATTGTAAATGGCATGTTCTTTTTGTTTTGTAATTCCAACTTGGACAGATTTTTTTGGGTAGGATAGGATATCATGGTCTTGTATACTCCTTACCCTTTCTTCATTGTTGGTGTCCAGAAGAGCTAAGGAGCCTATACAAAGGACCCAGGTGTCACTGGGACAGTTGGAAAGGGTTATGCTAACACTTCTGTGCTTCCTAAGGATGATGGTGGAGGGTGACAGTGTGTTGTTAATAGTGACTACTATTTTCCTGAGGTGTTGTGTCACTCCAGTTGGGAAGGTCAGCAGTCATAAAGTCATGCTCCCTGCCTCCTACTCCCCTGCCCCCTCCTCACCCTATGCATGAAGAACAGGTGTAAGCACTCAACATTCTACAGGGTTTATAAAAAATGCCCAACCCCAAATTAGCTTGTTTTCTCATATCAGGAAGTGAGAAGACAAAGTGACAGAACAAAGTTTGAATGCTGTCCCAATCATGTATTATTTATCAAGTTGTGTTAAAGTTGCCTGCTCAAAGCCCCTTTTATCTATAAAATGAGAATAGCTACTATGACTTCTCATAGGATTTTTTAGAGGATTGCATGGACTTTTGTGTTTTGTTTGGACCTGGCTGCACTAAGATTATTAATAAATGGGAGTTGTGTTAACAAGTGTCATAACTGCAAGTATGAACACTTGCATGAGTTGAGTGTCCATTTGTTCATTCTGTCCCACGAGGCTGAATTCTGTGAGTTCAGGATTCCTGTTTTGTGTATCTGTCTGTCACTGTGATCTAATGTGGCCAATGGCCTTCAGTATGGGCTCAGAAAGTATATGTTGAACATGGATGTCCAGGTGTGTGACCTTCTAGAATGCAGTGTCTCCATAATATGAAGATCACTGGACCAGAAGTCAGAGATTTGGATAATGATCATGGCTTTGTCATGAGTCAGCTGTGAGAGTCCAAAGGGTCTGGGAAAAGCATTTTTCCTCTCAAGATCTCAAATGTTTTCATATATAAAGTGAAAAGGCTCACTTAGAATGGCATGGATGCAAATGCAGATTCATGAGTCAGCATATCAAAATCAATGTGTGTCTATTAAACATACTAGATCCTAGGCTTCATTTTTCTAGACCCACAGGATCCGAATATGAACAGCAGGAGCCAGATTAGTTTTCTTTCAGAAATTGCCCCAGGTTTGAGTATAATGGGATTCAATAATTAATTTCTTTTAAATTTTGTAGTTCTGTGAATCTAGATTGTCACATTCATTTTTTTTTAAGATTTTATTTATTTGTCAGAGAGAGAGAGAGAGCACACAAGCAGGGGGAGAGGCAGGCAGAGAGAGAAGCAGGTTCCCTACTGAGCAAGAAGCCAGATGTGGAACTCAATCCCAGGACCCTGGGATCATGACCTAAGCCGAAGACAGGTGCTTAACCGCCTGAGCCACCCAGGCGTCCCTGTCACATTCACTTTTTAAAAAGTTCCTTAAAAAATCATTTGTTAAAGGGAGGGGAAAAAATCAAATTAACAATCTTTATAGTGATTTCGAAGCAAGATCCTCTCCCTCTTTTCTAGAAATCACACAGAAAAAGGACATCAAGTATAGAAACCCCAGCTGAGTGAATTTGTTTGGGTCAATAAATTTATACCTCTTGCCACAATATTTAAATATTAGGACTTTGGCTCCTGCATTCTGCACATGTCAAGAACTTGTGCTTAGAAAGAATATATGTACTTACCAAATCATTCCTGGTTCTGGCATACCTTGGAGATAGGGGTTCAGTTCGAGGCCACTGCAATAAAGCAGATATCACAATAAAGTGAGCAGAATGAATTTTTTGGTTTCCCAGTGCATGTAGAAGTTAGGTTCACATTATATAGTTTATTCAATGTGAAATAGCATTACGACTTAAAAACAATAGACATACCTTAATTTAAAAATACTATATTGCTAAAAAATACTAAACATCATGTGAGCCTTTAACCAAGTCACAATCTTTTTGGTGATGGAGGGTCTTTCCTTGATGTTGATGGCTGCTGACTGATCAGGATGGTAGCTGCTGAAGGCTGGCGGGGGGCCTGTAGCAACTTCTTACAATAAGACAACAATGAAGTTTGCCACCTCCACCTCCATTCTTCCTTTCATGAACACTTTCTCTGTAGCCTGTGATGCTGTTTGATTCCATCTTATCTGCAGTGGAACTTCTTTCAAAATTAGAGGCAATCCTCTCAAACCCTGCCTCTTCTTTATCAACTCCATTTATGTAATATTCTAAGTCCTTTGTTGTCATTTCAATGATCTTTACAGCATGTTCACGAGGAGTATATTCCATTTCTTTGCTCACCCCAAAGAAGCAACTCCTCATCTGGTGAAGTTTTATCATGAGATGGCAGCCATCCAGTTATATCTTTGGGCTCCACTTGAGTTCTCTTGCCATTTCATCACACCTGCAGCTACGCTTCCACTGAAGTCTGGAACCCCTTGAAGTCATCCATGAGGGTTGGAATCAACTTCTTCCAAACTTCTGTTAATGTTGATGTTTGGAGCTCTTTCCATGACTCACAACTATTTAGAATGGCATCCAGAATGGTTAATCTTTTCTGGAAGGTTTTCAATTTCCTTTGCTTGATCCATCAGAGGAATCACTATCTATGGCAGCTATAGCCCTTATGAAATGGATTTCTTAAATAATAAGACTTGAAGTTCAAAATGACACCTTGATGCCTGGGCTATAGAAGGGATATTGTGTTCGCAGGCATGAAAACAGCATGAACCTCACGTCCATCTCCAGCAGAGCTCTTGGGTGACCAGATGCACTGTGCAGTCATCTTTTGAAAGAATCTGTTTTTCTGAGAAGTTGGTCTCAACAGTGGGCTTAAAATGTTCAGTAAACCATGTTGTAAACAGACGAGCTGTCATCCAGGCTTTGTTGCTCCACTTATAAAGCACAAGCAGAATAGATTTAGCATAATTCATAAGGGCCCTAGAATTTTTGGAATGGTAAATGAGCGTTGGATTCAGCAGTATTAGCCCCTAACAGGAGAGTCAGCCTGTCCTTTGAAGCTATGAAACCAGTCATGGACTTCTCCTCGCTAGCCAGGAAAGTCCTAGATGGCATCTTTTTCCAGTAGAAGGCTATTTCATATACACTGAAAATCTGTTGTTTAGTGTAGTCCCTTCATGAATGTTCTGAGCTAGGACTTCTGGAGAACTTGCTGCAGCTTCTCCATCAGCACTTGCTGCTTCAGTTTGCATTTTGATGTTATGGAGAAATCTTCTGTCCTTAAACCTCATGAACCCACCTATGCTAGCTTCCAGCTTTTCTTCTACAGCTTCCTCACCTCTCTCAGCCTTCACAGAATTGAAGAGAGTTAGGGCCTTGCCCCAGGTATGACTTTGGCTTGAGAGAATGTTGTGGCTGCTTTGCTCTATCTAGACCACTCAGACTTTCTCCATATCAGCAATAAGGCTGTTTTGCTTTCTTATCATTTGTGTGTTCACTGGAGTAGCACTTTAAATTTATTTCAAGAAATTTTCCTTTGCATTCATGGTGTGGCTCTTTGGTGCAAAAAGCCAGCTTTTCACCTGTCTCAACTTCCAACATGCCTCACTAAGCTTAATCATTCCTAGCTTTTGATTTACAGTGAGAGACATGTGACTTCCTTTCACTTGAATACTTAGAGGCCATTGTAGGATTATTAGCTGGTTTAATTCCTTTTTTTTTTTTTTGAAGATTTTATTTATTTATTTGAGAGAGAGAGAGAGCTAGCGAGCATGAGTAGGGGGGAGGAACTGAGGGGGATAAAATCTCAAGCTGACCCCATGCTGAGCATAGAGACCAATGCATGGCTCAGTCTCACAGCCCTGAGGTCATGACCTGAGCCAAAAGCAAGAGTCACTTAACTGACTGAGCCACCCAGGCCCCCCTAACTGGATTAGTTTCAATATTGTTGTGTCTCAGGGAGGCTGGGGGAGAGGGAGAGAAATGAGGGAATGGCTCCTCAGTGGAGCAGAGCACACACAACATTTATCAATTAGGTTCACCATCTTATATAGACGCAGTTCATGGGGACCAAAAACAATTACAGTAGTAACATCAAGGATCACTGAACACAGATCACCATAACACATATAATAATAATGAAAAAGTTGGAAATACTGTGAAAATTACCAAAATGTGATGCAGAGACACAAAGTGAACAAATGATGTTTGAAAAACGGAGCCACAAACCTTCAATTTATGAAAAACGCAATTATCTGCAGAGCTCAATAAAGTGATGTATGCTTGTATTTGAGGAAATACGATGATTTTCATTACAATTGAAGACATTATAGTTCTGTGCTATTTTAAGTAAAGCCCATTAGGAGTCCCTAGTAATTGAATTTTTCCATTGTAGTAACCTTTTAGATATATGACCTTCTACATTGAAGTTGGAAGTGATTAGTACAAGTGTTCTCAATTTCCTCTTAGCTCTGTTGGTCTTAAAGGATTCTAAATTAATTTGTTAAATGTCATATCCCAAA
Organism: Potos flavus; assembly: GCA_028534135.1. Classification (NCBI taxonomy): domain Eukaryota; kingdom Metazoa; phylum Chordata; class Mammalia; order Carnivora; family Procyonidae; genus Potos; species Potos flavus. The sequence goes on from CM052899.1 coordinate 162,893,819, forward strand.
GGGAGAAATAAAGATTCCTCTTTTTGTGATTAGAATATTAAACTCTTCCTTAAATTGTTGATTGTGAATGGAGACATGGTTTCCGAAAAGTACACATCTTGAGAAGTCCTTTAAGGGAAGTTTTTCCTTCCTTGTTTTTCCTTTATTGGGTCCAAAATATTTTAGTCTCTCACCCATGGGGACCCACAGCATATAGATGTTTTCTACAAATGTTCTTTAGTATGATTTTTATGACACATCTGTTTCATAGGGCACACATTACTATGTTTTTAAAAAAAAATTAATGGAAGATTAAGTTTAAATAGAGAGAAATTAAATGATTTCTCCAAGGTCATGTGAGATTTGTAAGCAAAACCTTAGTCCACTTTTTTACCCATCATCTGTTTACTCTCCAAGAATTTATTGAATACCTCCTATCCTCCTGTTTGACCACATACCAGAGACTGTACTGCACATTTGGGGTTCAGATATGAATAGGACCTTGTCCATGGAGAGCTACAGTCAAATTCAGGCACACAAATGCCCTCATGCATGCAAATACACACACACATATGCATGCATACATGTATGCAAACATACAGGATAGAAAGTGCAACAGTAGAAGGATGTACGAGGTATACCTGTAGAATATGGAAACACGTGATCCATTCCCCATGAGGTTTTAGTAAGAGAAAAGTGAGAGGATGTGTAGCAGCTTTGGATGTCAGGAGCAGTATTGCTTAGGAACTCTGCAGTTTGCATAGAAATAGATGTTACGGGGCGCCCTGGTGGCTCAGTGAGTTAAGCGTCTGCCTTCGGCTCGGGTCATGATCCCAGAGTGCTGGGATCGAGCCCCGCATCGGGCTCTCTGCTCAGCAGGCAGCCTGCTTCCCCCTCTCCCTCTGCCTGCCTCTCTGCCTACTTGTGATCTCTCTCTCTGTCAAATAAATAAATAAATAAAATATTTAAAAAAAAAAAGAAAAATAGATGTTACATGGTTTGTCTTAAATATGTCAAGATAGAATTTATATAAGATCAAGGAAATGTCAATTATCCTTCTTGCCGTAGACACAGAATATGATGATGCCAGTAGGCATCTTTTGTCACATTCATTGTCTGAAGATACCTCTCAGATTCTTGACCTGAGTGACTGCTTGAACAGAAATGGCTCTTTCAAGGAGACAGGGTAATACGGGAAGGAAGTCAGGCTTTCTATGGGCAATCATTCAGCAGCAGTCTCTCCATTACCCAATATTGCCTCCACCTAACATGCTTTCCATCAGTAACAATCCACAACACATGGGGACTTCTCTGGAAGTAGTTAGGTCTATAAATGTACTCATTAGATGAGCCCTTGAGGTGTAGTGGGTAGACACTTAGATGACACCGATGGAGTCAGAGGGACTATGGGCTTCTCAGAAGAGTTTGAACAAATAAGGAGAATGTGCATTCAATTATCCTTTTCAACTTTCAATGTACTCTAAGTAATAATTAAGAATAACCATAAATAGTGGCAACCGTATTGCCAACAAAGCAGCGCTTTAAGAATCTGCCTGTATCATCCTCGGCAATGAAAGGAAACACTGTAGTCTGATCATGGTATTCATAAGGCTGTTGCCACTAGAATGCTTCATTTAAACAAAGATGATACCATTAGGAAAATATAGAAGTGAGATTTCTTAGTCGTGGAATGACTCCTGCAGATAATTGACAATTGACTTTAAAGAAAAAATCAGAGGCTCTCAGGACTTCATTAGCATACATGCCTTTCATCATCCTAATGGCATAAAAGAAGGGTCTGAATAAAAGATTTATATGTACAAGTTGCCTAGTAAAATAATGGCATTAAAGCAGAATACAGAGAGAGCAGTGTCATGGCTTATAGAGGTATGGATTGTTGAGCTGAATTAAATAAGAATAGTCTGCCTTAATTCTTCTTTCCTTGGCTTAACCACTTTTTTTAGTGCAGTACATTCATTTCTTTAATTGCTCTATAAGATGAAGGATATATTTGAAGGTACTGGAAAAAGAATTTCAGAATTCATATTCAAGAGGTGGTAAAGAGTAATGATAAAGAGTGAGAGGGCTGGGGTTTCCTGCTCAGTTTTTTGATCTGTAAAGTGGGGATAATAATAATTCTGCCTAATAGGTTGCCATTCTGATATACTTGCATACAGAATGCTCAGCATGATATCTGACTCTCAAAAAGCACTCGATAAATATTAGCTGTTATAATTTTGTGTTGTTTTTACATATGAATAAGTAATAATAGCCAACTCTAATATAGTACTTATTAAATGCCAAATGCTATTCTCAGTGCTTTTCATGTAGTAGCTCATTTGCTTTTCCAACAACCTAGGCAGTGGGCACTGCTATTATCCTGAATTACAGGTGATGACACAATGGCACAGAGAAGTTAAGGAGAATGTCCAAAAAATGCCTAGCTGAGAATGGAGCCCAGCAGGCTGTCTTTGAGGCTATGTGCCTGACCACTAGATGGTAACTGCCTCAAGATAAATTGCCGGTAATGCAGTCACCACAAATAATAATGCTATTTGGCTAAGAAGAGGTATTCTTCATATTCTGCAATTTTTCCTAGGTAATGACGGTTCTTTAAATAAAATAGCAAAATGAGACAAACATATGGGGTGCTGATGGAGAAAGACCATAAGCAGTCTTTGTGAGTGCTTCTAATAGTTTTACCTCTTTGCCTTGCCCTATCCTAAGAGCTTTTTGTGATTGCTAATGATTTGCTTTCACAGTCTCGATAAATTACTGCTAAACTACTTGATAACTCTTTTCCTTTCCTGTTTTCACCAATAGTTGCTGTTCTATTTTCTTCCATTGTGAGCCTTTTAGCAACCTGCTGCTTCATTACAGAAAGATTCCGTTTCTCCTATTGATCCCAGCCTTCTAGAGCTGCTGGTCAAAAGCAACATGCAGTGATTATGAGGCCAAGACCACTACCGTGTTTACTCCTTCTCCCCATACGCTGGTGACCAAAGATGGGAAGCCTCCATCTACGCCTCTCCTTCTGGCTCTGTCAGTCCTTTGAATCTTTTTTTTTTTTTTTTTTAAAGATTTTATTTATTTATTTGTCAGAGAGAGAAAGCACAAGCAAGCAGAGTGGCAGGCAGAGGCAGAGGGAGAAACAGGCTCCCTGCCGAGCAAGGAGCCCGATGTGGGACTCGATCCCAGGACCCCGGGATCATGACCTGAGCTGAAGGCAGCCGCTTAACCAACTGAGCCACCCAGGCGTCCCATCTGTCAGTCCTTTGGATAGTGTTCCTATAGTTGCTTCCAAGAAGTATTTATAAGCACTGGCATCCTCAGAATCGTAAATAACACATGTTAAAAATGCAGATGAACACAAGTTGCATGAGTAATGTCGCATTCCAGAAATTCAACATCTCAGAGCATGAATCAGTTCTATTGACTGACTTACCAAAAGCTTGCACTTTGTCTAGATGGCAAACTCAATATTTAGAAATAAGAAGCAGTTTTTTTTTTTCCTCTCTGATTGTCTCAATTCCACTGGGAAAGATGAGAGTAAAATAGATACTCATCAAAATGTCTCAGATTCACCTGATCTATCAAAGCAAGGATGAAGTGTTATACCACGAATCTTCCAGCCTAAAGATTCCAAGTCTGTAGTGTATGACTGTGACCTGACACTGCTTGAGAAAAATAAACAAACTTTTAGTTAGTGGCCTCATAGAAGGACCTCCTGTATGCTTCAGATTTTATATATTAAAATCAAATGAGTGGATTAAAACACTGGTTCTCAAACCATATTCCTGGGAAGTACTAGTACTGCAGGCTGAGTCAACATGCTTCTCTCTATGCAACCATTTCTCATTTTTAAGGAAAAAATATTGGATAGAAGTTTTGTAATTTTAAGCTTTCTTCTACAATCTATCCTTAAATTATTGGTATCTGCTAGAAGGTTCTGGAGGAAGATACACTAAATGAGGAAATAGCAAACATCTATTAATGGAGAAAGTAAGAATGAATATCAGATCCCATTTTGATCTTTGGATTTCTGCATGCATATAAGCAATTTTTATATGTGACATATTCTTGCTTTCTGTAATTAAAATTGAGCTCGGTCCATTGGATAGAGTAAATCTATGGCTGTTATACTGTTAGCAGCATAGTTTCTAGGTACTCTGTCATCAGAGCACTTTCGAGTTGCTCTCCTCCTCTTAGGAAAATGTCACCTCTCAGGCCTATGAGTATTTGCCCGTGGTTCCTGAAGAATTGTTATTTCATGGGAGAGGAGAGTGGGCCCATCGTCTAGGCCCTCAAACCTTCCTCAACCAAAGCAGCTCCACTTTTCATTTTTCATAGTTAGCATTCTGCATTTCATATGTGTTAATTTGTTTTTTTAAGAAGCCCATTACTAGGAAATGTTGAGAACCACTGCCCTAGACAGTGTCTAAGACTGCTCAGAGCTTGAAAAGTCTTTGTGCCAATGATACTCCCTCGTGGCCAAAGTATTTAACTGGAGTATGACAAGTACTACCCACATTCCACCCCAACACACCTGACTTGATTGTTGAGTGAGGTGCTCAATATGGTAAACTCAGATGAGCTTTGCTTAAAAATGGAAGGGTAACAAGATAGAACTAAGGTGCATTTTATTTAGGATCTCTTGCTAAATATTTCTTCTTAGTTCACACCCAAAACCATCAATAGTTCTAGAAGTCATGCGGCTGTTGGGAATGCTTCCTAATTTGAGGTCTGACTCCCAAAGTCCCAGTTCTTTTCATGCAGCCTCAATCTTTTTTTTCCTCTCCCGAATTTTGAGTATCTGTTTTCTCTTTCACCTTAGAATTTCTATCTTCATTCATGTGAGTCATGGTGGTCATGGCAGTCTTCACCCAGGCCACTCCAAAAAGGGACTGGGAAGAAGGAGGCAGTGAATAGCTTATAGATGCAATCCTTGGATCTGCCCCATAGTAGCAGTTCCCATGGCCCTTATTTGTGATCTCTATTCAATCACCAAACCTGGTCTGTTAGATGTCCCAATTATCTTTTGATTCAATAGATCATCTCTACCTTCTATCACTAGAAAACCCAGTTTCATTTGGATCATTAAGGAAACCTTCTAAGATGTGTCCCCATCTTCTTCTTAGAAGTTTTCCAGTCCTTCTTCCTCACTGTAAACAGGTTGTGATTATATCACTCTCCTTTATAAAACCAAAGCTGGCCTCTTTGACATGGTGGACAAGGCCCCTGCTCATTGTTCTGGTTTTATCTCTTGATATATGATCTCATAAACTACACTTCCCAGCCATACTGAGGTACTTATAGGCCCCTAATCAAAACAAAAGCTACCTGTACACAACATTTACAGATGCTGTTTCTCCTTCCTGATAGACATGCCTCACAACTCGCAACACTGCCCACCTAAGATTCTCAGATCAATTTTCTTCATTTTTCATATGTTCATTTTAGCCATGGCTTTTGTTCAAGAAGCCTTCCCTATCAACCCCAAGACTAGACTAGGTGTCCTCCTATGGCTCTCCAAACCATCTCTATCATAACCATGAACATACTTGACTTCAAACTCTCCAACTAGGCTATAAACCCCTTGAAGGCAGGGACTATTGTATCTTATGCATTCTCTTATCTGCTGCCTGCCCATCCCTACCCTGTGCCTAAAGCATTGCCTGACATAAATGTGTGTTCAGAAAGTATTGGTGAATGAATTACTTCTTATTTCAAATATCCCACAGCCTCAAAGACCGCATGTGAAAGAAATATTCTTCCCCTTGATTGAAGCAGAAGCTAATATGTGTCTATAACTTCCTGTGTTCCCCTACCTACCTCAAAACAAAAGTCAGCTCATTAATTTAGAACCCTCCCAGTGATCTACTCTCCCAAATTAATTTTTTTGGAACACTAATGGCTAATTAGTGAAAGAAAACAGTAGTACAGGTGTTACAGTAAGAAGATATTAGAATGGAGAGTGGCATCCCTATACAACATTCGTAAACCTTGAGAGCACTCTGTTTCCCTTGGTCCCATTAAAAGATCAGTAAAACCTGTTTATGTGTGGCCAGAGACTCTGTTTTCATCTAAAAACATTATGCAAATAGTCATTTCAAAATACACACTGAGACTTGAATATTTGTTCAGTTAGTTTAAGAAAACTCTGCTGTTGAAATTCCAGAAGACGTAAATGTGGAAAGATTGATACATGAAAAGCCCAATTCATTAAAAGTGACCTTTTAAAATATGTTGTCAAACTTAGCTGCAGGATTGTTATGTTGTACACAGGATAGATGGTCTAAAAATAACTCTAGAAGAGATTTTTTGAATTCACCTTTTCCATTCAGGGCTTGAGATTAGTCAAACATAAGGCTATGACATTATCCTCATGAGAGAATGAAAAGGAAACTTAATGCACTCTTCAATGAAAAACAAATTCAATTAAAAGAACATATAAAACAGTAGGAAACTACCATGATGGATATTATCCTAGCTAGGCAAATTCAATAATACACATTTTTTGGACTCAGTCATACTTGGGGAAAAAAAAAAAACTAAAACTGAAGCAATGTCCATCATTTGAATCATCACCATTATCATCCTACCTACAGTGGTAATAGCTGAACTAGTCACTCTGCGTGGGTCATCACATTTAATGTCATTACTAGCCTGCATTGTAGTAACTGTCATCCCCATTTTACAGCTAAACAAATTGAGCCTGAGAGACACTATGTGACTTGGCCAACATCTCACAGATGGTAAAGGCTAGGGCTGGGATTCAAAGTCCATCCCGGCTGACTCTGGATCAATCAAGTGTTAACACTGCATTATACCCCTTCCAGTTAATAAGAAACTGTTACCAAATGGTCAGCCTGGACCATCTTCATTTCTTTTTTAATTTACTTTGTTTGCTTGGCATTCTGTTTTTAAGTAATAATTTGTTAATTTAATTCAGATGCTGGTCCTCAATAAAAACATCATTATATGAAAATGGAGGGATAATGATTTATACAAAAATAAACTGGAATAGGAAAAACTATTTTTTAACCAACCAAAGCAAGCTTTGGGAAATAGTACGTTCATGTCCCTAGAAATATAGCTGAGCTCGAATACATCTACGGGAAGAGCTGACACCATAGAAGAAGTCAGTATGGACTCCTAACACTCAGAAAGACTTGTGTTCTCACTCTGCTACCTGACATCTCTGACTTTAAGGGAATATTGAAATATCCTTAAGCCTCTATTTCGCATCTGTGAAATGGGACTCATAATACCTACCTCCTTGGATTATTGACAAGAGAATACACATAAATTGTTTAGTATAGTGGAAATGAGTTAAGTGTTCAAGAAATGTTGATTATTATTAGTCTTACTGAATGAATTCCCTAATAATGATCTTATTTACAGGAATTACTATAACTACAGAATAATGATCTTATTATGTAGGGAATTTATATACTTCCTTAGCCCTTTCAAATATATAATTGTTTCTTTACTGTTCCAGGTAACATAAAAATCGCTGGTCTATTCCATGAGTTTAGAAGTAAGAAACAAACAGTATGTATTTAACTGCATTCCATCTACCAAATAGGAGAAGACTGCTAGCTTTTAATTTGGAGCATCAAGTTCTGATTATGAAGCTTATTTTTGATTGTGCTTCTATCTCTGTGCCCTCGAGGTCAATACCTTCACTCAAAATAAACTACTACAACTTGACCATGGCAAGCAAAATTGGTTTCTCTGTTGCTATTTTTCCAGGCTCTTGCCATTCTTGCCTGGCTTACGCCTGCAGCCCAGTAAATGGTTTTCATGCTCCTGACTCCACTCAACAAAATCCATCCTCCCCACTGTGATCAGAGTGATCTTTGGAGATTGCGAGTCTGATCATGAAATGCTTCTTGCTTAACATTCTCTAATGGTACTTTATACATCACATAACAAGGCCCTTCAAGGCCTGGCTCCTCTTAGCCAGTCATCTTATATCTTACTCTCCTCTCTTGCTGTTCCTTGTGCAAACATGCTCAGGTACATAGCAGGCAGCCCCCCATCTCCCTGCTTTTGCCTGTGCTGTTCCTTTCGCTTGTCTTTCTCTTTCTCTGGCCCTTACTTCTTTCATGGGTGGTTTCCAGGTCCTCTCTTAAGACTCAACTCAAATGTTACATCTCTGTGATCCTTTTCTGGCCCTGTAGCCTCATGCCAGCCTGAGTTAAGTGTTTCTATTCTGTACACCCCGTAATATCTTGTGTCTCATTTGTTCTGTCTCTGATCTCTTTATTTATTGTATAAACTTCGATGTTGCTTATTGTATGTCAGGCAATATTCTATGTACTTTACAAATATTAACTCGTTTAATCTTCAGGACCACTCTGGGTGGTGGGTGTAGGATTTTTTTTTTTCAAGATTTTATTTATTTATTTGAGAGAAAGAGAACAAGAGAGAGCAGGAACAGTGGGGAGGGGCAGAGGGCAAGGAAGAAGCAGGGAGCCTGACCTGGAGCTCCATCCCAGGACCCTGAGATCATGATCTGAGCTGAAGGCAGATGCTTAACCTACTGAGCCACCTAGACACCCCGGATGTAGTATCTTTAACTTCATTTTATGCATGAAGAAACTCATGCACAGAGAAATTAAGTAAAACAACCTGTAAGAGGTAGAGCCAGCATTCAGATTCAGTCGTGAGCCTCCTGTGCACACATGCTCAATTTGCACATAAAGTTCTTAACCCTTTTGCTAACCATCTCTATCCCCACATTAGTGTTAGAAGGACTCTTTCTGGTTCTCATTTTGGTGTGTTTTTTTTCTTATCAAGTGCCTACTTGCCATATGTAGATGCTGTGTATATACAAGTAGTTGAATACATTAATCATTTAGTGCTATCCCTACATTGTTCCCTTGACTTCTCATGCCTTCCAAACAACTGTATCCTTGGATCGCAAGGTCAACATCTATTTTGTGGAATGGTGGGCATTAGAACAGCTCTTCTAAAAATCCCCCCACTCATACTCTTCATTCAATCTCAGAGTTTCCACAGTTGTTCCTGGAGCAGAGAAAGCAAATAAGTTCCTTACCCTTAATGTCCCTTATCATTGGAGCTGGGTAGTTCATTGTTCAAAAAAGTCATAGAATTCTAGGATTTGGCCATCTACATTGAAGGCCTAGGAGCTTATTCTTTTCACTTGATTAATTCCCCAGAGGATGACTGAAGCTAAGCAAACCTAGAACAGAAGGAGCATGATGAAAGTTAAGAGTATGAGTTTTGCAGTCAAACTCGAGTTCTCATAGAACCTTCGCTTCTGACAAGGTAGATGACTTTGAGTACATTCTTTAGGTCTGAATCTCCATTTTCTCTTCTGAAATATATAATGTATCTTCTACAACAAAGTGTTTGCTAGAATTTAATAAAATATTGTATCTCTACCTTAGTTCTATCTGGTAGATAGTAAACTCTGTAGGGATAATGACGTCTTATATCAACTAGAATCATCACATGGACAGAATACTCATGACCCAAGCATGTCACCAAGACATGTTACCTTTATAGTTAAGCTCCATGAAAACCTGGATCCTAATCAGAAGCTATTTGATGGATGCCATGGAAACCAGAGCATGTCACCAAGACATGTTACCTTTATAGTTCAAGGTAACCCAAGCATGTCACCAAGACATGTTACCTTTATAGTTAAGCTCCATGAAAACCTGGATCCTAATCAGAAGCTATTTGATGGATGCCATGGAAACCAGAGAAGGGACAAGTAATTCAGCCTCGATGATGAGGGGCATCAGGAAACGTTTGTTATTTATTCGATCATTCATTAAACGGATATTAATCAGACAACTATTATGGGCCAAACACTGCCCTAGGTGCAGAGGATACATTAGAGAGAAGGATACAGTCCCTGCCTTCAATTTTTTCACAGTCTCATGGGAGATATGGACAATAAACAAGGGAACAAGCAAGTCAGTGTATGATAACAGCTTTTGACACATGCTAGAAAGAAAATGAATGGAGTGTATTGATGGAGAATAACTGGCTAGAGTTAGCCTCATAGCTGGCTTTCCCAGAAGCAGACCCTGAGATGAGATTTTGTGTCAGAGTGATTTATTAGAAGGCACTACCGGGGAAAAGTGGTGGGAAAGTAGGAATAGGGCAAGCAAAGGAAGGAGGGCACACAAGACTGCAATATCAAGAAAAGACTCTGAGAGGGCAATTTTGGCTTAACCCTGCAGGAGAGCTCTGAGGGAATTGTAGTTTAGCTTCAGAGTTGGGACCATCATGAATCGAGGGAGCTGGAGTATTTATGCTCCTCATCCAGTGGGCATTGGTTAGGGCTGCACTCCAGGGTGAAAGGGGCTAGAAATCAAGAGGCACTTATTGCTCTCCAAGTACAAGTATAAGCAAAGCCAACTTGACCACAGAAATTCATCCACTGACAAAGATCCATGGAGACTGGCAGCTGGGAGTGAAATCACAGTGATTTATGTTCATAAAGATACAAGAATATTCATAAAGATAAAAAGATGTTCATAAAGATACAAGGATGACCCAAAGTGACATGGGAAGAGTACTGAGAGCACCTACTATGGGGAGTGTCATCCAGTAAGATGATGTTAAAACCAAGACCTAAACGATGAGAAGGATCCAGCCTTGTGAAGAAGAGGGAAACATTTCCCAGGAGAAGGAACTGTTTGTGGGAAGGCATTGAGATAGAAAGGAGCATAGTGTGTGTAAGTAATTGAAAGGATCTGTATGTTGGCAACATAAGTGGGAGGAAGAATGTTGTTAAGATTAAGGAAGTTGCAGGGGCCTGAAATTTGTAGGCCATGTAAAGGAGCTAGGATTTATGCTGACTGGAGCATAGGATTTATGCTGACTGCAGTTTCCATTTGAAGGTTTCCAGCCTCAGAGTGACATTATGTTATTCAGGTTTTAGAGAAATCTCGCTGACCATTGTCTAAAATATAGATTGGAGCAGGGGAAGAAGAGCAGAAGTAGAGCTACCATTCTACAGTTTACTGTTGTAGTCAAGGTGAGGGGGATAGTAGCATCCACCAGGGTGGGGAATACTGAAGGTGGGGGAAGGTGGATGGAGGTAGCATGCATTGTGAAAGGAAAGCCAGGAGGTCTTGCTGATAAGTTGGGTGTGTGGATGAGAGAGGGAAAGTAACTGAACATAATTCTCAGTGTTTCTGGGTATAGTTTCTGGGAAGGTGAGATGGCCATTTACTGAGACCGGAAAGCATAAAACCAGTAATACAAGACAGATAGGGATAATGCTAAATGTCCAATCACCAGGATGATGTTCCCTTGGATAGAAATAGAAGCAGGAATTTTGTTTTGTTTGTATGTCAGAAAGACCAGGACAGCTGACACCCAGAGTGATGGCCAAGATAAGTTGCAAAGAGCTGACCTATGGAAAGACCAGATGCCTTATCTATTTACATTGGTCCCTTCCCTCCCGACTTTAAGACCCTTTACAGAATGGACTGCTTTTCTTTGTTTTGATATCTATCATGTTCAAAATGGGCCTGCTATGTAATAGAATTTGAGCATGTGTTTTTGAAATAACAAGAGTTTCAACATCAAAACTAGTAGCCAGAGGCAGAAAATGAGATGAAGAGTGGGATGAGTGAAAGATTAGAGGTGAGATTAAATAGTATGAGAATTTGAGATTGCCAACAATCATATTGGAAGAACTGGGTGTATCTGTGATTAGACTTTAAATCAGGAAGCCAAAAGCATTTTTCATTTTCTAGCCATTTGTATTTACGCTCCTGTAGCCCAACAGAGCTTCAATATAATCAATATAGACCTATTTCATTTGACCATGTGAACTAAAGGAGTCTTCTCATTGCCTGTGCCATTAATTCTGATGACAGGCATTTAGCAGTGTGGTGGTAATTGTTTTAAGTAGGCAAGAGTCAAAGTTAATATCATGAGTTTTGGAATCTAACAGTTCTGGATTCAAATCTTAGCTAACTACTAAATTGAGTGTGATTTAGGAGGTTATTTAAACCCATTGAGGGGCTCCTGGGTGGTTCAGTGGGTTAAGCCTCTGCCTTCGGCTCAGGTCATGATCTCAGGGTCCTGGGATTGAGCCCCACATAGGGCTCTCTGCTCAGCGGGGAGCCTGTTTCCCCCCTCTTACTGCCTGCCTCTCTGCCTACTTGTGATCTCTCTCTCTCTCTGTCAAATAAATAAATAAAATCTTTAAAAAACAAAAACAAAAATAAAAACCCATTGAGCTATAGTTTGACTACCAGTAAAGTAAGGACAATAGTACCTCCCTCATGGGCTGTATAAATGTTACCATCCATGTTAAAACGTAGCTGACTGGCTGGGACATAGTAGGCACTCAAAAAATGTATGATTATTATCATTGTCAACATCATTAATGTTTCAGTATATACTGAATGAATATCCTGAATGAATGTAACTAAAGAATAAAACAACACTCCTTTTTTGGTTTTAAATGTCTATTAGGATAAAAATGAAACAATTGTGTCTAGAACTTTTTAAGCTAAGTCAGTGTATTTTGAGAGCACATTGAAAATTCTACAGCGTTATGCAAATATATGAATGTTTCATTATCACCCTATGTCTGATAGGCTAAAAGCATTCCAGTAGGAGATGGGATGTGTCTTAGGTTTAAAATAAAGAGAGACAGATAACACTGGCAAGAAGCAATCTCAGTGTGAAGGACATGTGGCCAGTTTTTTGCATTTCTCAGGTAATTCAAGACAGAGGTCAAAATACAAAAACATTGAAACACATTCAAATTCACAATTAATTGACAGTATGAGAAGAGTAAAGGCATCAAGAATTATAGAACGCCGTATCAGTTGTCTTAAAGAGATAAGGAAGAGAGTGATAGTTAATAGCTTCAGAAGTTAATTTATATCTCTCCCCCAAATTTCCACATTTCTGGACTGTGAGTCTGAATAGTGTTGCTAGATGTGGTAAACTGGTTAGTGGCTATCCAATTAAAGAAAAGAGCATGCTGATGTACTATTTGTGTTTATTTCCCTTTCTTTCTTTCTTTCTTTCTTTCTTTCTTTCTTTCTTTCTTTCTTTCTTTCTTTCTTTCTTTCTTTCTTTCTTTTTCTTCCTTCCTTCCTTCCTTCCTTCCTTCCTTCCTTCCTTCCTTCCTTCTTTCCTTCCTTCCTTTCTTTGTTTTTCTTTCTTTCTGTTGTTTTTATTTTTTTCTTTGTTTTTGCTAAGGTGAGTCTACATTTTCTTTACACCAGCAGCCTGCAGTGTCTGTTCCAAGAATTACTAGTTCAGTCAATGAATATTTATTGAGCATCTATTAAACACTGCATAGTACCCGAGTGTTGTGAGGAAAACTCAAGATTGAGGATCATTCATCCCGTATTTACCAACAATAAATTTTTATCTCAAATCTGCCTAAACTTGTAATGTGAACATCAATAAAACACCCAATGGGACAGGCCAAAATATTTTCATATGTGGCGTGGGGCTAGAACTTCCATCTCAACTATTTCATGCCTCCTCTGAAGCTAAAACTAAATGACAGATGAGAAAGTATTCTTGAAATGCTAAAATTATGCTTGGAAAGTTCTGTCGTTACCACTGCTATGTAATTTAAAAGAAGAGAAAAACATTTGATTCTGGACAAAATAATTAAAGTGGTTAAGGAAGGCTTATGGATAAAAGGAAACCTGAGGAGAGCCAAGAAATATCAGAACTGTTTGTTAGCTTGAATTGTCACCCAAACCCTCTGCAGACTGTCCAACTCTTTCTGAAAAACCCTACCTGACAGTGTTTTAGACCAGTGGTTCTCCAACTTGAGTGTGATAAGAGTCATGAGGAAGGCTTGTGAAAACACAGATCACTGTAGGTGGTCTGGTGTGAGGCCAAGAATTTGCATTTCTGATAATTTTTCAGGTTAAGCTGATATTGCTGGCCTGGGAAGCACTGTTGAAGTTAAGCCACTACTCTTGCCCAGCTTGTAAAGCAAATGGGGAGACAAGTGTTGCATGAATAAAGAGAGAGAGAGAGAGAGAGGGAGAGAAAGAAGAAAAAGGAAGGAAGGAAGGAAGGAAGGAAGGAAGGAAGGAAGGAAGGAAGGAAGGAAGGGAAGAAGGAAGGAAGGAAGGAAGGAAGGAAGGAAGGAAGGAAGGAAGGAAGGAAGGAAGGAAAGAAGAGAGGAAGGGGGGGAGGGGAGGAAGGAAGGAAGGGAGGAAGAATTCTATCCCTAAGCTCCAGATACACATAAGAAAGAGTTTACTTTCTAAGAGATGTCTCAGATCTAACATGCCCAAGATGGAATGTCTTCCACCCACTAACTTGTTCTTCTTTTGGTCTTTCCCACCTCGGTTTATGATACATTCTCAACCCAAGGGCTCAAGTCAAACACTTAAGAGTTTATCTCAGCACCCACACCCAAGCCATTTACTAATGTATTCAACAAATGTTTACTTATTTAGCACCCACTATATGTCAAGGACTGTTCTAGATACTAGGGGATAGAGCAATGACCAAAACTAAGTGTCCAGTACCCAAAGAATTTCAATTCTTGTATGCAAAATATAAAACACCCAGTAAATAAATAAGTATATGGTATAAACAACATATGAGCATTTCATAGCATCTTCATTGCCACTACCCCAATTTCAGCCATCTTCTCGTGCCTGGTCTATTGAGATGGACTCCAAACTAGTCCTCTTGCTTCTGCTGTTCCCCAAGCACAATTATCCACACAGCTCTTAGACAGTCCTTGAAAGAAATCAGAGCGGGAGACGAACCATGAGAGACTGCGGACTCTGAGAAACAAACTGAGGGTTTTGGAGGGGAGGGTTAGGTGAGCCTGGTGGTGGGTATTAAGGAGGGCACATATTGCATGGAGCACTGGGTGTGGTGCATAAACAATGAATCTTGGGATGCTCAAAAAATAAAATTAAATTTAAAAAAATAAAATATTTATCAGATTATGGCATTCTCCTACCTAAAACCTCCTGGTGACTTTGCCTTGCATTTAGTGTTACATCCAGACTCCATAATTAGCAAGGCAAACAAGACCTCTCCAAGCTGTCTTACTTACCTTATCTCTTCCCCATTCAAAAAGCTCCTGTGGTCTTCTTTCTTCCCCTCTGAATGCTAATTTCAGTTAGGCCTCAGGGCCTTTGTCCCTGCAGTCCCCCTTTAGGTAAGACGCTTCCTAAATATCTGATTCTCTTGTGATCATTTATGTCATAGATCAAATATCACCTCCACAGAGAAGCAGCTTCTGACCCCACTTCAGGCAAACCTCACTGCCACAACTTTTTCTTATTACTTGTTTTTTCCATCATAGCATTTACTGTTCTTTGACATTATTTCGCGAGCGAAGGAGTATTTATCACTAAAGCGTAAGCTTCAGGAAGACAGTGACTTGTTCACACTTGTTCATCGTTATGTCTCCAGTGCTTGGATAAGTATGACATATCATAGGCCCTCAAAGACAATTATTCGAATAAATAAATGAATGAATAAAGCACTGTAACTTACTGTCAAGACATCTCCTCAGATCACTTTGAAGTTCCTTAATGTCAGTGACTATGCCGGTTTCAAGTTGACACCCCAGCATTTGCCATGGTACTGTGCATGCACTAGCTGCTTCACATATATATGTTGGATGAGTAAATAAATAGACATTTCACTTCCTTGCACCTCTCTAACAACATTCTGAATTAGATATTTTTCTTATTTTAAAGGTAAAGATTCAGAGGTTCAAAAATTTGAAGGGACTTGCTAAGTAGAGGCAAAGAATAAGAAAACAAACCAAAACAAAAGTTGATCATCCCAGAGGCTGAGGGAGGGGAGAGTTTAAGAAGATTAAATCAGAGGACCAGATGCTGAGGAGGAACTGAACATTGACAAATGGATTTGGCCTGAAGATGGATTTTGAGAACTTTGAAGAGAACGGCTTCACAGTGGAGCTGAGGGAAGGGGTGTGAGAAAAGAAAGAGCATAGGTATAGGAGAGATTGCTTAAAAACACAGAGTTTTGTCTCTCATGTTATTATTACTTGGACATGGGGGTGGAATTTAAACATATTTGAGAAAAGGTGAGATTATTGCTAGTGGGAGGGGTAAAGTCCAGGTGGGGGCATGAGTTTAGGAGGGAGAGTGCCAGGCGGCGCAAAGGGCTGGGGTCCCAAAATGGCTGCCTCTCCCTCCATAGTTGTGGGGAAACCTGGACAGAGGCAGGATCCAGGAGGTAAGGCAGTGCACAGGGCAGGAGGAGAGGAGCTCCTCCAAGACTGGCCCAGTTTTATTAAGATGTGATAGAGCAACAGCAAAGTCTCAGCTTACTGTGAAGTTAGAAAGGCCTGGAATCCTTGAGAAAAGATTATTGGAAATGGTGGTTCATTTGTTGATGAGTCCAGGAGTGGGTGAAGGGTACAGAGCATTGAAGGATAGGAAGGCAGAGGCACTGGGATAATGAGAGGCCAGGACCTGATAACTGAAGGGGATGAGGTGAGTGTCACAGAGTAAAGTCTTAAAGAGTTTTTAAGAAAAATAAACCTTTGGGTATTGTAAATAAACCAGTTTGGTTACTGGTTTTACCCTTTGGTGAATGTGTAATCTTGAGTGAGTCATTTCCCTTCTCTCCACCTTAATTTCCTCTCCTATGAAATAGGATTGCTGTAACTTGTGAAGATTAAAAGAGATAATATATATTCAACCATTACCAGGGAAGCTGGATCAAGAGAAAGGCTCAAAAAAATGATTGACAGGAATGAGTAAAGTCCAAAGAGGGTCTTAGACATCATTTGAAAACTTAAAACATAAGATGATCTTGGGAAAATGATTGTAAACACATAACCCTGCCCTATCTCCCCTATGAGATTCTGAGTCTGTAGGTTTGCAGTGAGGTCTGGCGATATGCATTGGTAACAAGCCAACACTCTAGCTGATGCTTTTATGGGCAATGTTTGAGTCCTGCTGAGAAGAGCCTTGAGAAAATGGAATGGTGATTGATAAGTGTTGCACAGGTGGGAGCCAGCCCTGTACAGTTGCAGTGGCAGTGTTGCAATAGTCATATTTGACCCTCTAGATCAGGGGTATTAGTAAATATCTGGAAAACCATCCGTTTATTCATTCATTGGTTCATTCGCTTGCATTTACAATGTTGTATACCCACCATTTCTACCTAGTCCCAAAACATTTTCATCACCTTAGAAGGAAAACCAATACCATATTATTCCCTATATTCCCCTCTCTCCTGCCCTTGGCAGTGAAGAATCCGCATTCTGTCTCTATGAATTTAACGATTCTGGGTATTTCATATAAATGAATCATGCAATACATGAAATTCTGTGTCTGGCTTCTTTCACTTAGCATGATGTTTTTGAGGTTCATCTATGTCGAAACATGTGTCGGTACTTGATTCCTTTTTATGTCTGAATAGTATTCCATTGGATGCATATACCATAGTTTGCTTAACCATTCATCCATTGATGGACATTTAGGCTGTTCTCACCAGTGCTGCTATGAGTATATATGTGTGGAAACTCTTAAATTTCCATGCATATGTACTCTGCAAAGGCATCAGCCTCAGAGATTCTAATTTAACCCACCTAGTGGAAATCACTCACATAATTGTAATATGGAATCAGTGCTGAAAACCTCTGTTCAAGATGTTGATTCGAAGAAAGATTTGAATCGCTGTGTAATCTTTGCACTATTTAGCAGGCAAATTCCTTTTCTAAGATTTATGAAACATTCCTCTAAAGGGCTTAGTACATGGGGGTACTCAATAATGTAGGTTAAATAGCTAGAGAAAGAGCTATGATTCCAGAACAGGTTGGAATGAGCAATTGGTGTGAGCGAGTTAGCTCTGTCCTACCTCAAATGTGACCATAGCACATGGAGTCATAAATAACCTCCTGGAATGTAATCTACCTTTCTCTCTTCAGAAGATTGCTTTCTAGCAATGCCTAAAGAGAGAGGTAGGGGGTAACACATTTTATACCTGTCAGGCGAATAACGCAGCTGAATGAGCCAAAAATGAGCCTCAGAGACCCCTCACAGTGATCTGAGAAGGAGTGTTGGGATTTGTCAAGGCTGCATGCGAATAATATCCAGGTAAGAAAGAAAAGGAATTGCTGTGGCAATTATTTTAATGAAAAGGAACACTCAGTGTCAGGCCTACATATTATCTTATCCCTGAACCACTCATTGATGTCTCAGAAAGGTACGAGCGTCTCTTTTGATGCGAGGCTTTGTACTTCAGTAAAAGCTTACTTCTGAGGAGTTCAAAGTGCTTTCCATGGACTTTCTCATAGTCCCTTTCAACCCCTTTGTGGGGTAGATGGCAAGCGTTATTCTCATCTCACAGATGATAGGAAAGTCAAAACACAGAGAGGTTAAGTGGTGTGTTCAAGGCTTATCCTTCAGTCTTTTAGGATGGGACTCAAGGCTCCAGGCTGCCAGTGTCCTCACAGGTGGCCCTGACACCCCCCTACCCTTTCATCACAAGGGCAAAATATAATAGTTACTCTAAAAAAAAAGTATCTGCCAACAAGGGAAGATGGATATTTTCGAGTTAGTACCATCAACTGCCTGAATTGAGTTTTCTCTCAGGGTCACAATATCATTATTGATTCATAGCATGAGGGAATTTTTCACCTTCATTGTCATCGTTATTGGAAATCGGACAGTTGTGTTCACATTGTCGGTATCTCATCAGGTCTTCATAATGTGCCATCCTTAGGTGGGGTGTGAAATGGTATATTTTCTTCTTCTTCTTTTTTTTAAGAGAGAGCCAGTGGAGGGGAGGGGCAAAGGGAGAGGGAGAGAGAGAGAAACCTCAAGCGGACTCCCCACTGAGTGCAAAGCCCAAACAGGGGTCGATCCCAGGATCCCAATATCATGACCTGAGTGGA
Organism: Potos flavus; assembly: GCA_028534135.1. NCBI lineage: Eukaryota > Metazoa > Chordata > Mammalia > Carnivora > Procyonidae > Potos > Potos flavus. The sequence goes on from CM052899.1 coordinate 162,912,684, forward strand.
AATCCAGAGTTGGGCATTTAACCTACTAAGCCACCCAGGTGCCCCAAAATGGTATACTTTCTTATCACACTCTATTTTATTGTGAGAGGAAAGGTATTATAAAGCCACCTCAGGTACATGGTTTCCTTAAAAGATAACTCAGGTATGATTATTTCTGAGAATAAGATAAATATTTCTTCCCCTGGGGAAAAATTTGAGTAATATTGTTGGTCTGATTGAAATCCAGTCATTAGAACTTAGTGTAGCATCCCAGCATCATATGAGACCCACAGTGTTCTTACCACAGAACAAACATTGGAACATCAGAGGTGCTTTGTATACTTTTAATTTGCTTTTATCTGTCACAGTATAAAAGTGATACCTACAAATAAATATTAAAGGAATAAAATTTAGCTCATAGAGAAGGATTTAAGAGGAAAAGTGAATAATTCTTTCTTTGTATCATTTTCTTAAAATGTTCTGAATTATACTGCAATATACTATATTCTAATGATATATCTTGGATAGCTTTTTAAAATCCATTTCAGAGGCACCTGGGTGGTTCAGTTGGTTAACTGTCTGCCTTCGGCTCAGGTCATGATGCCAGGGTCCTGGGATGGAGCTCCATGTCAGGCTCCCTGCTCAGCGGGGAGTCTGCTTTCCGTCTTCCTCTTCTCTTCTCCCCTGCTAGTGCTCTCCCCTGTTTATACTCTCTCACGCGTGTGTGTGCACTCTTTCTCTCAAATAAATAAATAAAATCTTAAAAAAATTAAAATCCATTTCAATTATATAAATATAACATTTAGTTTCTATTATGTGGTATTCCATTGTTTGGCTATATAATAACTTATCTAATTAAATTCAGCTGACAAGGACTGCTACTTTAGACATTTATATCTAATTCTTTAATAATTAAAAAAAAAACACTATGATCAATAAACATTCCAGTATATGTGCAATTTTATGTGTCAAAATAGAGGATATTGTAGAAAAGGAAATTCTAGGATAAAGTATGGCTATGGCTTATATGTCTTTTTTGAAATATATATATTCATAATATATAGCTATATGTGAATATAATACATGTTTATAATACATATTATCATATATTTTAACATATGCTAGATCTATATTGCTACTTTTTCCTGAGGAGATTTGAAACAAAAAACACAACTTCTCAAGCCCCAGCATAAAGTACCTACTAGATCAGAATCTCCTAGAGTGTTTGCTGAATATCAATTTTTTTTTCTTTTTAAAGCCAAACAATTAATTTTGAATCACAGTTCAGATCAATTCTCCATTCCATAAGATTGTCAGCCAAAAACTCAGGGTCTATTTGCATTTATAATCTATATAAAAATTATAAAGACCAGGTCTATTTTTATATAACTATTACTCTTGTTAGAGAGGTCAGTATCAAATTTTGTGTCTTAACACATTGCTCCTGGAAAACCAGTGGTCAGATTCAGCAAAATAGTAGGTTGCTGCTTCACGGGACAGGCATTGTTTGGTGACCGGCACTTCCTGGAAAGATTAGGTATCCACCTGCTCACATACTCATTATCATTATCTCAGATGGAAGTTTCAGAGCAGAATAGGAAATGAACCACGTTATAACTACAGGGAAGAAGTTTCACACTACATAGAATTTTCCAAGTCAGTATAATTGCTGTTCACAGTTTTCATTATGATCATCAGCACTTTTATGCATATGTTAATATTTTGTAACGTATTGGGATTTTGAACAAAGAGTATAATTATCTGGATGCTTTTGTGACCACCTGTGGTCTTACAGAGAAATATTCCTGGAAAATAAAAATGCAGGAAAGAAATGAGATGCTTCAGCCTTTCCAAACAGTTTACTGTTCCCTTTACACTTTTAGAAAATGTGTTGCTTGGATAAGATCTCTGCTAAAAAGCCTTAAGGGATATCAAGAAATCTCCACTCTGAACCTTTCCTTATTAAAAAATACACAGAAACCGGCTTTGTCACAAGGCAGTGCTCTCGGTTATCGGGTAGCTATTATGCTTGCATAAAATAATTAAACCACTGGCTGTAGGCTTATTGAATATTTCAAAGAGAAAAAAATTCTTCTATAGAAAAATATTGCACAAGTCTTAACATAATCCACATTATTGGCACAGTTTTTCATTACCAAAATATTGCTACATTTTGAGATATCATGCTGAATTGAAGAGTAATCAAATTTAAATACAGATATTGTGCATATTCTAAATGAACACTTACAATCCTATCATATTAATGTATTTAATTCAGAGAAGAACAACATATTTGGGGGGAGTGAATATTGGATCAAAGGGGAAGATAATTATTACCTGAGAAGAAATCCTAGATTATTTCACGCTTCGCTGTCAAGAAGGAGGACACCAATTCAGGGATTGAGGGTGGTTGTAGTTACCTTGACTAAGGCTAACTATTGTTCTTTATTCCTGTACCGAGGCTGAGGTCTCTCAGCACAGAAAAAATGTTCATGTTTAAGTACTAGAATTTATCAGACAAGTTAATCTTGGACAAGTCACATAATCTTTCTGTAGTTCAACTTCATTGTCCGTAAAATGGTTAAAATAGCAATTGTCTCACCAGTTTGCTAGGAGGCTTAATTATCATTGGACATGCAAAGTACTTGGCATGGTATCTAATACATAGGAGGCATTCATCTTCACCCTCAATTAGATGTCTCTCTGGGGCCATTGTGGTTAGTTATCCCTAAAAGAATTGTCCCTAGTCCTTGTACTTTGAAAATCCTCTATGAGTATAGGATCCATAAAAGGGGAAGCAAAGGGAAGAAGTGATATTTATAGGTGCCTACTCTATTGTAAACACTCTGCTAGATACTTGATATACAGTATTTCATTTAATCTTTCCACTGGTCTTTACAAGGTCAAGAAAATAAACCTTAAAATAATATTTATTTGCCAAAGTTCACAAAGTTAAAAGGATAGGGAGCAAGTATTTGAAACAGTCCCGCTGCAAGGTTGGAAGGCAAGAGACTCAAGACTCACATATATACTATTGACTTCATCTTCCTCCAACTCACTGCATTCCCAATACCATCAATAATTTGTAATGACAAGGACTGCTGCTTTGACCTTTGACATTTCCGTTTCAAACTAGAGGCTTTTTTTTTTTTTTCCTGTCAGCTTTCTCTTATCTAAGTCTGCTTTTAACATGTATATATTATCATGTCAGAGGCATACCCAATTTAATAGTATAATTCCCCCAAGGGTGAAATTTTCAGCCTCTTTCTATTGAGTTGGCTACTACATATGCCAGAAAACCTAGTAATTCTACCCTAGAACTAAAAGATTCTAAACTGAGAAGAAAACTTATACATTAAATTGTTCAATGTTGTATGGAAAAAGTATGTGGTACTTACTAAATTTTTCACTCATTGACCACTTGTGTTGGTATCATAGGTGGTGATACAATAGCAAAAGCACTGACTTTAAAATTATTTTATTTGGGTTCCAATTACACTCAACCACGTAATAGATGTGTGACTTTGCAAGTTGTGTAACCTGTTGGAACATCAGTTTACCAGTTGAATTTGAACAATAATAGTACCTATCCCATAGAGTGACTATTTGCATAAATGAGATAATATATAAAGTCCTTGTACTATGCCTGGCCCACATCAAGCCTGTCAAAATGGTACATGACATTAAGAACTGCTGAGCTCCCCACCTCTCAACTGGGCTCCATTCCATTAACATCTATAATAGGGGTAGATTAATCCCAGAAGGTAAATTAGATACTCAAGTTCTCCTATGAAAGAGAGAAAGACATAAGTTCATATATACCATTACCATACCATTTGCCCAGCTTAAAAAAAAAAAAAATGCAGCATTTGGAAATTCTCCTGTTATCAAGGCTTTGGGCAGATTAGGCAATCACTAGTGAACCACCAGATGTTCAGAAACACCTAATTACTGACTGCATGCAAAACCTGTCTGAGCATAGCTTCGAGGGGTCCTTTGCTTGGAATCTCACAAGGCAGCAATCGGGATGTTGTCCAGGGATGAGTTCTCATCTGGAGTTTGACTGGGGAAAAAGCTGTTTCACTGCTCATGATTGTTGACAGCGTTTGATTCCTTATGACTATAGAATTCATGGCAGCTTGCTTCTTCAAAGCCAATGAGAAAGAGAGAGAGGGAGAGGGACTCTAGCAACACAGACACTACAGTCCTATACAATATAATCATGTGCATTGACTCACCGTTGCCATATCCCCTTGGTTACAATCAAGTCGAAGGCCCTACTCAAACTCAGGGGAGAGGATTACACAACAACATAAATTTTAGCAGGTCAGAGTCAAGGAGGGCCACTTGAACCATCTATCTGCCCCATGGCTTCTTCAGGTCCTTTTATTCTTGGTGGGGCCTCAGTGCTTCTTTTGAATTTCCAGCTTCAGCTCTGACATATTCTACTTCTCCTCATCTGACCCCTATTACTCAGTTTGGACGTTATTCTTTGCTCAAAAACTTATCACACATGGTTTAACACGGATTTTGCACATTTGTTTGTGGTACAAGTGTTTAAGCATATACTATATGAAGATGTCATAAAACCATGGAATATACAAAAATGAGCAGAAATAAGGAGCCAAAGCAAAGCAAAGGAAAGCATTGTATTCATAGAGCTTATGCTTAAAGCTCCTTGAATTTGGGATACCTATTTGCTTACCTAAATTAGGAATGAACGGAAACAAATGAGTAATTATAATTCATCCAAGTGCTGTGAAGGGTGTACAGTGAAAGCAATGCGTTGTAGTCAGTGCAGTCAGGGAAGGCCTGGGAGAAGAGTGGAATTTCAGAAAACCAGTCTATACCTCATTGTCTAGAGAAAGGCAAGGAAATGACATTTATTTTCTCATTTTAACCTCACAGAAACATAATAAACAATATTAGTGGCCATGTTTAATAATAATAATAAAAAAAAGGTAAAATAGCTTATAAGTCATAAATCTGAGATTTCAGACCCTGTCTTTATCCCACTGATATCAGTGCCCCGTGTTGTGATTCATTTAAGAGAGAAAGGGGTTTGTTTCTCCTTCCGTCCATCTTATCCTTTATTTGGAAATAGTCTTCATGGAATAAATTTGGGCAAATTATCAATCTATACTAACTTTTGATTCAGTAACATTCAAGAACTTTTTTTTCTAAAATACATTTGAATTTTAGTGGGGTATAAACAATATTCAATTTGTCCTCTTATTAGTAATGAGATGGAAGCTTTAATTATTGTTATTGAGGACTTAGCAACTTAAAGAAGCAGGTCTCAGAGATGCGTCTCATTTAAATGTGCATTTTAACAAAGGATTTGTTCTAAAATTTGAAAAATATTCTAATAGTTTCAACTAACCTCAAAAACTTAAGTATTTCATGATGCATCAAATGGAATATTTTTAGAATCAGAATTCATCAACATTGGCACAGAATTAATATTCTATGTCTCATTTTGATAGAGAATTCAACCAGAAAGACATTTTCCTCTCTGTGGGATTAGTATGTTTATTTTCAGTATTATAAATAGAAGAGATACATAGGCGATCACAAATGACTTCTTCCCAAACTCCATCTTTCTATTGGTAGAAATACAAATGTGAACTATCTGTCATTGTGGTAGAGCATTATAACTAGTAAACTTTTGTTTATCCAAAAAGCAAAGACAAGTATTCAGATTACTGAACAATTTATAAGGAAGCTATTTTATTTCATTTTATTTTTTCCCCAAATACTTTTATTTTATTTTTTCAGTGTTACAAAATTCATTGTTCATGTACCACACCCAGTGCTCCATGCAATACGTGCCCTCCTCAATATCCACCACCAGGCTCACCCAACCCCCCACCCCTTCCCCTCCCAAACCTTCAGTTTGTTGCTCAGAGTCCACAGTCTCTCATGGCTCATCTCCCCCTCCGAATTCCCTCAATTAACTCTTCCTTTCCTTCTCACAATGTCCTCCATGTTTTTCCTTATGCTCCACATGTGAGACCATATGATAATTGACTCTCTCTGCTTGACTTATTTCACTGAGCATAATCTCTTCCAGTCCCATCCATGTTGATACAAAAGTTGGGCATTCATCCTTTCTGATGGAGGCATAATATTCCATTGTAT
>CM052899.1:162919303-162991684 GCA_028534135.1 Potos flavus
TTTTATCTTGATGAAGTCCCAAAAGTTCATTTTCACTTTTGTTTCCTTTGCCTTTGGAGACATGTCCTGAAAGAAGTTGCTGTGGCTGATGTAGAAGAGGTTACAGCCTATGTTCTCCTCTAGGATTTTGATAGATTCCTGCCTCACGTTGAGGTCTTTTATCCATTTCAAGTTGATCTTTGTATATGGTGTAAGAGAATGGTCAAGTTTCATTCTTCTACATATAGCTGTCCAATTTTCCCAGCACTATTTGTTGAAGAGACTGTCTTTTTTCCACTGGATATTTTTTTCCTGCTTTGTCAAAGATTATTTGACCATAGAGTTGCGGGTCCATATCTGGTTTCTCTACTCTGTTCCACTGGTCTATGTGTCTGTTTTTGTGCCAGTACCATGCTGTCTTGGTAATCACAGCTTTGTAGTAAAACTTGAAATCAGGCAAAGTGATGCCCTCAGCTTTGTTTTCTTTTTCAACATTTCCTTAGCAATTCGGGGTCTTTTCTGGTTCCATATAAATTTTAGGATTGTTTGTTCCAACAATTTGAAAAATGCCGGTGGAATTTTGATCAGAATGGCATTGAAAGTATAGATTGCTCTGGGTAGTATAGACATTTTAACAATGTTTATCCTTCCGATCCATGAGCATGGAATGCTTTTCCACATTTTTGTGTCTTCTTCAATTTCTTTCATTTCATACAGTGTTCTGTAGTTCCTCAGGTACAGATCCTTTACCTCTTTGGTTAGGTTTATTCCCAGGAATCTTATGGTTCTTGGTGCTATTGTAAATGGAATCAATTCTCTAATTTCCCTTTCCATATTTTCATTGTTAATGTGTAGGAAAGCAACTGATTTCTGTGCATTGATTTTGTATCCTGCCACACTACTGAATTACTGTATGAGTTCTAGTAGTTTGGGGGTGGAGTCTTTTGGGTTTTTCATATAAAGTATCATGTCATCTGAAGAGAGAGAGCTTGACTTCTAAGGAAGCTATTTTAGAAGTGACTTCAGTCTCTAGCCATGGATAGCCTGGTTTGGGTGGAAAGTGGTACAAAGGGAAACTGCCAGTATTTGGTCATCTTCCACAATTAAGAAAAATGAATGAAAAATGAAGATGAACTTTTTATAAAGCTATTGAGCTAACTATATGGGCCAATGAAAAGTTTCTTTCTGCCAAAGAAAGTGATTTCAGCAACCTCGCTAGCAATTCATCCATGTTTTACGACTTGCTAAAGCTCTCCATATGTCAGTGAATTCAGTAAATATGCAGTGAAGTCTATCCTCCTGGTCCATGAGGCTTAGAACATGTCATTTCCTCCCAAAAACTGATCAGTGATCTTTGCCAACCAATAAAGCCTTTAGCTATTCATGCGCTAAAGCACTCTAAAGAATAGGATTTTTGTTTCGGTTTTGATTTGGGTTTTATATCTTCAGTAATATTTTATGCTCAGACAATGAAAAGATATAAATGGGTTTATAAAACCAGTTGCTGAAGGACCAGAGTTAAGTAAGAGATTCGACTGTGTTTGCTTGTGTGTTGTTTCCTGCACTGCAGAAGGTATTTAAGGCAACCATTAATTATAGGTGGAGAGTTTCTAGTTCCTGGATTTGTCCCTGTGAGGCTCTCATAAATAGGTTTATCGATGACTCCCATAACCCATTCTAACTCTGAGTCCCAGGTTCCAATGACTCTGGGATGTGTTGGGGATAGGTCCAGTGACAAGGAAACCAACCTGCTTTCTTAGCAACCTCATTTGTAAGTTTTATGCACAATGCCATTTGCCTAGAATTTGTGAGTAAATAATGACATTTCCACAGAAATATAAATTTGTTCCATTATTTTTATCTATAGACAGTAAAAATAACTCTTTGGCCTACATGTAAAACTATTCTATAAAAGTTCCCAAAATAACTAGATAGATCTCTATTTTTAAATCATCATTATGATTTTTATTATTACCATTAATTAGTGAAAATACCCTTATACCTTATATCATATAGAGTGCTCTCTATTATTAAGCAGTTATTTTTGCTCAGAGAATAAATATAGCTGAGGAAAGTACCAGTTACTTTTTTCTATGAATCACATTGAGGAAGGTGATGCATTCTTCACAAATAATGGTTATGATATTGATGTTGGTTAACAATAATAATGACTGGGGCGCCTGGGTGGCTCAGTTAGTTAAGCATCTGCCTTCAGCTCAAGTCATGATCTCAAGGTCCTGGGATCGAGCCCTGAGTTGGGCTCCCTGCTCATTAGGGAGTCTTCTTCTCCCTCTCCCTCTACTGCTCCCCCTCCATGAGCTCTCTCTCTCTCTCTCTCATAAATAAATAAAATCTTTAAAAAAAAAACACAACTAATAATGACTAACAATAAGCACTAAACATGTTAGATACTCTGCTCAATATTTCATACACATAAACACATTCAATCATTTTAACAACCTGTGAGGTGGTGACTATCATCATCCCCATTCTACAGATGATATCACAGGGGCAGAGTCTCAAAAACAGCAGAGTATTTGCTCACAGTGTCACCTAAATATAGTGTTTATTGATTGCAAAGTTTCTTCTTACATAGGATTGTTTGGTTAGTTGTTGGCTTTGGATCTGTGATGGCCTCCCAACAATCTTGAGAGATGAAGAAGACAGGGAAGTCATTCCTATGCCCACAGCACAGATAACATACCACGGTTTTAGTGACTAAATGCTCTGCACCATATCTTCTATTGAATTTGTGGTGGGAAGCCTAGAGCTCAATCCTTGTGGCTTCTGGTTAGTAATTCGAGGTCCCATGTGGAGCTGAAATTAAGATGAATACAAAGCCCCAGCCCATTCCAGAGAGTGGCAAATCCTCATTAATTTCCTCCCATATTAATAAAAGCCCCCTTGGCTAATTCCCAAGGCCTCTCCGGTTCGTTTATGTCATTTCTTGATGGAACCTCTCTTACCCCATCTGGCTTATTCCTCTGCAATGACTGGAGTTTGCTACAAGCTCCATTCTATACTTCTGCTTTTAGTCCTTACCTTTTTGACCTGGAGACTCAGCCACAAACCTTTGACTTGACTATCACCCCCCACTTAAGTGTCAAGGGATGAACCTGTTACCTCTTCAGCAAGCGTTCACCACTCAAAAGGAGAGGCTTTTATAAAATAACACATTTTCCTGATTATAAAAGGTAACTCATGCTTGCTTTAAAAAATTTTGGAAAGGCATGAATAAAAAGTTGTGTGTTTTTCAAACTAGTCAGTTTACCACTATAAGTTTTGGTTACATATATGCTGAGTAATTTTTCTTTGAGCATATATATAATTTTGATTATACTGCACATACCATATATAAACTGTCTTTCAATTTTCATCTAACTGCATACCACCCACACACTCCCACATCATTAAATATTCTTTGGCAACATCACTTGTAATAGCTCTATGGTATTCCTCATATATCAGCCTGTAAGTATATACATTAATTTAATCTAACCAGTTTCTTATTTTGGCCTATTTAGATTCTTATTTTCAATTTTTCACAATTATAAATAACAATGAGAGGAACATCCTTATGGTTACATGTCTGATTGCATATGTTGTAATTTCCTTTGGGTAGACTTTGACAAGAAAAATCATATTAAAGCAAGAATTCAATTTTAAGGGGAAAATATCTCAACAATGATTCAAGGGATCGCTGTCTCTAAGATGCTTTCTTGCACCGTGAGGATCTGAGGGGAAGGCATTTTGGAGGTGGCTACTCCATTGGGAAGTGATTTTTCATCCACTCTCATCTTTGATTCCTCAGTTGCTCTTCCTTTAGAAGCCCCTAGTCTCCTGTTTAACCTACCATCACCTTCTAGAATTACATGGAAGCCAGGAAGCCTTTCCTAATTTACTGTACCATAGTTTACAAACTTGGGGTTTCTCAGACAAAAGCACATAACTTGAGGCTAAAAACAGTAAAGCAACAATGGACAAAAGGGATAAATGAGAGCGCCTGGTGGCTCAGTTGGTTAAGTGTCTGCCATTGGCTCAGGTCATGATCTCAGGATCCTAGGATCTAGCCCCAGGTTGGTTTCCCTGCTCAGCAGAGAGTCTGCTTCTCCCTTTCTTCTGCCCCTCTCCCTTGCTCATTCTCTCTCTCTCTCTCTCTCTCTCTCTCTTTCTCAAATAAATAAATAAAAATCTTTAAAAAGGGGGGATATATGACATTTGGAAAATTCTGTTGGTGAAGAATTTTATTAGAAAGAGTAATTTGCTGGAAGAGACTGGAATTTAGAAAGTAACCTTGGCTCCATGGGATCTCTTGTGTGTTGCACTTGGACTGACTCTGTAAAGGAATGTAGGAATTTTTCTTGCTGCTACTTTTGAAGTGTGAGGGCTTGGTAGGACTAGGAATTAAACTTTAATTGCCTTTACTCTAAGGGACTTTGAAGATCTATGTGGATCAAATCCCTTTATTATCCATTTTATTGTCTCCATAACACTTGTAAGGATGTGAACTCATTCATGTGCTTGTTTATATCTATTCCCTTGTTAGAAGGTAAACTCCATGAGACAGGTACTTTGTCTAATTCGTTCCCTTTATATTCCCAGCACCCAGCACAGTGGAGAGCATTGTTCTGATCTCAAATACTATTGGTAGCATAAATGAAAGGATTGTTATCTTTATCTGACCCTTTGAGTATCTATATTTTTAGTATGTAATAAATTATGTACTGACTTTTTGTTTTGTATATGGCATCAGGGATTTTTCTTTGCATATGTACATCCATCCTCATGGTTTTCCTGTATGCTCTGGAAGGACAAAGGGGCATAATTTAGAAAAAAAATTTATACCAATGTATGCATATCTTAAAGGGCAAACTTAATGACCATTTATTAGATTATGTGTTTGCTAACTGGAAGCTAATTAAAATTATGTCAATTTCTGATTTTCAGAACCACATATAACTTACTGGATCTGGCATTTTCAGATAAAGCTTGCTGACGTTTTATCTTGAAACACTCTTTCAATCAGCATAAAACCATGCCTGTCTCAAGTCTGGTTAATATAAGAATTTGAATGAGGAGAAAAACCATTTCAGCAAGGAAAAAAGTCAGTGGAATCTATGATTTGCTGGTTAAGATTCAAATGTTACATTTCCCTTTTGATGGATTTGAATGGTTGTAATATATTTTAATGGAAAAATGAATCAAATTTGCCTTATGAAAAGTGATGTTGTTATATAGGTACGAAGGCAGTCCTACCTGCCCAGCTCTTTGATAATAGAACTCCTCTTTTGAAACCCTTGAAATCCACGTTGCCATCTGTGTTATTTATTATGCCTACTTTGTGTTGTTTTTTAACAAATCCTTAATTAATGCAGAGCTTAGAAAGTAAAGAGAAAATGCAAAATCAGGACCGTTAAAGTATGACTGAAAAGGCCATTTATTTTCATTAAACATGACTTTAGACTATCTGGATTGAAACCTAAACATCTTTCCAAGTGAAATGTTTAATTTTCTTCCTCCCTTCAGTCTCTGCTGATATTAAGACAGTATGTTGACAATGTTTCCTTCCTGGAGCTGCCCTCCTCTCTGAGCCCCCAGCACATTGGATATGCCCCACATCTAAGCACCTACCACAGCTTGTTGAAATTATCTGTTTCAACAAATATTAACCGAGCATGCTGCATGCCAGTCACTGTGAAGTTGTTCAGCCAGAGAAATCCCTGCGTCATAGAACTTACATTCTAATAGGCAAATAGATCTTTGATATATTGCTAGGTAAATGAAAGTTGTAAAGATAGATAAAGCAGGTTAAAGAAAAGGAGGATAATGGGGGGGAGGGGAGGCACTATTCGAGGCCTGTCAGAATGAGGTCCCTGAGGAGGAACATTTGATCAGAGACCTGAGCACAATGAAGGAGCAAGCTATAAATATCTGAGGAGAATGTTTTGGACGGAGGAGGACATGGGAAAATATAAAGGCTCTGGGACAGAAGCATGCCTTCCCCATGTGTTTGACAAGAAGCAAGAAGGCTGATAAAACTAGAGCAGCATGTGTGAGGATAAGAATGGAGGAAATAAGGCAGATAGAGAGACAGCAGCCATTTCTTCTCCAACTACCATTAGCACAGGGATCTTAACCTGGAGTAGGTAGACCAGAACATTCAGGGGCTCCATGAACCTGGATAAAAATAATATTATTTTATATGTATTTTCATTAACCTGAACAAAATTAACATTTCTTTTAATTATACATTTTTTAAAGATGTATTTATTTAGAGAGAGAGAAAGCAAGAGCTTGTGGGGCAGGGGGAAGAGGCAGCGGGAAGGAGAGGAAGAACTTCAAGCGGACTCCACACTGAGCTCAGAGCCCCACCCCGAGCTCAATTCCAAGACCCTGAGATCATGACCTGAGCTGAAATCAAGAGTCGGACATTCAACCGACTGAGCCACCCAGGCGCTCCTCGTTTAATTATAAATGCAGACAACAAACCACAGTATCATTAGCAGCATCTGTGACTTCATAACCAACAGACTTTAAAGTATTTCATATTCCATTATAATGTGGCTATCTTGAAATGCTTTTTATGTTCTTTACTACTTTGAAATTATAGTAATTATTAGATCTTTTGCTAGTGTGTCTTTAATATTCTGTTAACTCTATTGTAATAGACTTGATTTGCTTTTTAACCTTATATCTTATTCTATATATTCAGATATGTTTCTGAGATATGCATAGGCTTTACCAGACTACCATGATGTCCATGGTACAAAACAAGTTTAATAACTGTTGCAATAGTAGTGAGTATTATAGGTCTGAACCAGATTTTTTAAATAAAATGGAATAAGATACAAATCATCACAGTGCATGATGGTAAGTAAAAGTATATACTAGGTATAAGTTTGGTAAAACTTTTGTGTAAGATGTCTGTGTCTGTGTGTATGTGTTGGGTCATGATTCAAGCTATGTTTCTTAATGTAGGATCATAATTTTAAAAAGATTGGGGTGCCATGGTGGCTTAGTTTGTTAGGGATCCAGCGCTTGATTTCAGCTCAGGTCATGATCCCAGGGTCATGAGATGGAACCCTGTGTCATAGAGCCTGCTTAATATTCTCTCTGCCCCCCTCTGCCCCTCCCTCTCACCCTTCCTTTCTAAAATAATAATAATAGTAATAATTTTAAAAAGATTGAGGTGAAAAACCAATTGAGAAGAGACTGGAAGATTCTGAATTACATTTGTGAATCTCTGTGAGGAATTGTAGTCCTCAGAACATAGAAACGCCCCATACGCATTTATTTTTGTAAAAGATTTACTTATTTATTTGAGAGAGAGAGAGAAAACATGCATGAGCAGGGGACTGGAGAGAGAGAATCCCAAACAGACTCCAAGCTGAGCATGGACCCCAACACAGGGCTCGATCCAATGACCCATGAGATCACGACCTGAGCATAGACCGAGAGTTGGGTGGCTTAACCAATTGAGCCACAAAGGCACCCCTCCCCCATACACATTTCTTGATGCTGACCTCCCTGAGTAGGGGCTTTGAGGCTCATCCCTGTACCAGTGCTTTTGATCCCTTCCACACACCCCCTTCTCTGGGCCCTTGCTCTGTCAATTTTAACCTCCCTCAAATCATGGCCCTCTTTCCTAAAATCTTGTACTCTGTCCTTTCTTGTATTTACATTACGTATTATGAATGTATCCATTTAGTAGTAGGAGACAATGCTTAACCTGGAATTTGAAAGATAATTAGAAATTTGCTGAAAGGAGATCCAAGACAAAAGACATTCCGGTGAGATGAGGAAAATGTGAGTGATGAGTGAAAAAAAGGAAATATTTGCTAAGCACCATCTGTGTTCAGGTATGGTGAGTGAGGCCCTGTTCTCTGGGACACACAACCTCAGAACCCATTATATTCCAGCTTCCTTCCCCCACGGCTCCGAAATAACCTGTCAGGTTACTAGTGACTTCCTTAATCCCAAACTCATTGGAATATTTTCAGTCTTCATCTCACTTGACCCTCACCTATCTCCCTTTTTTTTTTTTCCCATGCCTTTTCAGTTCATGCCTTCCTATCAGTAAAATCAAACTACTTAGTTACCTAATTTTCTCTTTCCTTTTTCTCCTTCACTGCTCACATTTTCCTCATCTCACTAGAATGTCTTTTGTCTTAGATATTCTTTTTAGCGAATTTCTAATTATCTTTCAAATTCCAGGTGAAGTGTTGTCTCCTCAGTGAACTCTCTGTACCTTCCCTGCCCCCTTCATGCCTTCCCACATTCCTCTGGAGATAATTACCTCATTCTCTCTATGACCAGATCTCATATATTATATATATCACTATCATATTGCATTTTAACCAATTATCTTCTTATGTACCTTCTGTGATAGGCTGGGGAGTTTCCCTGAAGACAAGGAATAACTCTTAACCCAAAGCTTTGCACAGCATATATGCTCCAAGAACAATTTTGAGTGACTATATGAATGAATGAACTCATAAATAAATGAAAGAAAGAAATCCTTCCATCGCTTCACAATTAACTCCAGATCTAGGACATTGCCTAATATAGAGAAAGTTCTTAATAATAATTTATTGATTAAGATATTTCACTCGAGGCACCTGGGTGGTTCAGTGGGTTAAAGCCTCTGCCTTCAGATCAGGTCGTGATCTCAGGGTCCTGGGATCGAGTCCCGCATCAGGCTCTCTGCTCAGCGGGGAGCCTGGTTCCCCCCTCTCTCTGCCTGCCTCTCTGCCTACTTGTGATCGCTCTCTCTCTCTCTCTCTCTCTCAAATAAATAAATAAAATCTTGAAAAAAAGATTTTTCACTCATAATAGGTAGGCATAAAAACTATTGAATGATATATATCTTTTTTCTCAAGATTTTATATTTAAATAATCTCTACACCCAACATGGGGCTTGAATTCATGACCCCAAGAGCAAGAGTCACATGCTCTACCAACTGAGCCAGCCAGGTGCCCCCTCGAATGATATATTAGAAATAGTTTTTGAATTTGAATATATTTTTCTTCTAAGACACATGTCCCTTGACCAGTCATGATTACCAACTGTCACCTAGTTTTACTAAATTCTTCTTCTTTATCTATAATATAGTCATTGATAAAGAACTATTTTATAAATTGATTAAAATATTGTCCATCAAAACATTATTTATGATCAATTTTGTGGAATTGAACAAGTCAACTGCATTGCTATTCCGTGCGTACAGCTCCTCCAAAGTGACACTGATGCTTTGCACCACTGAAGTTAAAGCCTTTGTTAGGAAATTTGTACCTGTGCTTACAGGGAAAAGAACAAAAATAATATCTGCAACAGATGACAGAGTGTGAACACAGGCATTCATTCGACCCAGCAATTTATCAGTAATGGTGGATCAAGGCCCCTTGTCAAATTCAAGCATTGAGGTAAAGAACAGGTAATTTCATCTCATTGAAGAGGGCATTATTAACCTGCTCATATTCTTTAAGTGTGCCCTTGTCTATCAGGCAGCTCTCTTTCTCCCTCTGATTGAGTGCATGTGGTTATCTGTGTCTTGACATTGACCACAATGGGGAAAGTCAGGCATCCGTGCTACAAGGTTTGAACACTAGAGATAAATGGACCAGAGAGGCCACAAATTATTAATATTATTGCAACTCCAAGTGCCACGCTACCCTCTCCCTCACCTTCTGACAAATGGCTTCCCATATTTGTCAGATGAAATAAATGCTAAAGTGGTATTCTCAGCAGTAGGCAGAAACATTTAAAGGGAAGTGTAATCATCTCAAATGTCCCTGTAAATACACATGGTAGCCCACTGAGTGGAACTCAGTGGCCACTTATCATTATCACAAAGAGGAGTCGTAACAACCTACTTTTCAGGAAACAGCCAATTCAGTATTGAGGCACAGTTCTAAGATATACTGGATCATCAGAACCTTCACCTCTACCGAAGAGTATACACTAGTAAAATGTATTTTATGTACATATATATATATTTTTTTCACAGACCTGGATGTTTTCTCTACCCAAGTTACTTGTTCTTAATCAATTAAGCAGTAGGCTTGGGAAACAGCACCTTGGGTCAAATTTAACAAATATCCCCAGAACTTGGAACTACTTTATAGGAGGGAGATCCATATGTACAAAGAGCTTAAAAGTTTTGTACTCAGAAAATGTGTTGAAACTCATTTTTTTTAATTAAATAAGATGTCCTTATCTAATTTTAATAGATTGAGAGAGCAAGAATAAATTCATAGGCCTTTAAGAGAATCTGGCCATGTCTCCGATTTATAAAATTCAGCAGAGTGCTTTGTGGAAATGATGTGTCTAAGACTGGAAGGGAGAAGATGTTTCTGAGATTAGGCCAAATTAAGAAAGAGAGTGTTTATATCTGATCGATTTAGGTTGTTATATTAGTATCCTAGGGCGGCTGTAACACTTTACTGTAAGCTGAGTGGCCTAATGCTGCAGAAATTTCTTCTTTCTTTAGTTCTAGAGGCCAGAAGTCTAACATCAAGATGACATGAAGGCCATGCTCTCTCTGAAGGCTCTAGGGGAGAACCTTCCCCTTGCTTTGTAGCCTCTGGTGGTTGCTGGCAATCCTTGGGATTTCACAGCTTTTAGCTGCTTTGCTGCGATCTCTGCCTCTTCCCCATATGGCTGTCTTCCCTTTGTGTGTATCTACCTATGTTTCCAAATCTTCCTCTCCTTCTAGGGACACCGAATGATTTTGGAGCCCAACCTTAACCCAGTATCAGCTCATCTTAACTCATTTCATCTGTAAAGACCTGCTTCCAAATAAGTTCACATTCACATTTTCAATATTCTTAGTGTTTATGTTTGCTTGTAAAACTGTTTTGTTTGCAAGAAGCATTGCTTCTTTCTATGCGTCAGTTTATATGCTTCCCCCTTCCTAAGTAGCCACCCCTCAATCTTTATTCTTAGTGATATGACTTGCTTATACCTCCTAGGTACACTGGACAACTGTTTCCTGCCTGGGAACCTTTGTCTAGCTGACCCCTCAGCCTGGACACTTTCCCGGGGCCCCCCTTCTGCATGCCTTTCTTGGGTTTGCTTATCTTTTCAGGAGGGCTGCTACCTCCTGAAGAATGACTCCCTGGGCACCATGCTCACCTTTATTCTGAGTTGGGCATCCTCCCTCCACCTTCTGTATTGCCTAGTGCAAAACACTCTCTTTGCACTTACCAACCAGCTTGACGATTACCCGTGAATGTATCTGCTTTCTGCCAATACGCTGTACGTTCTTGGAAGGCTGGGAACATATGGCCAGCACTTAGAAGGTTCAGAAAATCTGTGTAGGCAAATGAAAAAGTAAATAATTGTCTGAGGGTCAAACCAAGGCTAGGATCCTAGTAGAGAGTGAGTTAGGCACTGAGTCTGACCTCAGAGAGCTGGCATGGATGGTAGGTGATGTGCCTACAAACCACCATGTTTTGAGACAGTCTGTAGTGCCTGAAGAGAGACAGCATGGAATACATTAGGAAATTAGCAGATTGAGTAATTATTTCAATTGTGGTGTGATCTCTGAGATTTAATGGCAGGTATGGTACAGTATTCAAGCTGGGCATTGAGGAATAGCTATTTTTTGTAGAGATGGGTCAGTGGGGCAGGTGAGAGGGCTGGAAAATTAGTAAAGAGGGAAGAGAATTTTTTTTTAAGAGAGAAAGAACGTGTGTGTCTGGGGTGGGGGGTGGGGCAAAGAGAGCATCCCAAGCAGGCTCCACATTCAGCACAGAGCCCAGCCTGGGGCTTGATCCCATGACCCTGAGATCCAGACCTGAGCTGAAATCAAGAGTCAGACGCTCAACCTACTGAGCCACCCAGGCACCCCAAGGAGGAGAATTTTTAAGGCAGAAGGAAAAAAAAAAGCATGATTGAGGACATATGAAGGTGAGCAAGTCCAGGACCAATTGAGAAGGTCAATAATTCAACTTCGATGCAGGGCTGCCAACTGGTGAGATTTTGTGAGGAAACAACTGGACAATTAGATGGGAATTTGATGGCAGAGGTCTTGGGTCCAGTGCAAAGAGGAGACGTTGCAGGAACATAACAGAGGAAGGGTGTGTTCTCTCCTCTGTCTGCTCCACTGCCCAGTCACCACAGGCTCTGAAGAAGCAAGTATGGGAGTCAATGGGGAATATAAGGAAAAGACACCACAGAGGGACCAGTCATGACTGGGTGAGGGACAGGAGGAAAAAAAAATGATATAAAGAGGAGAACAGAAGTGTATTTTAGAAGGGAGTAGGTGACCAGATCTAGTGCAATCTGATGGAAGCAAATGGAAACTAGACTTCTAAGATGAAGGTGGTTACTGACCTTCAAGGAAGCAAAGACGGAGGAAGAAGGGAACTAAAAAGTGGGTCCTCAGGTTTCTCTGGGAGACTGCTCTCACACTCCAGCCAAGATGAGCTGAGCACTCATGTGTTTTCCAACAGCATCTTATGTAAGCTGTTTTAACAGAGTACTCCCTCAAATTGTAGTCTGCAGAAGGGGAGTATTTTGCAAACTGTTAACTGCCCATTTGCAAGGACAAAGTGCAGAAATTGAGCATAAGCATTTAGAAAGCATCGCAATAATCTGAAATTGCCACAACATCCATAAGTGCTATTCTGTATTTGACAAGAATATCTAAGTACAATGCTTTGGAAGGGAAAAAAAAAAAAAATTGATCCTTCAGCATAGACCGTTTGAAAAGCTCTGTTCTGTAAAACCAGTCATTCTCACTGAAATAAAGGGTAGTTTATCTGTCTACTCCTCCCGTAGCTTGTCAGTTCTGTGTAGAAGGTAGAAGGTTGTATTTGAATCTTTTATGAACCCCCAATGTCAAGCATGGGACAGAGCACAACACTCATGATCAAAAAATAATTAGAATGAAATTGGTCTTGCTAATGAGTTGGCCATTTTTTGCTGTCGAGAGAGCACTTTCAGATTGGGTACTGGGTAAAAGTCATCGAACTGGAATTTAGGAGACAGGAAGAGTCACAAGCAAGAATAAATCCAAATCCATGAAACATAAGCAAGCAAGGGAGAGTTCATATTAGATGCCACAGAAGATGCAGATGTAGTGAAAAGAAGGGTCATATGTACCTCAATGTTCATAGCAGCAATGTCCACAAGAGCCAAACTGTGGAAAGAGCTGAGATGACCTTCAATTGACAAATGGATAAAGAAGATGTGGCCCATATATACAATGGAATATTACTCAGCCATCAGAAAGGATGAATATCCAGCTTTTGCATCAACATGGATGGGACTGGAGGGGATTATGCTGAGTGAAATAAGTCAAGCAGAGAAGGTCAATTATCATACGGTTTCACTTACTTGTGGAGCATAAGGAATAACATGGAGGACATTATGAGAAGGAAGGGAAAAGTGAAGGGGGGGAAATCGGAGGGGGAGACAAACCACGAGAGACTGTGGACTCTGAGAAACAAACTGAAGGTTTTGGAAGGGAGGGGGGTGGAGGAATGGGTGACCCTGGTGATAGGTATTAAGGAGGGCATGTATTGCATGGAGCACTGGGTGTTATACGTAAACAATGAACATCGGAACACTACATCAAAAACTAACGATGTATTGCATGGTGACTAACATAACACAATAAAAAAAAGAAAAAGAACAAAACAAAACTCTTGATGCTAAGACAGCTCTTTTAGCATATATTTTTTCTTATTTAGTAATTAATTCATTCTTTTATTTACACACTAAAATAAAAAATTAATAGAAATAAAAAAAAATAGATGCCACAGAAGAGAGATAAGCAGCGAAAGGGAGGTAAAAAAGGTGCACGATTGTATACTTCCAACTATGGGAAACAATGGGCTCAAGAAGCACAGGCTCTAAGAAGAATGGGCTGGAGATGTGGACAGAGAGGAGAGGCTAAAACTGAAACTGTCTCCAAAATCGCAGGGCGCAGAGGGATCCAGTTGATGAACACACTTCCCTTCTGGGACTGTTGCTTTCTGTGGAATCAGAAACCTGCTTCTCATTTTCAAGGTCCTTAGCATGATCCATGCTCAAGTAAGCAACCTGGTGTCCTTGACCCAACAAAACTCTGCTCTGGGTGATGACTTACCCTAAGATAGACAGATGATTTCTGATTTCACTGCAACATGCTCAGTGCTGCTGACAGACTGAAGCCGTTCTGGGCGAAGGGTCTGCTACAGGTCTGTGCAAGCTTTTGTGGTTACACTTGATCTACCTAAAGAATTTCAATTAGTTTCCATCTGTGAAATATAATACTGAATTCTTCTGAATGCCCTGAGCGCTTTCTAAGCACCAGGCTATGTTGCCAAAGTGACAATTTGCGAAGAATCTAGGCCATATTTCAGAGAATCAGAGTCTGGTCAAACCTGAAAGGCTGCTACTGACAATCTCCCCAACCTTTCATTTTATAGAAAGGATAACTAAGGCACAAAATAGTAAAATAACTAGTTCACGCTCCCATAATGAGTTATTTCAAATCAACCAGAATGAAGTTTTCTTGTCTGCAAAACCCTCAATACTTTGCACTACACCTCAGTGCTACTCTGTTAACTATCCAGTCATTGCATTATAGGTTTCCCATTAGGAAAAAATAAAATAAAATTCTCCCAGACCCCACCACCAGTTGATTGTATTGAAAAAAAATTCGTTTTTTTTTTTTTTGAAAAAAAATTCTTATGTGTGATTTTTGTCGCTCTCTAGAAACCACGGGGCACCTTCCTCTGTTTCAAGATGTTTTAGCATTCCATGGTGATTAAGAAAGGAACCACTAACAAATAGGAATGAACATTTACAGAATAAAATTCATGAAACTAAAGCAACCTTTACAATGGGACTCCCCTGTAAATTATTTAGGAGTTTTAAGGGCATTTTGAGCTCTGTGTTCTTCAAATACAAATTTTAGGTTTGGAATTGTCTCACCAAAATCCTATGTGGCCACCAAAACTCACTAGGAGGCAAGAAACCGGATCCTGACTACAAGACCTTGTAAATCTCATCTTCCCAGTGAGGTTCATGGTACTTACCTTCTGGAACTCTTATAAGGATGACTTAAAATAATACATGGAAGGTGCAAGGCATGATATCCCAGACCTGATAAGCGCTCCATGGCATTAACCACTGACGATCATCAGGAGATGGCCCTGTCAGGGATATGGGAGGGTTTCTGTGTGGTGGTAGCATGGATTGGATTGGATAAAAAGTAAGATCTTTTCTGTTTCTGAGATTCTGTGATTCTGGTGGTCTTTCCTAGCTTGAGACTACTGGCAAGTTGATTGAGCCTGTGTTTCCATCTCCAGCTAAATCCTGCTTTTAAATACCTTCTTCCAATATGAATTAATCGATGGACCCCACTCTATTTGCATCTCTCTCCTGGGTTTTAAGGTGCTCAGTCATTACTGAAAAGGGAGAAAACTAGTTCAGAGTGAGCATCTATTTACTGTGTGCCGTGATCATCATTCATGTCAATCCATCCAGCACCCTACAGGGAGGTAGTGTCATTGCATTTTATAGAAGAGCAATAAAGTCTCAGATATATTAAGTGACTCATCCAAAGTGCAAGATGGAGTAAGCATATAATTTATTGTGCAAACCAGGACACTACTGAGAGTTAAAGGGGGCAGTATGAATTATTCTGGGTCAATAATTACAAATTAGGACTGGCCCAGGGAAAGTGGGGCAAGTGATCTCTCTCCCTGTGGATAAAAAGAAGTTGTAGAGCCAGAGTTCAAACACAAGACTGTCTCTAACATCCTGTGTTTCACTATGATTATGTCAAAAAAATCTACCTTATTATCATTTTATTATGCTGGGCTGAAGAAAACCGTGACATTTATGAGAACCTGGTGACCTGAAATTGATAAGAAAGGAGTCATTGACACATCTCATGTTTACTTGGTAATTTGTACTTTTACCAACAGTTAATATTTATGGAGACCATAGGATATACTGAGCCCTCTTCTTCATGCTTTGCATATATTTTCAGGTTAAAACTATGCTGTGTAGCAGGTGCTGCTTCTCCATTTTAGAGATGAGGAAACTGAGGCACAGAGAGGATGATTTACTTTCCTGAGACCTTTCATATGCAAAGCAGGTAGATTCGCTTCCCAAGGCTGCTAGAACAAATTACCACAACTATAGTGATTTAAAGCAACACAAATGTGTTCTCATATATAGTTCTGGTTGGTCGGAAGTCTAAAATGGGTTGGCAAGGCTCGTTCCTTATAGAAGCTCTAGGGCACAATCTGTTTCTTTGTCTTTTCTAGATTTTAGAGGCCACCTATGCTCCTTGGCTCATGGCCTTATTTTCCAACTTCAAAGCCATTCCCCTCTCTCTCCCTCTCTCTCTCTCTCCTTCTGTCATCACATTGTCTTTTTATGACCTTGACCCTCTTTCCTTCCTCTTATAATGACCTTTGTGATTCCACTGGGCTAACTAAATAATCCAGGATAATTTCCCCATTTCAAGATAATTAACTTAGTTATACTAGTAAACTTACATATATTACCTTACATAGTAAACAAAATATATGTATTTTTTTTACCTTTACTATGTAAGGTAATATATAGTATTCTGCCTTCCACAGCAGGGTTCAAACCTGCCTGGCTGCCTTAAACTATTGCAACATAGTACCTGAAAATTAATAAATAATTTAACTTGAGAATGTGCTAGATGCCAAGTACTTGCCTCATGTTTGGTAGGGAACTGAAGAAAACAATCATGATCCCACCCTCATGTGTAATGCTGGCATTAAAAATACACAATCACTATTAAAAAATGTTAAGTTCTACACAGCATAGTGTGTTATGGAAAAGAATAGTGAAGACAAGGAAGGAACCACATTACAAATTAGAAGTTAAGGAAGACTTCTCTAAGGAAGGGACATTTCAGCAAAACCCAAAAGGATGAAAAAAATGTGCTTACTCCGCTTGACTGGATGTGGTACATAAACAATGAATCTTGTAACACTGAAAAAATAAAAGTATTTGGAAAAAAAAATGTGCTTAGAAATGTCCATATAAATAATACTTGAAAAAATTAGAGGGTATTGATAGTAGTTATGTTAAGAGATTAAATCATAGACGTGATTCTATCCTTTTTTCTGTGTAGTTTTTTCTCTTCTCCAAAATTTCTAAATTGACTAACTTTTAAATGAGAACTGTTATCTTTAAATTTACAAAAAGTGAAAGAAACTTTTTTTGTGAAAGGGGCGGGTCATGTGTTGCTTTTTAAGATTGAATCTGTAGAAAATGTCCTCAATCATCTATAAAAATAGATACTGGGCCTATTTCCAAAGTGTCTCTCATTCAAATACATTCAAGTTTTTTTAAGACTAATGCTTCCTTAAATTATGCATTTCTCTTTATATTCAACACTGTGCTACCATGAGACAAAGTAGGAAACCAACACTCTAAAATTCAACAAAAATTGGAAAATACTTGGGATTGTTTTAAACATTTATCTCTTTCAGATTAGGCTGTATTCATTTCAAACTTGCTCATAGTTTGGGTGTGGAATGGACACCGCTGATCCTGGAATCCATTCTAGTCACTTCTATTGCTCTAAGAAACCTGCTTAGCCTATATTTAGAACAATTGACTCAGTAGAATAAAGACACAGACCTCTCTCATCAATGTTTGATCTGATAGATGCATCCAAATGCTGAATGTTACCAGGGGCAACGGTTTTATGAATTTCATAAGAATAAAAGAGAATAGGACAAAGAGATACTGTATGAACATTCATCTGTGTGGCCCATGTCCATTTTATTCATGTGGCTGTCTAGATTTAGGTCTTAACACATTGTTGATTTATTTCTCTGAGCCCTTATCCATTCTGCTCTGGAATACTGAAATGCATACCTAATTGGCTTCCCTCCCTATTCCTCCTTATGCCATCTTGGTCTTTCAACCTACTGCTGCCAGTGTAATCTGCCACAACCTCTCACCACATCTCTCACTGCTCTGAAACTCAATGGAACGCTACAGCTATTTACTGTGTGACAGGCATTATCCTAGGGCTCACGAGGCTACTGGCATGAATAGAAAATAGCTTCTGCCCTCAAGAAAACTCAAGGAGTTTTCATTTACAATCTAGTGGAAAAAAGAAACATCTGAACAATGAGGTCTAATACAAGGCTGGATAACATCAGTGACAACTGGAATCGAAGGGACAGGTTTTAAGAGCACAGTGGAATGAATAATGAATTATCTACAAGCCCAAGCTCTAGCTAATTAGAGTATCTCTCGGAGCTCTTTGTTTCTAGTTCGAATCCTTCCAGATTTAGCCCATCCTTTGCCTTCATGAACTTTCGTCTCTACCTTGGCCTTTTCCATGAGCTACTAAAGACTTTTCTCCATTAGGACTTTTATTTTTAAGGCAAGTTTAAGAAAATTTAAATCATACTAGTTTAAGTAATAATGATAATATATTAACTTATGTACCTGGAAGGTTTAGAGATACTTCTTCTTCTTTTTTTTTTAAGATTTTATTTATTTATTTCTCAGAGAGAGAGAGAGCACAAGCAGGCAGAGTGGCAGGCAGAGGCAGAGAGAGAAGCAGGCTCCCCACTGAGCAAGGAGCCTGATGTGGGACTCGATCTGAGGACCCTGGGATCATGACCTGAGCTGAAGGCAGCCGCTTAACTGACTGAGCCACCCAAGTGTCCCACTTCTGTACTTTTAAAAACTATCTAAAAGTGAAGCTTCAGGTAAAATTTACTCCAGCAACTAAAATGATATCACATGAGTCCTGGCTTGCCTCTCTTTCTCTATGCCTTTCAGGCCGAGGACTATAACCTCTGGCTATTCTATTCTCAGCCTCAAGTAGCCGCAAAGGACTTAGTGATGGACCAACTGAAAAAAAAAAAAAAGAAAGAAAGAAAACTTTTATTTCCTAGGAGTCTAACACAATTCCTGAATCTTATTCTTATTGCCGTGAATTGAGCCACAACCCCATTCATGAATCAGTTATCATCACTGGAGCAATATATCAATTATCTTAGCTCAATTTGGGCTCATCCCTAGAGTTGGTGGTGGTGTCATTTATTAGCTGCAGAGTGAAAATGGGGGAAGAGTGCTTACCTAAAGGGAGAGTGTGGTGCTGTTTTACCAAAAGGTGGGTGAATAAACTGGGCAGCAAAATAAACAGGAAGGGAATGAATGACTTAAAACCAAATAAATAATAACTTTTTGAGCCTCATGATTCTTGAACAATCTTTTCCATAAGATCTCCCTATGCCGTTGATGGAATCCTTAACCCAAACATGGTTTCACTTCATAAAGTTTGTCTCATAGGTTGTGTTTTCCCAATAAAACCTGGCATAGTATTTGTCCCAGAACAAGCATGCAATACATTTTTTATCATTCTTCATTTTAAAAATTTTCACTCTACCATTCTACTGAATTTTTTTCTAAGAAATGCCCAGTGTTCTCTCTTTTAAAACAAAAGGTTCTTCTTATGCTAAGTGAAATAAGTCAAGCGGAGAAAGACAATTATCGTATAGTTTCACTCATATGTGGAACATAAGGAGCAGGGGGGAAGGGAGGGAAAACAGAATGGGAAGAAATCAGAGAGGGAAACAAACCCTGAGAAACTCTGGACTCTGGGAACCAAACTGAGGGTTACAGAAGCAAGGGGGGTAAGGGGATGAGGTAACAGGGTGATGGGTATTAAGGAGGGCACGTGTGGTGATGAGCACTGGATGTTATATGCAATTAATGAATCGTTGAACACTACATCAAAAACTAACGATATACTATAAATATGCTGGCCAATTGAACATAATAATAAATTTTTTTTTAAATTTAAGAAAAGAAAATTCTACCACAAATCAATTTATGTCTATCTATGCAAAGCGTTAATAACTAGAGGTACTTTGGATATAGTGAGTAAACGTTAATAAGCTAATTCCAAATCGTTCCAAAATCTGCACTATCAACCTGTCTTTTCCTCTGGTGGGCTTTGCCTACTCACAGAAATTCCTTAACAGCCTGCTAAACGGTCTGGTGTATGTCACACTGACTCCTATAAATCAGAGTTTTCCTCTCATTACCCCTTTCCACACCTTTGACTAAGCCCCAGCCCATTTTTATTACTTTGCATCCTATTTTTATTTAGGCGACCACCAGAATCTCACTTACCCATTCAAGCTCAATTCTTCAAAACTTATTTCATGCACTTCCTGCCTCCCTGACAGCTCATATGCCATCATTTTCCAAGTCTAGCTCTGTGATGTCTCACTACCAACTGTGCCTTTTAAACATGCAATCTACAAGTTGTGTTCTACTTAGGTTATATGCTATAAAACCTTTATTGTTTCATGATAGCTTCTCAAATCGAGGTCAAGCCCCTTCTGGCCTTAACGTGTCTGCACTCTGTGCCCCCATCCTGCCTTTGCACACAAATCCCCCAGCTACTCCAAACATTAAGGCCTCTCCACGGGCTCTATGAAGACTTCTCTGACATTGTTCTAGGTAGTCTCACTTTTTTTTTATTGTGAATTTTCTTTTTTTTTTCAGTGTTCCAAGATTCATTGTTTATGCACCACACCCAGTGCTCCATGCAATACGTGCCCTCCTTAATACTTACCACCTTTGACAGTAATATGCCTCTTAAGTTAAGTAGACTTTATAATTATTATTGAGCATTTATCATGGATTTGACACTGGGCTAAGTACTTTGCATTTATGAATGGCTGTTCAAGTAACACAGGGCTAAGAATTTGGGCTTTGAACACCAGCTCTAAAGTTTATTTAACTTGGGCAAGTTGCTTAAATTCCACACCTCAGTTTCCTGCTCTATTGAATGAGATATAATAACATTTAATTCATAGGTTGTAGTGAGGAGTGGTTAAGTTCATGTAGTTTCATGCCTTGCTGGTGTACAGTAATCGCTCAGAGAATGTTGATTGTTAGTATCATATTAAAATTCATGACAAGTATTCAGAATAGTTCTTATTCTCTCTCTTCCTATATGAGACTTACTGGAAGGATAGATACTGCATATTCTTCTGTTAGATAACCTCATTCCCAGCTCAGTATGTCAGAAATCTTTGCAGGTTCCTTGCAACCTTCTCCACAAAGACTTGAATTGATTTTTCTCCCTTAAATATCACTACTCATTATTTATACCTGATCTATGATATTCTTTACATAATAGGGATATTTGTATATATGTTTTATCTTCTTCGATTGGATAGTAATTCCTTCAAGAGCCCATGCACTGGAATAGAAAGAAGCCAGGCTTGAAATAAAAGGACCTGGTTTTGAAGTCTGGCTCTGCCTCTTCTCAGCTGCGAAACATTGAGTAAATGACTCAGCTTCTCTGTTCCTCAGTGTTCTAATCTCTAGAGTGGGAACACTAATATTTCCTTCTGGTGTGTTTGTGAAAATTAATAGGTTAGGATAGGAAGAGCACCTAGTACAATGTCTGGCATGGAGGCAGGGGTTCAGTTCAGAATAAACTCTCCTCTTACACTCTCATCAAGAAAATACGATCACAAAGCCTCATAGTCTCCATAGCAGTTAACACTTGGTCTTACAAATACTCGATGCTTAGAAAATTACCAATTAAACTAAATTATTGTTATATCCGGTGATAGCAAAGGGGAGTATAAACTGTGAGAATACATCACAATATCAGTATTCTAGCTACACTCATGGTTGGTATAATGTTATCTTCCTATTATGATTTAATAACTGCATATCAGAATTATCCCTGGGGTTATCTCTCACAAGATCTCTTATAAACCACTAGTCTGGAGAATTTATTTGTGTGAAATCATCACCACTATGAAATATCTTTTCGCGAGTCTCTGTTCATTGCACTTTGGAGATAACTTGGTCATAGATTTTAACTCTTGAATTATAATTGTTAGTTTACATTTCCATTTTTCCTACTGAACCGCAATCCCTCAAGGAGAGGCTCCGCTCTTATTTGTCTTTCATCTCTAGTCCCTGACACAGCATCTAGTCTGTAGAATGTACTGGACAACAGGCCTTGATCCTCAAGGAATGGAGGAGATAGGAGATGGTGATGAAGTATAATTATGCCCCTGGCATGCACTGAGTTTCAGGTGAGCGTGGAGAAGGAGCCTCCCACATAGTTAAGGATCCCAGGAAGGCTTTCTGAGGAAGCGATGCATGTATTGAGTTTCAAAAAAATTAAGGGAGAAAAAAAACCCTATCAAAAAAAGAACACTCATTTGGTTGAATGAATGAATGTGTCTTTTAGTTAAATCTCAAAGAAATGGAGATTATAACATTGGCTATTGAACTTAACTATGAAAAGACTCACATTTTTTATTACCACAAAGCAGTACCACTTGCTAATTGAATTATGTTCATTATTTGGGGAAAAAAATACACCAAGGGAATGAAGATACTTTATAAGCCAGGTTTTATAAATCAGATACTCTAAAACTACTCCAAGATGTTTTCTGTGTTTCAAGCTCCTCCTTGAAATGATCAAATAGGTCTCCCTGAAGATCTCCAAAAACATGCCAGAATGAAGATAATATATTCTGTTATCACTCAGTTAATTTGTGAACGTGAGTAATTAGACAAATTGGCTGTCAATATGTATGTATAGGATTAAGCACTATTACAATTCTGTGGATAAGGGCCACGAACACACACTGCATGGCTGCCTATCAGAGCACACTCTTCTCACTGACACTGGGATGCTGGTGCTCTTGGGACTCATAACAGAAGGTTATAAGATAAATATTATAAATCTTTTGAAAAAGTCCACCCAGTGCATCTAAAAATTAGCCCTGGAGCACTGGAAAGACTATGTAAATGAATCACCTCCTGCTTGTCCCCAGAGCTCAACTTCCATTGGTGAAAATGGCTGATAATAAATGAGAAAACAGCATGAAGAAAGCAACAGGTATAGACTGTGGAAGACTGGTAGATTTTTCATTTGTAAAGTAGATTTCGTGTATGTATCTATATGTATCCAAATGGTTACAAGGTAGTTGAGTTTTATATTAATGGAAGATACATTTATATACAATGGTAAAGATTTAGGTCTTAGCTTCAAGATAAGGGGAGAGGATGCTGTATCTTTTTTTTTTAAGATTTTATTTATTTGTTTGAGAGAGAGAGAGAGAACAAGGGGAGGGCAGAGGGAGAGAATCTCATGTGGACTCTGCACTAAACACAGAGACCAATGCGGGGCTCAATTTCATGACCCTGAGATCATAACCTGAGCTGAAATTAAGAGTTGGAGGCTTGTCCCCAAAATAAAACTTCTCTGCTTTACTTAAAAAAAAAAAAAAAAAAGTGGGAGGCTTAACCAACTGAGCCACCCAGGTGCCCCTCGTTTTTTATATACGGATGAGAAAATGGACTATATTCTTGTAACACAAGTAACCAAATTTGTGGAAACACTCTTTATTCATGATGTAACAGAAATTGTCAAAAATCTTGGGCACCTGGGTGGTGTCTGCCTTCAGCTCAGGTCATGATCACAGAGTCCTGGGATCGAGTCCAGCATCAGGCTCTGGATCACTGGGGAGTCTGCTTCTCCCTCTGTACCTCCCCCTGCTTGTGCTGGCTCTCTCTTTCACAAAAATAAATAAATACAAAATCTTTAAAAATATTTTTTAAATCATCAAAAATCTTTACTCTAAATACTGAAAATAAAAAATTATGTAAAACAAAATCCTTGTTCATAAGGAAGTTAGTAGAGTAAAGGAGAGGGTCAAATAAATGATTCGTTTATTACAGAGTATAAATAGCACAAAAAAAAGAAGTGGGAGCCAGAAGCAGAGTCAAACTGAAAGAGGCAGGGATGCAGGTGGGGCTTTTTGCAGGAGATGACATCTGAGCTGAAATTCATGATTTTTAATGTGTCACACACTTTGTATTGTTCCAGATCTAAAGAGAAAATAAGCTGGTTGTTGAGATGATTATATTCTCATCAAGCAAACACTAACAGCCAGGCACAGTGTGAAATGTTTTACCTGTTTTTTCCTTGTTGCTGTGGTGATTGCTTACATCAGCATTCCCATTTTACAGATAGAAAAACTGAGGCACAACAAGAGGATACATCAGTTATACCCAGTCATAAGTTTCAGGGTCAGCATTCAGATCCAGGTCCTTGCCCTGTGCAGAGATGTGAGACTTTTCTGGTGGAGAAGGTAGATGTAAATTGGGAAGGTCAAACATTTCTTGGAAGTATGAAATAGGACTGACTCCTGGCAGATGGAAGGAAGGAAGGCAGAGTGTGATGATAGGGCATTTTGTGGGGCAAGATGAGCACAACTAAAGACATGGTTTACTCATATGTGGGCCAAACCAGTTCCCTCTGATTGTTTAGAGAATTAGTGGTTTGATCTTGCCAATCCTTCCTGATTTCCATTGGTTCGGGGAGCATTTCAGCACTCCAGCACAGGGATTGTTCCCACTCTACCCCATGTGTTCTAGAATAATATGTGATGCTGAAACCGTCCTCTGTGGCTGAAGCAGCTGAGAAACGATGGTTTTTACTTGATTCTGACCTTGATGAGAACCAAAGGCATTGTAAATAGTTCATTATAGTTATATTTTTCTCTTCCTATGCCAGTGTTTCTCAATTGTTTTTCATTACTGTTCTTCTGAGAAGCCTTTTTAGAATATTTTGTCTAATCACTACCAATTAAATTTTAATACCCAGATATGTTGTATATTCATGTAGTGTGTGGAAATCTGTGCTTTATACATAAAAAGAGTAAGACTTTTTTTTTTTTATCATGAATTGATTTTCATCCCCTTGGCACTGATATCCCCTGATGATAATGAATGCCTTATATTATACCTTGTTGCCTATTGTGCTTCAGATCGTATTCAACAGGGGACTGTTGAAAACAGACATCTTGGAATCAAACTAGTTTCCAAGACAAGTTCCCTAACCAGCATTCAATGCAAATTCTTCTGTGAAAAATGGTAGTAATAATATGTACCTAGGGAAGTTTTATTAACAGATTAAATGAGATAATCAGAAGCAAAGACAAAATTAGAACATACAACTTTCTCCTGTTTCCAATGCACAGTTTCTTTCAAACTCTGCCTTTATACTGCATTTTTCATCTGCTGATTTGCTCTCTTATTCAAGCGGATAGAAGCAAGAAGGCAGAATTACCCCAGAAGGATTTCTTACATGGAAGAAGTAGGAAAAGCCTCACTGGGGAACCTTCCAGAGCAGGTGTACCATCAGGGTTGTCTAAAGAAGGAGTATTTTGAGTCCTCTGTTTCTGCATTGATGAACAGGTACCATCCAAGCCTTTGTCGTGAGGGTGTGTTCCTCCAAGTAGACTCTCACTTTTATTAATCTTGCTGTGGAAAAGGAGGCCTGCATTGCTATGTGCTGAAGAAAAGAACACTATTGAAAGAAAAGCTAGGTTCAAGTTACCTGTGCTATTTGTACTCTGACTTGGAGAAGATTTTAAACGTTTCCTGATCTGTAAACTGGATTTAAAATGAACACCTGAGTTAGAGGATTATTTTGAGAATAATGCCTAGCAGGTAGTTAGTACCCATTATCATTTACTCCATTTTCTGTCCAAGCAGCTTTGCTCTCTGAGATGCCATAGGATATAATATTTCATATACACAAGGGATTAAAAAATGCATACTTTATATAACAACAAATATGAGGATAATAATAGCTTACATTTCTAGAGTACTTCATAGATGTAAAATATTATTGCATTCATATTCTGCAAGATCACTTGGTGAAATAAGTGGGAATGGCATTATTATCCCCAATTTAAAAGTCAGAAAACTCAGATATCATGTGACCAACCCAAGGTCGCATAGTAATAGATTATATAGCTGGGATTCAAATCCAGTTTCTCTGATTCTAAATCTAGAGCTAAACCTCACTGTTGCTAAATATTGCTTATAAATCCTCACTTCTCAAGCATAAAATCTAGTGAATTTTTTAAAGTTCTTAAAAATCTATGAGTAGGCTTCACTTTGTTTCAATTTTAATAATTCTCCATCAGTAAATGTTAAATTTTTGTGCATTTTACATGTGACCCCATCCTTAACTTTCATTGAGATCTCATTAGATGTTTGACTAATGTTTGAAATTCAGTTTAATTCTCCATTTAAGAGAGGATTTGAGAACATATCTCTTTTCATGGGCTTAAGGTAGAAGGATTGAAAATTGTAGCCCTTTTGGCTGTTTCTTAGAAGAAATACTAAAAGAAATGTTTTACAATAGTACTTATGAAGTTTTGCACATGAGATGCAATCCTGGGAAATAATGATCAATTTATTTTTTTTAATATCACCTAAGTTATTAGACAAAGTCTATCTTTATTTTCTGTGAATGCCTTTAAAAATACTTTAAAGGGCAATGCTAATTATGTTGTAACTGGCAATTATTTGATATAGAATGTCTTCCTTTCTGTGTTTGGATCTATGCAAATAATAGATTTCTAACTTTCAATGGCACTCAGAGCTTAGTTTCAATCTGTACGTTAATTCTCTAGACTACTATGATGGTGGAAAATCTCGCTGAGAGAAAATGCATTTCAGAATACTAAATTCCAAAAGCACAAACTGTCCTTCCGTATTGGATTTGGCAGTTTAATAAGAGTGGAAGCTAAGTACAAAACTTCTCAGAAATATTTAGAGCCCTAAAAGAAAAGAGGCAACAAATCTTAATGAGCCAACAGTCTTTACCAGGCAGCTAGTCAACTTAAGAACTTTCCCATTATTCACAAGTTCTTGAGGGCACTACAATATAGGTTCCTTTATTAATAGCTCTTCTGTCATCCATTATTTAGGCATCATTCTGTAGTAAGTCACCAGCATGTCAGTCTCCTAAAGCAATACACAGGAGAGTTTTAAATAACCATTTGACAGGAAGTTGTCAGAGGAAGAGTTTATCTCAACTAGTTAAACATTTGGGCATCCACAATACTCTTTTATAAAAGAAACACAAAAGAGGGGAAATTGATCATTAAACTTTGTTTAATTCAAAAAATCTTATACTTAAAATCGATTTACAAATGATGGAATCTTTTTTATTTGGTGGAGGATTAAATTCATTTAGTCAACATGGACCTCAATATAATTTAGGGAAATTTTATCAAGCACCTGCTATATTCTCAAAACCATATAAGACACTGATAGGGACATAAAGGAAATTTAGATTACTTCCCTGACTTTCAAACGTTTACAGTTTTTTTTAGTGAGCCAAAGTACACACACACACACACACACACACACACACGAAATAAAGCATAATATCTAATAATACAATAAATCTTATTAAGTAATAAAATATATAGTAAATGTTGGCATTACTAAAGGATAATTAAAAAGAGTGAGTTCAGTATTCATGGTAATTGTAGAAAGCTTTAGGAAAAGATCCCACTGGGAAGACGATAGGCAGAAGAGAAGACAAAGACTGTCATGAACCAGAAAAAATAAGAATCAAAGCACAAGACTAGAGACCAAGCAAGATGTGGGCAGAAAAGGCTGAGAAGGTCGCTGCAGGTTAAAACCCCGGGGAAATGTGGTTTGGTGTCAAAGTAACAGAACCAGATTACGAAGAGATTGTTTTGTTAACTATTTTAGAAAGGATCTTTAGATCATGGGGAAGTTACCATCTGTACTCAAAAACTGCATTGACTCACCTCTTTCTTAGAAGGCGGTGGCATGGTGTCTGTCCTTGAGAATCATGAGATCATAAGAAGGGAGGGCATTTAGGAAACTGTTTAAAAATCCAAAAATGGGGAGAAGAGGTCTAGGCATACAGCATGGAGGACAAAACAAGAATAAATAAAAGAGGATGCACTTTACAAATTGCATGTTTTTTAGTTGATCCATTTAAACTGATAGAAAGTCAATTGAATTTTTTAAAATGGAATTAATTAAGTGATTGAAATAGGATCCTGTGAAGACTTCCTGTCAAGTAGTTATTTAAGAGGTACATTACTTTAGGAAAATATCACACTGATGATTTGTATGGAAGAAGGCTGAAAATAATGGATGACACTGGAGATATTAATAAAAAGACATAAATTGTTTGATGCCTCCATTGCCTGTGAAGTTAGCCTACTCTACTCTAGAAATTGGCCACAATGTAAATTGCTGTCTGGCAGGTTAGCTAGCCCAAGATTGCTTGATGGTTTGTGATTTACTTACAACAAGCCATGGATATGTGTATGTATTCATTTTTTTAAGTACACAAATAACACATTTTTTATTGCAGAAAAGCCAATAAAGTTTAAAAAGAGAAAAGAAATGAGAAATTCTGCAATCCCACTATACACACACACATGAATATTGTTAAATGTTTTGGAGTATTTTCTTCTTGTAGATCCTCTATGTAATATATTTGCTTGTTGCAAGAAGCATTGCTAAGATAATGTCTGCTTGGCTTACCTTCAGTTCTTGTTTTCTCTTTTTGTCTCTTTTATTTTTAAGTACATTTATTCTAAGTCATTGTAACTTATAAAAATAAAATCGAACATGTCTGTTAGTCCCATAGTATGGAAACATAGATCCCCTATTTTCTGTAAAATTCAAGAGACCTTTATAAACACAGCCTGTGACAATTGGACTAACCAGAAATATGTTGAATTTTCAGTCTGGGAAAGCAGATGATGTCAGGGAAGTAGTAACTCAAGTTGATGGCATCAGGCCTGTCCAGGGACCCAGAGGGGTTCCCACAGAACCAGCCGAGAGTGTCCCTGGCTCTGCAAAGGATGGAAATCAAATGCAAGCAAACAGGAGGTAAAAGCAGAGTTTATTGAAGTCATAGAGAGAGCAGATACAGACAGAGTGTCTGGGAGACTCAGAAAGGAAAGGAGTTTGAGTCTTGTTTTTGTTTTTTTGCCTGAGGGTTTTTATTGTGGATGGTGGTCTGGTGTATGTGTCCCCTCAGGCATCCAGGAACTGGTCAGAAGGAAGATGAGGGCCCAGGGGTAATTTCTTGGAGCCGAGGGCCTTGTGGTGGAGTTGTCCAGCACAGGTGGTCTGGAATGCACATGATGGCTGCCTTTGGTCTTTCTCACCTGGTCCCTGCTCAGATGTTATCTGTTCTAGAGAATCATTAACTCCTCGTCCCTTACAAGGAGGACATGATGAGGCCTGTGTAAAGCAGGGTGAGGATGCAGGTCCTTGCAAGAATAAAAACAGGAAAAGGAGCAAAAAGCAGATTTTTGTGGAGTCCTGCGGTTTCCCTATATCAAACTTGCAGTGGGCTACCAATAACCATAAACATTTCACATTTCCAGGAGAGAAATGGGAAGAAGTGGAACACCAAAATGTAGTAAGTCCAAAGGGACCGTGAGTCATCAGGAAGATGTAGAGTGACTGCCACTGGTTTCCCAACAGGACAAGCCCCGTAAGCAGTCCTGGCTCCACCTCCCATCAGCTGTGTTGGGAACAGAAGCCTATTGCTTAACTTCTCTAAGGACCAGTTTTCTCTTCCGCAAAGTGTGAATAAAATATCCATCTCACAGGTTTGTTCTGCAGAATAAATCAGCAATGCTATGTGCCTGCCACAATGTCATCCTTCAGTAATTTTGAACAATGACGCAGTGTTGATGCAGTATTAGAGTAGTAAAGCACATGGGCTTCAGAGAAAGTGAGAAACATGCTCAAGGTCACATAAGACATCAGTGGCAAAAGCCAGGCAAGTCGAGGCCTGGCTCTCAGTCCACCTCTCCTACTTTAGCCGGAAGCCTTTCCATTCCCAGTAGAGGGAGAGAATGTTCCAGTTGTCATTCAGAGAACCTCATTATGCCATTCCCAGAGGTCAGTGAATTGTGAGACTCTACATCCCACTGGGGACCTCTCTCTATGAGGTATTCACAACTAGCTAAAGCAAAAAGCAAAACAAAACAAAACAAAACAAAACACAACAACAAAAAAACCCTCTCAACATAATCGTTTGACTGTTCAGAAAGGTCACAGCCACTTAGTATAACTAATTTGGACTCAAATCTTTTAGTTACTGCAGTATCCAGAAATAATTTATTATCCTGACATTACGTAAAAGAAGTAAGTACAAAACAAATATCCCAGCTGGCATTTTAAAATATGTCAGTGGAGCAGATCAAGGAGTCCTTATTCTTTACTTTCTATCAAGATAAACCTATTTGGAACCTGTCCTGGAGTGAAGCTTATCTAGAGGCAACAGGAAGCAAAGGTTATCTTGAATACAATGGAAAAGGGCAAATGAATGTTAACATTTAATCAAAGACACTGGAAAAGAATGGCCAAGTGTGGGTCGGCGCTGGAAAGAATGGTGTGTTGGTGCCTGAAAGAGGCAGGCTGGCTGAGCGCAAATGGGCAGAATCTGTAGGTGGATGGTTGAATTCACAGCTCTCTTGGTGTCACTGATGTTTGTTTGTCTTTGGAAAAGAGCACACAAGGGAAAGAAGCCATTCGGTGCGGCGGTTAACTGGTAGGGCTTTCAGACCTCGCTGGGTTTGAGAAGCACCTCACAGAGTGGTCGCCCCTAAGGGTTGGCGTCAGACACCAGCTATGTACCAATTATTAAATGTGTGACCTCGGGCGAGTCACCGAGTCTCTGTCCCTCTCTTTCTCCTCTTTTATAAAGTGGGGATCATACTAATACCTACTCAAGTAGTTAAAGATTCAAAAAGAAGTTACTATTTGTAAAACACAGGGTAAGCGTTATGTAAGTATGTACTATGTATAGTCCTGAGGCCTTGCCCCCCACTTACTTGCCACACCCTTAATAGAAGTTACTTAGACTTTCTAAGCCTCAGACGCCTCATCTGGAAAATGGGTCTAATCACAGTTCCTGGCTGACACAGTTGGGAAAGCTAAATGAGATCATGCATGCATGGCACCTGGCATATACTGGTTGAAGAATTATTGGCTTGGTTTTTATTTCACCGACTAGACCAGAAGCTCCCTGAAGCAGATGTTCTGTCATGTTCTTCTTTGGGTCCACCTCAAGGCTTTCCTTATTAATTTATGTAAAAA
Organism: Potos flavus; assembly: GCA_028534135.1. Classification (NCBI taxonomy): domain Eukaryota; kingdom Metazoa; phylum Chordata; class Mammalia; order Carnivora; family Procyonidae; genus Potos; species Potos flavus. Next base: position 162,950,250 of record CM052899.1, read on the forward strand.
TAGCCAAAAGATACAAAGACCCAGATAAAATACTTTGTATACAGGTAACACAGACACATTCATGCCCAAACTTAGAACATGCCCTCAGGAAAGAATCACATGGACATGCACTAAGATATACAAGGTACACATGGAATTATACTCAGAGAATTGTAAAGCAATGAGGTTTGATCTAGTCATCACACAGCACACTGACACTCTCTCGTATCCTTGACAGATGGTCTCCAGCTTCTCACTGAAACTTCCAATAATCCATAATCACGTCTTTCATAGAGCAGATATATTCCCTTTTCTCTTATACCCCATTGGAACTTTTAAAAATAACTCTCTTTGGTAACCATGACAAAGTTTCATTATTGCAGTTCATTTCAAACTGTCTCCATCATTGAATGGTAAATCTTTTGAGATAAAGCATAAAGATCACCGACTTTCTCATTTTTCTACCTCCCAGCTATGTATAGAATATTCCTATGCCCCTAGTAGATGCTCAGTAAATATGTGTTGAGCATGTGAATTAAATCATTAGAGATCCCATATGATGTTTCTCTTTCTGAGAAGGTAGGTTATTTTAAATGAAGTTTCTTCCAAATCCAATCTCTCCTTCTGTTTATGTATAACTTTTATTTAAAATCTTAAAAACTACAAGAGATCAGTTTTTATTTCCTGACTCAAGGGTTGCATTTAGATTGGGTTTTTTAAATACTTGACATTTTAATTTCATGGATTATTAGACCTCTAAGGAAAGTCAAAATTGTCTAGTCATTTTGCATATTGTGAATCCAAAACCAATCATCAGCAGAACCCAGGCTTAAGGCTGAGTCACATGACTCTTAATCCCACATTTTTTTCCGCCCTACCATTCTGCAAACCCTTTATAATTGGCAATGTTCCTTTAATCCATATAGCTTTTCGATACTTAAATCTATGCTGTAGCAAGAACACATTATGCCCTATGTTTCAGAGGGAGAGGAAAACAAAGTCTCAAAGAGGTCCAAGGAAGTCTTGCATCAGGGGAGTAGTAAACCCATGAAAGAACCCAGATTCAACTCAGTTTTTTCTTCTATTGGACCAAACCAAGGAACTGTATGTAAAAATAGAGATATCTTTAAAATGGGAAGGGTGGAGAAAATAAAGGTATATCCAAAGTGGGTGGTGATAGTCAAAATCAAAAGGATTTCCTACCCATTCCCATCATTAGATGCCAACTGGACAATTCTGAGGATTAAAACAACTGAGCTCTGCAATGGAAACCAGTGCAAGGGTGAGCATTAAGCAAGTTTCCCCCTCACATAATGCATGAGAAAAAAAGCAATATTTCCCTCTATCTAGGGGTCATCTTGGGATAGAAACAGGAAAAAAAGAGAACCAGCTCTTGCAGGGAGCTGAACTTTGGATAATTTTTCTTACCAAAAAAAGAAAATTGAGATATATCTAATTAGTGAATTTAGATCAATCCACCACCTCTCATTTCCTGCTATCTTACATATCCCTTGTAACGTGAAAGTATACGAGAATTCTTTAAGACAATCAGAAGAAATACAGATGAGGTTGCCTCATAGATATACTATTTGACATAAGGTTCTTAGAAGGACGCATGATTACTTACCTTGCTTCCCCGAAGAAGAAGCGGTGCCTGCTCCCTACAGAGTGAGAACCAGCAGGGGCGTGAACAGGGCAGTTCCCTGCCTTTCAGAGGCAGGAGCTCTAGAGCTAGCATGCAGGTTCAGCAAGCTGGAGATGTGTGTCTGCCCAGGCAGAAAGAAATCACAACATTCTTAATGAGGCATTGCAACTTGGCTGTTCTCAGTTGGAATCAAAGTCGAGTAAGCTGAAGTTGTCTTGTAGATGATGAATAATTAGCAACTCCAAGGAGTAAAGTAAAACTATGATTAGGGCTCTTTTCTTTGATTTCTGGAATGATCCCATTTATTGCAATGCTCCTCTTTCCTGCCAAGCAGCTAGTCAGTAAATACGATCTGAAGACCCAAAGGCACCATGAATTTGAGGAGTCTCTTCCAGCTATGCCCATACCCATAGGGCCAAGGAGACCTGATCACCTGGAGTCCATACTCTGCCTTCCACTCCACATTCTGAGTACCCAGCACCTCAGAATCTCTTACCCAACTGGCCCGAGTCTGTTCTTAGGACCTGCATGAGCCACTTTCCTGAGTTCAACTTATAAGGGGTCAACCGCACAAAAGTACGTGCTATTCTAGCCTGGAAGAATAGCCAATGTTGGTTATTTGTGGAGGGTGTGGAGTGAGGTTGGACTTAGGGCCTGAAGCATCCACACCTCCATATGCAGGGCTCCTTACTGTGCAGAACTGAACTAGAGATGGGACTAGAAGAGAACAGGTCATCAGCCAAGAGCTTCCATTGTGTTCTTGTCATGGCTCACAAATTTAAGGTGTGGACCCAAGAACTTTTTTAGATTTTGCCCCTTTGTTTTGTATTTAGTGAAGGAGCAAGCACCTTCCCTAAGTGGTAGTGAAGTAATAGCAAGCAGGGCACCTACCTAGCCCATTATGGGATTTATGAGTAGATGCATAGGAAGCATGAACAAATATGGTGGAGGAAGCAATATAAACAAGTGAGAAGAACAGGGTTCAAATGAGAAAGATCTGACCACCAGGTTCTAACTTGCTACTTCTTAGATCTGGGACCTTGTGCAAATTACTTCAGCTCTCTGAATCATGTCTCTAAAATGGGGCTTACAATTTTACCTACCAGGTGCGCCTGGGCGGTTCTGACAGTTAAGCAACAGACTCTTAGTTTTGGGTCAGGTTATAATCTCAAGATCATGGGATCAACACCTGCACTGGGATCCTTGCTCAGTGTGAAGCCTAATTGAGATTCTCCCTCTCCCTCGCCCTCTGCCCCTCCTCGCCACATGCTCTGTGTCTCTCTCCCTCTCTCTCTCAAAATAAATAAGTAAACCTTTAAAAAAAATTTTTACCTACCTTCTATAATTATAACGGCATGTATAGTAGTGAATAGCATACCTCACCCTAGGATACCTCACCCACACAGTAGGTGTTTTATAAAGATAGTTATTTATAGGTGTGAAGGAAGTAGAGGAAGTACGAGGAAGTAGATTTTGCAACACAGAAAAAAACCTAGGGTGAAGTGGGAGTTATTGACCTGAGAAGTTCTAGATTAATTGGAAGATGACACCTACTGAATGTCAAACAGAATAGATATTTCTGTCTTGATAAAATTGATTTGCCAACATTAAGTAAAAAGCATTTTACTCATTTTAAAAAGACTATAATAAACGGGCAATAGATGTTCACAATTCATAGTATTGTGCCGCTGTGTAATTAATGAAAGTGTGTAAGAACTTCAGGGGCCTGGGGGCATTACTTCTGAATTCTTCTCTGATAGTTAATCATGTTTTCTGTCCCCTTTTTTTATATCTTTCTCTTTGATCATCCTTTACTTGTCCTTTTAACTTGAATGTTTCTAAAGCATGCCAACCTCTGGACTGCAGTAATTAAAGGATGTGAGTTAGCTTACACTACATTAGTGCCTCAGGATAAAAGCATATTGGGCACGAATAGATGTTGCTAGAACAGAGAGCTTCATGGAGCTCACATTTAGAGACTGTGATACAGGCATCTGCAGTCTTATGCAAATCCTCAAACCACATTCTCTAGTAAAATGATGTGACATAATAAAAGGTGATAGGAGAAGAGTATGGGGAAAGTCCAGGGAAGAAGAAAGACCAGGAACTTTCTATAGAGTTCCACATATCATTGTTAATACTTCTTTTAAAAATGTTTTGAAAGAACATCTTGACTTTTTAAATGAAGTGGTTGAAGTTGATTCCTCATCCTAGGGTTTGAAGCAACATACTGAGATTTTCTTTCCTTCTTGGTGAGACTCCAGCATATTTGTGCTCCTGGGATCATTGAATCCAAAGTTAAGCTATTTTTAGAGCTGTGAATGATAAGTAATTGAAAAGAAAATGTTCAGAAAAATATAGATTGCTTAAGAGGTTTTTGTTTCTAACTGGTAGGATAGTCACAGTTCAATACATATTTATGGAATACTTATTAAGCATTTACTATGTCCTAGGCATTTGAATTGGTGCTCTCCTGGACCTTACTATGACTCTCTTGTTATGACTACTCTTTAATATATAAGTGCAATAAAGTCAGATAGGTTGCGTATCAATAGAAACTAAACTAGTATCGTATCTAGATCTGATACTATTGACTAACTCAGACCTTGGCTGCATTGTAGATTTTCTAAATCTCAACATGGAAAAAAAAATCTGTGAAAATTGAGAGAGTTTTCTCTCTCAAAGGGTGATCTATCTCAAAGAATTTAAAAGATCTAAAATATGTGACAGAATTCAGCATATTGCCCTGGAATCAAAATATGTTTTAAATGATGAAGGCATGGATAGAGCACTATGGAAAGTTATCACTTTGGGTATGAAAAAGTCAGTACTGGTATTTACTAATGAGAAACATGAGCATATACTGTGAACTAGCAATTCCACTTCAGGTAGCTATCGAAAAGAAAAGTGCATACATCTACTAAAAGACATGTGAAAGGATGTTCATGACAGCTGTATTCATAATAACCAAATACTGGAACCAACCCAGATATCCACAACAATAAAATGGATGTGTTCACATAATGGAACAGGACACAGCAATAAAAAAAACATACACTACTGCCAGATCATGGATGAATCACACATATATAATGATGAAAGGAAAAAAAAAAAACACAAGCACAATAAGCTGCATTGTGTATGATTCCATTAATATGAAGTTCAAAAACAAGTGAAACTAATACTTGGATGATATGTCAGAATAGTGGTTCCTCAGGGTGCCTGGGTGGCTCAGGTGGTTAAGTATCTGCCTTTGGCTCAGGTCATGATCCCAGGGTCCTGGGATCGAACCCCACATCGGGCTCCCTGCTCAGTAGGGAGTCTCACTCTCCCTCTGCCCCTACCCTTGCTTGTGCACTCTCTCTCTCTGTCAAATAAATAAATAAAATCTTTAAAAAAAAAAAAGAATAGTGGTTCCCCCTGGTAAGGCAGATATTGACTGGGTAGAAGTATGAGGGATATATGATGGATTAAAAATGTTCAGTATCTTGAAGTGGGTGGTGCTTACATGTGTGTTTTCATTTTGTATGTGCATACAAAAATTTGTCAAGATATACATTTAAGATTTATGTATCTTATATATTTTCTACCTCAATATCACATCAAATAAAGAGACAAGACTGTATCTCTTTTTCCTGAATAGTGAGCATTGTGTGCCATGTGGACCTGTATTTTTGTTTTATTATAAGTATTTGCATAGAGATAGGACTAGTATAAAATGAAAATACTATTTCTTTGTTTAAATATTAAGAATTCTATGATGGCAGTGGCCGAACATTAAATAGAGTGTGGGAACCTTCTAAGCAAAAGGTTCTACAATAGTACACTCATGAAACCAGGCCTACACAGAGATACTTAGAAGATACTCTCAAAATCGAGGAAGGTTTGCTAAGTTCAGGCATCTACATGGTGTAAAATCCTGATTTTGCAGGAAAAACATAGTTTTGGCTTAAAGAGGTTGTGTCCTATTGAGGTGGATGACTAAGACATGTTTCTACTCTATTGAAAAGGCAACAGGACAAATACTTATTCTGGGAAAACACACTGAAACTGAGATTAGATATAATGCCTTAATTAAGAGAAGAAAATCGACATGAGAGTTGTGAATAGAAACATGTGTCTATTAAAGTGAAACATGCAATGATCTCCATGCCAGGAGAGAAATGCGGAAATGGAACAGCGCTAATAAGCTAGAAAAACAAGCATTGCAAACACTTGATGCTGTATTTTATATTACTTTAATCATTAAGTATGCCAGAATTCTTTGAGAAATTCATTCCTCCAGGGTGAAGTGTTTGACATATGAGAACAAGAAGATAAGATCATGAAAACAGAGTATGGAAGCAAAGGGGAGGCTGGGAGGCTTGGGGATGCCCAGGTAGCTGGACACGGACTTTGTTTCCTTATAGGATTTTGTTTCCTTACAAAGCAAGAGCCAATCAGTGTCATCAGGCAGTCCCCTGCCTTTCAGAGACAGAATCTCTACGATTAGCACCAGGGTTCAGCACACTAGAAAGTAAGAGTCTACCTGAGCAGAAAAAGTCACAATATTCTTTTAGGGTTTTTTTTGTTTTGTTTTTTGTTTTAGTTTCTTTTATTTAAAGTATACATTTTGGGAGGCCTGGGTGGCTCAGTCGGTTAAGCATCTGCCTTCCACTCAGGTCATGATCCCAGAGTCCTGGGATCGAGTCCCACATTGGGCTCCTTGTTCAGCGGGAAGCCTGCTTCTCCCTCTCCCTCTGCCTGCCGCTCCCCTGCTTGTGCTTTCTCTCTCTGACAAATAAATAAAATCCTTAAAAATAAAAAAATAATAATAATAAAGTATACATTTTGATGATTTGATATAGACATACACTGTGGAAGGATTCTGCCCATATAGTTAGTTAACACATCCATCACTTCACATATTTACCAGTGTGTGTGTGTGTGTGCATGTGTGTGAAAATACTCACCTTCTACTGTTAGCAAATTTCAATTATAGAATACAGTGTTATCAACTACAGTCATCATGTTTACATAAGATCTTTAGATCTTTAGATCTTAGTCATCTTATAGCTGAAAGTTTGTACCCTTTTACTAACCTCTTCCTATTCCCCAGCCCTCGGCAACAATTTTCTACTCTCTGTAAGTTTGAGGTTGGGTTTTTTTTTGTTTTGCCTTAGATTTCACATATTAAGTAATATCATGCAATATTTGTCTTTCTCTATCTGGTTTATTTCACTTAGCATAATGCTCTCAAGTTCTATCCATGTTGTTGCATATGGCAGGATTTCTTTCTTTATCATGGCTGAACAGTATTCTGTTGCGTGTATATACCACACCTTCTTTATCCATTCATCCATTGAGGAACACTTCAGTTGTTGCCATGTCTTGGGTATTGTGAATAAAGCTACAGTGAACATAAGAGTGCAGATTTCACTTGGATATCCTGTTTCCATTCCCTTTGGATATATCCTCAAGAAGTAAGATTGCAGGATCATGTGGTACTTCTGTCTGTCTGCCTATCAATCAATCTATCTATCTATCTATCTATCTATCTGAGAGAGAGAAAGCATGGTGGGGGAGGGGCAGAGGGAGAGGGAGAAGCAGACTCCTCACTGAGCAGGGTGACACAGGGCTCGATCCCAGGGCCCTGAGATCATGACCTGAGCTGAAGTCAGATGCTTAACCAACTGAGCCACCCAGGTGCCCCTATATGGTTTTTTTTTATTTTTTGAGAAACTTGCATACTGTTTTCTATAGTGGCTGCACCAATTTATATTCCTACCAAAAGGATACAAGTGTTTCCTTTTCTCCACATCCTTGCCAACACTTGTTACTTCTTATATTTTTGGTGACAGCCATTCTAACAGGTGTGAGGTAACATCTCATTTTGGTTTTGATTTACATTTCCCAGATGATTAGTGACATTGCATACCTTTTTATATATCTATTGGCCATTCGTATATCCTCTTCAGAAAAATATCTATTCATTTCCTGTGCCCATTTTTAATTGAAGAATTTTTTTGGTTATTGAGTTGCATAAATTCTTTATATATTTTAGATATTACCTGCTTATCAGATATATGATTCGCAAATATTTTCTCCCATTCTGGAGGCTATCTTTTCATTTTGTTATAGTTTCCTTTGCTATGCAGAAGTTTTTTCTTTATTTTGTATTGAAGTGCAGTTGACATATGAGGTTAGATGAGTTTCAGGTATACAACATAGCAATTCAATGATCCTATATATTATGCTCTGCTCACCATGGTAAGTGTAGTTACCATCTGTCAGCATACAGTGTTATTGCGATATTATTGACTATAGCCCTATGCTGCGTTTTTCATTCCTGTGACATTTATCTCATAACTGGAAGTTCCTACTGCTTAATACCCTTCACCTATTTTGCCTATGGCTCCAACCCCTTCCCCTCTGGCAACCACCACTTTGTTCTTGTATTTATGATTCTGTTTCTGGTTTTTGTTTGTTTTGATTTTTAGATTTTACTTAAGTGAAATCATATGGTATTTGTCTTTCTCTGCCTGACTTACTTCAATTAGTATAATACCCTCTAGTTCCATCCAAGTTGTTGCAAATTGTAAAATCTCATTCTTTTTTATGGCTGAGTAATATTACAGTGTACGTGTGTGTGTGTGTGTGTGTGTGTGTGTACACCACATCTTTTTTATCCATTCATCTGTTGACAGACACTTAGGTTCCTTCCATATCTTGGCTATTGTAAATAATGCTGCAATAAACACAGAGGGGCATATATTTTTGAAATTCATGTTTTTGTTTTCTTTGGGTAAATACCCAGGGGTGCAATTAGGGGATCATACGGTATTTTTATTTTTAATTTTTTGAGGAATTTCCATACTGTTTTCCATAATGGTTGCACCAATCTACATTCCTACTAAGTGTCCCATTTTCTTCACACCCTCACCAATATTGTTATTCCTTGTCTATTTGGTATGAGCCATTCTGCCAAGTTTGAGGAGATAGCTCTTTTTGTACATTCTCAATGAGGCATTGCACCCTGGCTGTTCTGAGCTGGAATCCAAGTGAAGGAATTTGTCTTCAAGAGAAGAATAACTGTCAGTGTTGAGGAATAACACATGAGAAAGCTAAACCAAACTAAAATAGCTGTTATTGGTTTCTATCTTTGGTTTCTTGAATGACAACTAATGCTTGCATTTATATCAATGCCTTGTTTCCAACTACACAGCTCTAGTAAGGACCTTTTGAAAACCTAGTGGCTAAAGGTAGGTACTCCATTCAAACTGAAGAGTGGTCACTCTGAGCTGCATGGGTTCACAAATGAATGTGGGTTCTTAAGACATTTTATAAACATCTTCATAGCTTTTTCATGGATGGCTAGATTGTCAGGGAATCTTTCATTCATAGACATTAGTAACTTGAAGTTTCCACGAGTTTACAAGGCTGCTGGCATAAATGAGACTTTATTTGTACAGGCATAGCTTGTTTTATAGTGCTTTGCTTTATTGTGCTTTACGGATATTGCTTTTTTTTTTAAACACACTGCAGCCTTGTGTCAACTCAGTGATAAGCAAGTCTACGCATCCTATTTTTCCAGTAGCATTTGTTTGCTTCACTTCTCTGTATCACATTTTGGTACTTCTCACAGTATTTCAAACTTTTCTTTATCATTATATTCGTTATCGCGATCTGGGACCAGTGATCTTTGATGTTACTATTGTAATTTCATGGGGTGCCACAAACTGCATTCATACAAAACAGCAAACTTAATCAATAAATGCATGTATTCTGACCGCTCCATGAACCAACTGATCCCACTTCCCTCTCCTGGAGTCTTTCTCTTCCCTGAGACACAACAATGTTAAATATAGGCCAGTTAATAACCCCACAATGGCCTCTAAGTGCTCAAGTGAAACGAAGAGGTGCATATTTCTCACTTTAATTCAAAGAAATGATTAAGAAATGATTAAGCTTAGTGAGGAAGGCATGTTGAAAGCTGCAGCTGAAAGCTAGGTCTCTTGCAGCAGATAGCCAACCTATGAATGCAGAGGAAAACTTCTTGAAGGAACTTAAAAGTGCTACTCCAGTAAACACACCAATGATAAGAAATCAAAACAGCCTGATTGGTGAGATGGAGGAAGTTTTACTGGTCTCATTAGAAGATCAAACCAGCCACAACATTCCCTTGAGCCAAAGCCTAATCTGGGGCAAGGACCTAACTCTCTTAAATCCAAGAAGGCTGAGAGAAGTGAGAAAGCTGCAGAAGAAAAATGTGAAGCTAGCAGAGGTTGGTTCATGAGGTTTTAGGAAATAAACCATTTCTATGGTATCAAAGTGGAAGGTGAAGCAGCAAGTGCTGATGGAGAAGCTGCAGCAAGTTCTCTGGGAGATCTAGCTGAGATCATTCATGAAAGGGGCTACACTAAACAACAGATTTTCATTGTTAATGAAACAGCCTTCTATTGGAAGCAGATGTCATTGAGGACTTTCACAGCTGGAGAAAAGTCAATGCCTGGCTTCAAATCTTCAAAGGGAAGGTTGACTCTCTTGTTAAGGGCTAGTGCACCTGGTGACTTGAAGTTAACACCAGTGCTCATTTACCATTCCAAAAATTCTAGGACCCTTAAGAATTATGCTAAATCTACTGTGCCTGTGTGTTATAAATGGAATAACAAAGCCTAGATGACAGCACATCTGTTTACAATATGGTTTACTGAATATTTTAAGCCCACTGTTGAGACCTGTTAATCAGAAAATAAAGGTTTCTTTCAAAATATGGCTGCTCATTGACAGTGCACCTGGTCACCTAAGAGCTGTGATGGAGATGTATGGGATTAATTTTGTTTGCGTGCCTGCTAACACAACACCCGTTTTGTAGCCTGTGGATCAAAGAGTAATTTCAACTTTCAAGAATTATTATTTAAGAAATAAATTTCGCAAGGCTATAGCTGCCATAGATAATGATTCCTCTGATGGATCAAAGTAAATTGAAAAGCGTCTGGAAAAGCCTCACTATTTTCATTCCATTAGGGACCTTCATGATTTATGAGAAGAGGTTCAAATATCAACATTAGCAAGAGTTTGGAAGAAGTTGATCCCAACCTTCCTGGATGACTTTGAGGGGCTCAAGACTTAAGTGGAAGAAGTAACCGCAGATGTGGTAAGAGCAAGAGGACTAGAATTTTAAGTGGACTCGTAAAGTTGTAACTGAATTGCTGCCACCTCATGTTAAACCTGAAATGAAGGAGGAGTTGCTTCTTATGGATGAGCAAAGAAAGTGGTATCCCGAGATGGAATCTACTCCTGGTGACCATGCTGTGAAGATTGTTGAAATGACAACGAAGGGTGTAGTAAACTTAGTTGATAAACAGCAGCAGGGTTTGAGAGGATTGAATAATTTTGAAAGAAGTTCTACTGTGGGTAAAATGATATCAAACAGCAACACATGCTACAGAGATAGCCTTCATGAAAGAAGAGTCAACTGACGTGGGGAATTTCACTCTTGTCTTATCTTAAGAAATTGCCACAGCCCCTGAAACCTTCAGCAACCACCATCCTGATCACTCAGGAGTCATCAACACCGAGGCAAGACCCTCCACCAGCAAAAAGATTCCAACTCACTGAAAACTCAGATGATGGTTAGCATTTTTATCAACAAAGTATTTTTAAATTAAGTTACATGCATTTTTTACACATAATGTTAATGCATTCTTAATAGACTACACTGTAGCATAACCACCACTTTTATATGCTCTGGGAAACCAAAAAATTCATTTGACTTGCTTTATTGAGATATTCACTTTATTGCAGTGTTCTGGAACCAAACTCGTGGTATATCTACATATGCCTATATTAATATCTGAATTTATCCCCACCTATTGCCATAGATAGGTGGCAATCTATCTATAGGCTGCATTGACAACCACCTCCATCGGTCATCTCTGTGTGTCCAGTAAGGTGTTTCATATATACTTACCTGCACTTTTGCCCTGGCCTCCTGGTAGATGCCCACAACTCCTGAGCCACTTCGAAGTCATCAGTGACTTTGTGGAAGGAGACATTGTGGCGATCCCTGGATAAATGCTAAAAAGTCAAATGATGCTGAGGAGAATATAGAAGAGATGTCACTAATCAGAAAGAGAGCTTTCCCCTTTAGAAGTGATACTTGTGCCGAGACCTAAAGATTGGGCAGGAATGAACAGGGCACCATCAGAACAGTAGGAGTAAAAGCATTTGGAGGGCAGGAGCTTGGCGTGGACAGGGGAATATGTTAACAAAAAAATGTCTGCTCTAGCAATGACAACAACAACCCCTGAAATATCAGTGCCATAGCACAATGGCTATTTATTCCTTGCTTGCATAGTGCAAATTTGCAGCAGGGGGCACTGTATCACACAGTCCCTCAGGAAGTATCGCTGACAGAGATTCCACTATCTTGAGTGCTTGACCTTTGATGTCGTTTCGTGCATTAACAATCCAGCTGCAGAAGGACAAGAAAAAGCATGGGGGTGGTGTGGGGAGGTCTGGAAAAGCCATAGAACATTTCCACTTAGGTTCCAATTACCCTGTCTCAGGAACATGGCCACAATGGATGGTCAAATCTATGGAGGAATTAAAGTTTTTAGAAAATAATTCATAGGTCAGAAGCTTCATAGATTATAACTGAGACCATTAGAATCCAAGATTATTTATTACAGTGGCTGAGTTGGGTATAGGCTTATTCCTTTACTCATTTATTTGCTCTTTCGTCCACTTATTCCTTGAACATTTATCAGGTACCTACATTATACTACACGATTGGTCAATAACCACATTTTCATGCAGAGATTAATAAGGTGAACAGGTTATAAACAGAAATGTCAGAAGAGACACGGGAAAACTTTTTTTCATTTTACATTTTGGATAATCATTTAAGGAGAAAGCTGTAATTGCTCATTGTAATTGCTTAAATAAAATTCTTATGAATACAAAACAGGCAGAATTAGGGAGAAAGTTTTAAAGTAGGGAATTCATTAAAAAAACACTTGATAAACTAAAATCTGTGAAAATATGGTTAATGAAATTCCATTGTTCCACCCTTCCAAATTGTTCTGTGCTTTTAGATGTCCCAGGCAGAGTCGTTCAAATTGCTGCACATCAGCCTCCCCTTTTATGCACTGAAAAACTCACGGGTTTGATTTGCTTTACTAATTGTCAAGTAAGATCTTAGGAAACATGTAATGATTTTTGCCATTCCCCTCTTGTAGTTTTAAAATACATTTTCAAATTGCAGTGTGCGATCAATACTGAATGGCTGCTCGAGAGAGATTTGCAGACCCAGACATTACTCAAGCAGAGGAAAATATATTTTTCCATATTTTTGACTGTTTGGAGTCAGGCGGCTGATAAAACAATTTTCTAAGCATGAGCGGGACCCTATTTAAACACCATGCCAATCATCCTAGCTTATTTTACACCGACATTGAAAAAATTTCTCCGCTATCTTTGCTCCCAAAGCCTTGGTTCGGTTGTGACACATAAAGAAAGATTTAAAAGAAGTGTGAGTAATTAAAGCAACAAGCAATTCACTAATTGATCCTGAAAAATAGCTTACACAACACCAACAGTATATTTGCAGCCACTTTGTGAGACAGCCTGGTCTATGATCATGGATGCGTCTTCATTGTTACTCTTCTGCAACAAGCAACCAGACCAAAAAAATTAATTAATTAGTTAATTAAAATTAAAATTAAAAAAAAATCTGCAAACAAATGTTCACTGGTATTTCAAACTTTTGGACCTTCTTGCAGGTACTGTCTCTCACCTGTGTCTCTTTCCTTGTTCCGGTGACCTGGACATCTCCTCTCCCCAATCCTCCTATGTCAACTAACAGATGATCCATGGCTTGTATGGGAAATCTTCCCTTCCTCCTCTTCTTTCAAAGAATCTATTTAGACACTTGTTTTGGGCTTTTGTAGCCTCTGGTTAGGCTCCATCGTAGATTGAACTGGTGAAATAATTTTCATGCCTAGTGAAAAATAAAAATGCAAAGCCTGTGCTGAGAAACGATTAAGAATTTTAAAATGGCCACATCAGAGCATGAGACCAAGCCTGGAGGTCATCTGAGCAGGGGGCCCTGTGGAATCCTAAGGATCACCCCGCCATGAGGCTGGTTCTGTTCATAGCCTCACCTTGGGATTGCTGCTGTCTTTCCCTGTAAAGGTAAAGCTGCGCAGAGCAGGAGCCTGTGTGACTTGTTCTCTCTATTACCCTCAGCAACTAGTGCCTGCCTGGCCTGGTAGCATTACATATTGGGATGTGCAAGGCATCATTTAACCTCCATTTTTCTGCTTCTATGATGACATCAGCTCCTTCCCTCTACCTCGCTATCCTGGAACCTCATTTGTCTTACTGAATATTCAGTTTGTCTCAGGGCCTTCTCAGGTGCTTTGCTCTTCCCCAACAAGACCATAGAGCTCTATAAATCTTTTAGGTCTTGCCTCAAAACTTCCTTCCTCAGAGAGCCCTTCCCTGACCACTGCTGATTCAAATGGCCCCCGACAGCCACTCCTCCACTGCCTTAGTTTATATTCCTGCCCTGATTATGGTTTTAACTTATACATGTTGGATTGCCATATCCTGTCTCCTGTCTCCAAAATGTAAGCTACATCAGGGCAAGAACTGGGTCTCTCTTGGTTTCCGCTATCTCTGCAAGGAAAAATGAAACACAGGGCCTGCTACCTCCAAGCACTTGTTGAATAAATGAATAAATAAGTGAATGGACCTTTAAAAACTGCTTTTGGTCTAATCTTAATTATTTGGCAAAAATTTGAGAATAAAAACTGAGTCCACAACTGCAGCCCAAAGGCTTAAGTCCAGCTCACCTATTTTGGTAAGTAAAGATTTGCTAGAACACAGCTGTGCCCTTTCATTTACATCATATCAGGGTCTACTCTTGTGAAACAGGAGCAGGGCTGAGTAGTTCCCACACAGACTCTATGGTCTGCAAAGCCTATTTACTCTCTGACCTTAAAAGAAAGAATCTGTCAACCTCTGGCATAGAGCACATACCACTTGAGAACATAAGAAAAAATTACCTGTCCAAATAGTTTAGAGCCCTCTCCATTAACAACACAAACAAAATGTAGACCAACGGCAAAAAAAAAAAAAAAAAAAAAAAAAATTAAAATTAAAATTAATTTTCTTTTCAAATAAAGAATTCTCACATTTATCTGCCTCGAAGCAAAAACAGCTCCATGTCAGTCTGTTCAATGACTGTGATGAATCAACCTGGTGCTTAGCCCTTATTTAGGAATGGAAAAAGCAGGAGAGGGGACAGAAAACAGTAAGAATGAGAAGGCAAGACAGAACAGGACAAGGTTCTACAAAGAGTAAGAAAGATGGAGACTGAAAGCATGTCGAAAGAAGCATACCCACTACTGGGTATTTACCCCAAAGATACAGGTGCAGTGAAAAGAAGGGCCATATGTTCCCCAATGTTCATAGAAGCAATGGCCACAATCACCAAACTGTGGAAAGAGCTGAGATGCCCTTCAACAGATAAATGGATAAAGAAGATATGGTCCATATATACAATGGAATATTATGCCTCCATCAGAAAGAATGAATACTCAACTTTTGTATCAACATGGATGGGACTGGAGGAGAGTATGCTGAGTGAAATAAGTGAAGCAGAGAGAGTCAATTATCATATGGTTTCACTTACGTGTGGAGCATAAGGAAAAACATGGAGGACATTGGGAGAGGAAAGGAAGGGTGAATTGGGAGAAATCAGAGGGGGAGATGAACCATGAGAGACTGTGGACTCTGAGAAATAAACTGAGAGTTTTGGAGGGGACGGGGGTGGGGGATGGGTGAGCCTGGTGGTGGGTATTAAGGAGGGCACGCATTGCATCGAGCACTGGGTATGGTGCATAAACAATGAATCTTGGAACACTTAAAAAAATAAAATAAAATAAATAAAATCTTTAAAAAAAGAAGAAGCATTGAGAGGAAAATAGTTTGGTGGTTCCTCAAAAAGTTGAACATGGAATTACCATGTGATCTAGTAATCCAATTCCTCGGTGTACACCCAGAAGAATTGAACACAGGGATTCAAACAGATAGGTGTACACTGATGTTCATAGCAACCTTCTTCACAGTAGCCCACAAGGAGAAAACCCAAGTGTTCTTCAACAGGGGAATGAATAAACAAAATGTATTGTATGCACGCGAAGGAATATCTATTCGGCCATAAAAAGGAATAATATTCTGACACATGCTACAACGTGGATTAACCTTGAAAATGTTATGCTGAGTGAAATAAGTATGTAAAGAAAAAGACAAATATTGTATGATTCCACTTATAGGAACTGGTATAGTCAAATTCATAAAGACAGAAAGTAGGAGAGTGGTTACCAGGGACTAAGGAGGAGAAGGGAAGGGGATGATCACTTAACAAGAGTGGAGCTGTTCCTTGGGATGATGGGAAATTTCTGGAAATAGATGGTGCTGATGGTTACACAACATTGCGAATGTACTTAATGCCACTGAATGATACACTTAAAAAGATTAAAATGGTACATTTTCCGTCATGTATATTTTACCATAATAAATCAGATTTTTTAAAAAGATTTTATATATTTATTTATTTGAGAGAGAGAGAGAGCATGAGAAGGGAGAAGGTCAGAGGGAGAAGCAGATTCCCCATGGAGCTGGGAGCCCGATGTGGAACTCGATCCCAGGACTCCAGGATCATGACCTGAGCCAAAGGCAGTTGCTTAACCAACTGAGCCACCCAGGCTCCAATAAATCAGATTTTTTAAATGAAGAAGAAAAAGAACAGACACTGGCAACACTGGCACCAGGATCCTCTTTGTCCCTAAAACCATGCACAGTTCCAGAAGAAAGCTATATAGCCCAAGATGCCAGCTTATGGAAAAGCAGAGATCACATTGACTATGGAAGCTAGAACTGGTGAATGATCACATTGGACACTCGGCTGGGGAGATTTCTAAGCGAAATGTTGAAGGAGCAGCTTAGTAAGAGATGAGAGAAATGAAGACAGAATCATTAAGCAAAAAGACAGAACTTAAAGATTTGGAAAATGCTCAGCCTGTCCACATTACAAAAAATGAGAATGTGTGTTTGGAAGACAACACTAAAGGTATGGAAGAATCGATCATTTGTCGGAGAGATTCCTGTGGGTGTGAACCACAGAATTAATCAGCCACCCCAGCAGGAAACTCCCAATTTGAACTGAGGAGGAAGGTGATGGGACCTAATGAAGGAAAGCTGCAAATGGGTGCTTTTTCAAGAAAAGGGAAGAAGGATCCTGAAGGCAATTCAAAGATCATCAAGGCCATGGCCTTGGTTTTAGTAGGTCAGATGGGCTCTCACAGGAGCTCTGGGGATAGAGCCACTCAAAGCCATTGGAGTGCAGTCCCGGCCTAATTGTGGAGGTGATGTTGCCACCCCAGTGAGTCTGGAAGGCAGAACACTAAGCCAAAGAGGATTGTTTTCAGCTTTCAAATCTCATGGAGTTTGCCGTGCTAGATCTTGGACTCACTTGGGACCCATCACTCCTTTTTTCTTTCCTGTTTCCCCCTTTTGGAATGGGAATCTCTGTTCCATGCCTCTCCCATCATCGCGTTGGGAAGCATATCACTTTTGTTTGATTTTTCATGGGCTCACAGCTAGAGAGGAATTTTGTCTCTAGATGAATCCCACTTCCAATCTCTCTCATATCTGAGCTAGATATCTAGACAAGACTTTGGACTTCAGACTTCAGAGTCGATGCTAGAAAAGGTTAAGATTTGGGAGCTCTTCAGAAAGGAATGTATGTATCTTGCATGTGAGAAAGACAAGGATTTTGGGGGGCCAGAGGGATATAAATATTTGATCCACAGCAGTCCACCATACAGCAATGGATTGATTGTATCAAATCCTCCAGCATTTTTGTATCCCCTCCAAAATTCATATGTTGAAGCCCTAATATGATGCTAATTGGAGGTGGAACATTTGGAAGGTAATTACAAGGAGGTGGAGACTCCATGATGGTATTCTTGTTCTTACAGGGAGAGGAAGACAGCCTTTTCTCTCTCTTCACAGTGTGAGGATACTATAAGAAGTGTGTGTTATTTTGTTATGGCAGCTCGAGTAGACAAAGACAAGAGTGAACTGAAGATGGTAAAGATGACAGCTGTCATTAATAAAATGGGTGCAGATAGGCTCTGTGTTTTCTTTTGATGTTGTAATTGTTCTATTAACAGAACATAAAAGCATGTAAGAGTCTGTACACTTATTTTATACTCACGAGTTACTATCAGTTTCCTCAATGTACAAAAAAAAAGTTCATAGTTTATCTGAGTTTATTTCTAAAACCAGATGAATTAATCTGTATGTTGAATGGAGTGTTTTTCTCAGGAGCAAACAAACAACTTGAGACTAACCTGATGATGTGACCGAAAATTGACATGATCCCAGAATTAAAGCAATATAATATTTTGATGAAACTATTTACCTGTACGAAAATGCCGATGTTTCCTCCTCGTAGAAACTCCAGAGTTAAATTTCTCTCCTAAACGGTAATAAATTTCCCCTCAGAGCATAACTGGATGGCTGCTTGAAAGTTACAAGTCTAGAGAAAAGGATTCGAATCTTAAGAGTGATTTAAAACAATGCAAAATTGAAGATTTAAAAAGGGGAGAGCAATGAATTAAGATCTCTATCTAGAAGCATAAAATGAATCATTTGTTGAGGTCATGTCATTGTAGTAAAGAAAAAGGATCATAATAGTAACAAAAATAAGGATTTCTACCACTCAGTCATATGCCTACTATTTGCCAAGCCAAGGCCTATTTGCTTTCCACATAGCCAAGTGGTCAAGGAGGAGGGCATAATGGAACTGAAAATCAGGAATAAAAACAATGTTTCCTTTTGAGTATTTTAAGCCATATTATTTGAGACTAACCCTGCCACCTTTAAATTGGTTTCATCCGTCATTTAAGAGTCCACACTGATCCCTGGAAAAAATATGTTTCCTCCATAAGGGATTGTTCATGTTTCAAGAGCAATACAGCCGTGTTTCATTACCAGGTGCGCCGGCCATGGAAAATGTAGATCTCTGGTCCTCATTTCCTAGCTAACTAGCATTCCATTTTTGCACAGTGACTACCATCCTTCAGCACTAGGGACCATCTCCCTGACGTGCTCAGAAAGGGGATTGTATGGTATCAGTAAGACACACTAGTCTGTGACAGTGCCACGTTCATTGTTTCCTTGTAGCATAAACAGTGTCAGAAGACCTGTGTCCTCCTTCCATCATTAAGCTGCATGCATGCAACTGATTATTTATGAATTCTTTCCAGGTTCCAAGTGTGGAAGCATAAGATGCTGGTCTCAAAGTCCTTTGAAAGGTCATGTCTACCCTATCATACATCTTAACATTCCAATAAATCTGATTTCTTCTTCCTCTGCTATCAAATACACAAAACTCTCAGATGAGGTGATTCAGAATGCCAGATAAATAATGTTATTTGTCCCTCCATGGTTTTGCATGCTATCCAATTCTACCTTTGTTCAGAATATCTCTGTGCTTACTGCAAGCAATTCTCTTTTGGACCATTTTGCTTTTTACTGTAATAAATGGCAAAGAAATTGAATTCATGGAGGTATTGCTTGGAAAAATGATACTAGCAGATTGAATTTCAGGGCAATGCTATTATTTTTGAAAGCCACAATTCTCTGATCTACCAGGATTTACCTTTCTTTCCCTATCCAGGGAAGGATTACTGCTGACAAACTGTAACTCCTTTTCAAAACATTTACTTTTTCCTTTTAAGGTTTCCTTATGAAACCTTTGAAACTCACAAATAAGCGCTGTGAGGAAGGAGTAACAGCAGCTGCACCAGCTAAACGTAATTACGCATTTAATTTGCATGGGACTTGGTTAGGTGGAAGAATATTTAAATAGATTCTTATCTTTGTTGGCTATTAGGATTTCTTTTTTTTCTTTTTTAGCCTCTCTTTCTTTCTTCCTTTCTTTTTTTTTTTTTTTCTTGGAATGGCAAATAAAGTACAATGTCCTTAGGTTTACTTTTTAAGCCTGTAGAGTTTAGGATGTTGGTGGATAACTGTTTGCTAACCTTTTACTTTTGGTTACTGTTCATCTTTCCTGGTTTATCATTGAATCTCCAGCACCTGATCTCAAGTCTGGAACATGGGAGTTGCCTGCCCACCCCCAGGTCCCCTCCAAAAGAAACAAACAGAAATTGTACTTAGTTCGAAATGGTAAGAGGAGTGTGGCATACAATGCTGCCTTCTTAAGATTTACTTATTTATTTGAGAGAGAGAGCGTGGGGGACGAGGAGGGTAGAGAAATCCTCAAGCCGACTCCACACTGAGCAGGGAGTCTGACACAGGGCTTGATCCCATGACCCTGAGATCGTGACTTGAGTCAAAACCAAGAATTGGACACTCAACCAACTGCGCCACACAGGCACCTATTGTATTCTTAATGGGCAGTGCCTTCCTACGTACCTGAAATCCTGTTAACCATTGTAGCCAAAGAGGGATTAGGTTCCATGTTTCCCACAGTTAGCTGAAAGATGGGGCATGAAGTCTGTGATTCATGTGTCCCAAGATTATTTAGTAAATAGTACTTATAGTAATTATAACAATATAACCATTAAAAGTAACAAGAACAAGCCAACAGCCCTCCCCCTGTTCATCCTCTTACTGAGAGAATTGCAGTTTTAGAATGGGCAAAATTTGTATTCAGAGGTGTGAAATCTTCTTTGGCATTTTTTTCTCATATATCATAAGAATCCTATTTCCTCAGAAAAACCACATTACATTTTTTTTCTTTAGTTTTTAACCACAGGAATGGACTTGAACTACAAAGTTATAGATACTCAGCCACACAAATGGTTTGATGGTAAAGCCTCACTGGTGTAGCGGAGGCCATAAAAAACAAAAAGAATGCAAATTTCAGAAATAAAATGAAGGGGAAAGTGAATTTCCTGAATCCAATGTTTTACTAGACCTCTGGTATTTGAATGAAGATTTTATCAACCTGAATAATTACTGTAATAATCAGTACAAAGCTGAATAGTTTTATATTCCTGATGGACATAAATGGCTGCCAACAACAATGTATTTTGTCCTTCAAAATATTAATTTGATAACAGGAGTGGAATCATATACAGACATAGACTCTCAGCAATATAACATTTCATTGACATTATATTTGGCACTGTAGGATGATACCTGTTGAATTTTCAAAGGGCCCAGAAAGCTGGGTGGACAGCTGAAAATGGCATTTGGATGGAGTTGTGCAGTGGGGTGGGGAAGATACCTCTGAAAGATTTCAATAGTACCAGGCCTGATCCTCATCCTCACATTAACCAATTAATTCTACATGTATCTATGTAATAATCATGATTTTGCTATCAATTATTATGAAACACTTGGCAAGTATCAAGAAAAATCCTATGTGTTTGATATACATTGTTCTTTTACACTTTATAAAGCTCTGCAACATAAGTATAATTCTGAGGCAAAGAGGAAACCTATTGGGGAAATTAACAATTTTGCCCAAGTATGCAGAGTATAGAGTTTTGTTCAAGTTCAGATCCAGGCCTTTCTAAGTCTAAAGCTGGCTTCTTACCATGGTCTGTTCTGACGCTCCAAACTTTTCCTGAGGGCCTACTATGCACCCAGCTCCTTTCTGGATTTGGGGGATGACATAGTGAATAAGCTTAACTCCTACTCTTAGAAATTTGCCCTTTAGTTAATAAATTATATTTTAAATGACCATATTAGCAATTAATCCATTACCATGATGGTCAATATTATGAAGGAGAAGTCCAGGATGTTATTGTGGGCAGGGGATGGTGCTCAAAAGAGACAGAAAGAAGTCCCGACATACATGTGAAGGAGTGGGAGTTATACATGTTGGGGAACTTTTTTTTAGAAACTTAAATTTCAAAACACCAATTCAAAATATTCTTTTCAGAACATCTGTTTAATTTTGTTGAGGGTGGAGCTGAATTTCTTGGTAATTGTCTTACAGAATATATAGCCATATTTTTTAGAAACGAAAAACATAAGAAATGATACCTATAATACATTATTACCACTTTTAATATTTCCTGTACCAATTGAGAAGAAAGGAGGAGAAGCCATACTTTGGTCAATGTTTTATTTGATTTAAGAACCTGTTTGGGACTTCTTGCCCTTGGTTGCTTATTGCTTCAGATTTAGCAGTTTAAGTGAGTAAAATCAGAGTATGGTTAGCCAGGAGGTTTTTGCTTTGAAGATTTGCTTTTCCCCTTCTGATTTTTTCTTTGATCCAGTGCAAAAATGTCCCCTTTTATAAAACTGCATCTACAAGGCAATTGCAACAGTATTTCTTTAGAGCAATGTTGTCACCATTCAAAACTCAGGTTAAAGTAAAGCCTAACAAAATTATGAAATATAACAAGCCTTTCCTTCACCTAGAGAAGTAATATTTCTGGCTGCCAATGATATGACAGGTGCTACATGATTTTTGAAGGTTTTCTCATTTTACTGTCACATCAACCTGATGAACTGGTAATCGGTGCCATTACTGTTGTTGGTAAGGTTAGACTCATGTGACAGATAGTAACACTGAGGTTCAGACAAATTAAGTGAATTTCCCAAAGTCAAAGGCTAGTGAAGCGCACAGTTTTCAGTTCTAGGGTCATTGGGCTACAAAGCCTGTACTCCTTCCAGCCTAGCTGAGATGTTATTCTGTATTCGATGTCATTTTGTTTCAGCCCAGTTAGAATAGGAGCAGTATGTCATCAGGATATATCAAGCATAGAGTGAAATAAGTCAAGCAGAGAAAATCAATAATCATATGGTTTCATTTACTTGTGGAGCATAAGGAATAACTTGGAGGACATTAGGAGAAGGAAAGGAAAAGTGAATTGGGGGAAATCGGAGGGGGAGACGAAGCATGAGAGACTGTGGAGTCTGAGAAACAAACTGAGGGTTTTGGAGGAGAGAGGGTGGGGGGATGAGTGAGCCTGGTGGTGGGTATTAAGGAGGGTACGTATTGCATGGAGCACTGGGTATGGTGCTTAAACGATGAATCTTGGAACACTGAAAAATTAAATTAAATTTAAAAAAAAGAAAAGAGGATATATCAAGCATATAGAGTGCATAATCTACAGGCAGAGCTAAAAACTTGCAGAAGGAAGAAAATGCTGGAGATGGAGTAAGGATATTCTAACTACCCGAATGCCAGAGTCATCAGGTTGCTGATAAAGACTGACCTATATGCAATGTGTCCTGAAACATGATACTCTTCTGTTCTCTTAAATAAGCCAAACCCCTATTAAATTTCTCACTGTTTCCTTTGTCTCTAGCAGAGGACAAGCATGCATACTGAAAATAAGCAAAAATGAATTTCAGTAAATTAGGTGGAAATCTTCTCGGTGAAGGTGAATGAGCAGGTCTTACCTTTAGAGGTTATACCCTTTGTAACTTGCCACAGTCTCTTGGAGAGTCTTTTGTCCTTAATAAATATCAGTGATCTAATTATATATTTATTACCTCGGCCATTAGAACATCCATTTGAATGCCATTGTGTGTATTCACACATAATTAATTTCCTTGGAATTTCATATTTACTTAGTTTGGAATGAGAAACTTAAATGTACATATAAAATAAATGTTTAAAAAATAAATATCATGCTATGGTCTTGACGATTGTCAGAAATGGACCATATACCCATGTAAATGATAACTTTGACTTTTATTGGCTCTAGCTGAGCTATCCCTTAGAGGTATAACAAAATAAATGAATTACTTATTGTCATATTGCCCAGAAGAAAATGAAATGAGAAAATACCCATGTTGCCTTAAGCCAAACATATGGAGTCTAGCAAAAAAATAAAAAGCCACGCTCCCATAAAATATGATGTTTGGTGGCTGCTTTTTCCAAAGCCTATTAAGTTAAGCTATTAAAAAAATGGGTTGAGAAAGGCAGGAAGGGAAATTCTGTTTTTATTTTAAGTGCACAAAGTGGTGCTAGTTTGATTATCTAAATCCTTCTTTAATTACTGAATTTTTATTTATTTTTATTTTTATTTTTTTATGAACATATAATGTATTATTTGTTTCAGGGGTATGGGTCTGTGATTCATCAGTCTTACACAATTCACAGCACTCACCATAGCACATACCAGATTAGGATTTTGAAACAGTTTCACTAAGAGATGCTCGATACGGTGATATGTACTCTTTAGGAGAATTTATTTTATCTCCATTATCTTTTCCTTACCCCACCTTGACTTTGGGTCACCTCTGTACTTCCCCAGAATAAGAAGATTTTAGAGAACCTCATCTATAATGTAATCACTCTATGGCCACAGCAGGAATCTTTGCTGGAAATAGTTGTAGGTATTTGCTAGGTATTTCAATGCAAGCAATTGGGCTAAGCAAACTATATATTTCTCACATAAAATATCGATTCATTATGACCATTTGGTTATAATCTCTAAGATAATAAAAGTTTGGAATAGAAAATATTCAGAAGAGTAAAGAAGAGCAGAGAGAAAGGAAAGAAAGGATAAAATTTTTAGAAAGAGTATTGAAGATACATACCTGGAAAAGTGGGCTCATGAGCAGGAAGGCAAATAGGGGTGGACAGTTACTCATCTGGAAATAAGAGTTAGGCTATTTGAGTTTGAATACACAAATAGAAAGAAGACATCACTTAATTATCTAAATGAGAGAGAAAGTCTATATTTCAAAGCTTGTGTTGAAAGACATACTCATCTTTGAACAAGTAGCAGTGTAGTAAAAACGTCAGGAATGAAGAGAATAGTAAGTGACAAAGAGCTTGTGTTCAGCCAATGGAAATTATTCTTTCTGATGACGCTTCTCATAGCTGTCTGCTGGCATTGCAGATGGCTAGTGTGGACCCATTTGACATTGGAGAAATGGTTAGAAAGGGGATTCAACTCCTTTCAAATAAAAGAAAAAAAAAATGAACTGGAAGTGTTTTGCCCCTAAAGATTAGTTGAAAACATCCACATGAATGATAATGGTAATGATTAGCTACATTTTGCTCAGAGATTTGACATCCTTTCATATGTTCAGGGCCCGGTAGAGCATGTATTTCTATCCCCATTTCAAAGATGAGTAAGTGGAGGCAGGCAGAAGCCTGTAGCTACAAATTGGGTCAGAAAAGTAGAAGAAGAAAAGCTCCTTGGAAAGTGCCTCGTAAATGTCCAAGAGAAAAGGTAGATGTTCTCTGGAGCCCTGAAATCCATGACTCATTGAGTAAAATATAAACTTCCCTGATATGAAACTCAGCCACAGGAAGATGAAGTTTTCTCCCAAATGTGAACACAATTTGAATTTTAGAGTAAAGCAAACATTTTAAAATTCCGAACCAAGAGTTATGTGTATTCTGTCTTACACAATATTTATATTTCTAGAAATTATACTGAAAGAAAACAACTTTTTGCAACTCTAGGCAATTTTGTGAATGATAAACTTGGACTTTTCTGCTTGGATGTGCTTACCTAGTACCACCTGGTGGCAGCTAAAATTATTTCAGGAAAGAAGATTCTAAACATTTCCTATTGCTCAAATTCCAGCTTCAGTCTCTAGAGGGAGATGTTAAGCACCGAAAATATTGTTCTGGGACCACATGTGCTGGGTGGTCTGAACTCTGCAGAAAACTAGCACTGAAATCTCTTGTCATGTTGCCAATGCCAAGAATCACCCCACTATTTATTAGGAATGCATTTTCAGATAACTTTTCCTTAGCCACGATTGATGGATGTTCATTTCTTTGTTCTTCTTCTCCCTGATTCCAACGTTGATGCATAAGGCACCTTAATAGTAATAGCAGTAGGAATGCCAAGAAAATGATCGCACCAGAGAGCAAACCTAAGTGGAACATATAAAGGTGTCAAACCTATCACCTTGTCCTCATTAATATCAGGTTACAGCTAATTGTGCTAACAACGCTCTTCAGTCTCTCCCCCATCGTTATGTAATAATGACTTTCTTTTCATCACTGGCTCAAATTGCTTTTTTAGATCTAGTCCCCTGAAAATTTCTTATCTTCCTCTAGACACTCTGTTATAAAACGTTTATTCAACCAACAGTGATTGAATATCCACTATTGCCAAATACTATGTTATAGATACTAGGCATTTAACATCAAGCTAAAGGATTCAATTCCTATTCTTACAGTTCTAATGAAAGAAACTACTACTTTTGCTGCTGCTACTATGACTAGTACTGCTGTTACCAGTAGTGCTATTACTAGTACTACTGTTGCTACTAGTATTAGCCCTACTGCTACTGTTTCTATTAGTACTGCTGCTGCGGCTACTACTAGTTGCTAGTGTTGCTAGTGTTTCTACTAGTATTGCTGCTGCTACTAGTAGTACTTCTGCTGCTACTAATACTAGTACTAATATTACTGCTACTGTTTCTACTATAACTACTGCTGCTACTGGTAGTGCTGCTGTTGCTACTAGTACTACTGCTAGTGTTTTTACTTGTTCTACGGCTGCTACTAATACTGCAGATGCTAGCATTAGTACTATTGCCACTGCTTCTACTAGTACTGCTGCTACGACTTGCAGTGTTGCTGTTGCTACTAGTACTAGTACTACTGCTAGTGTTTCTTCTAGTACTGCTGCTACTACTACTACTGCTGCTGCTATTACTACTACAGCTGCTGCTACTATTAGTACTACTGCTACTGTTTTACTAGTACTAGTGCTGCTGCTATCACTAGTAGTGGCAGTACTACTACTACTTTTACTACTGCTACTAACTTATTAATGCTACCATGTGCCAGGCTCTGTCCTAAGTGATTTATTTTGACTGGTTCATTTAATTCACACAACAACCTTATGGAGGTAGGTACTATTTGTATCCCAAATACAATTTTATTAATGAAGAAATTGAAACACAGGGAAATTAAGCAACTTGCTCATGGTCATGCATGCAATAAGCGGTAGAGATGGGATTCGAACCAATTCCAGAGTCTCTTCTTAACCTCTGCCTCTCAATGAACAAAAGAAATAAAAATAGAAACACTAATAAACAGATTTACAATAATTTATAATTGCTTTATAATTTTAATTAATTGTAAAATAATTTTCAATAGCAAAATGAGCCATAACAAAATCTAATGTAACCATGAGGATAGAGAGTGATGGTCTGGGAGGAGAGAAGTGAGAATAGAGGGGCTCCTCTAGACTCAGTAGCCACAGACCTCTCTGAACAATAAGAGAGAATTCTTTCAGTAAGCACTGAGGGGGAGGAGCCTCCCAGGAAGAGGGAATAGAAACTGCAAAGGCAGGAAGAATGTTTGAGAAGATTCAGGTTACAGAAAGATGGTTTCTGCAGTTGGAGTGTAGTGAATAAGGATGTGGAGGAGATGAAATTGAAAAGGTATCGAGGGCCTGTTCCTTCAGAGCTTTAAATGTGAAGGTAAAGAGAAAATGTGTGGTCTGCTACTGCAGACTCTGCCTGGTCCTCTGAGAGATTCATTCTAATAGCAGTGAAACATCACTGGGTAGCCTTGAGCAAGGAAATTATATGATTCCTTTCATCATCCTGATGGCTTCTGCTGAAAGGTTTTTCCTCTATTCACAGATTCTACAGTATTTTTCAAAACATTTTACCATGCATATAGGAAACCTGTATCTCATATTCCAAATGTCCTTACTGATTCTCTCAATGAAAGGCCAACACCCTTCTTTCTGTTGACTGCTCTTTTCCAGACATTTTTCTTTCTAATTGGTCTGAATGTCCACTTACAGCATCCAATATCAGTGAAGGCATAGCCATAATTATATCTCCTCTGACTAAGGGCTACAGTAGAAACATTCCAACAGTGTTGAAAGCAAATGAAATCATGTTTTATTGCTAGAAACTGGAGACTGTTTGGCATTTAGTAAAGCAAATGTTTGACCGAAGGGCACTATTGTACTAGTGTTCATCATGAATCTCTCCTATGTTTCTTTTATTAAGTTTCAAGATTTTACTCCCTGATGAATAATGTTCCCACAGTGAATATTAAAGACCCAAAGGAAAGAATTATAGCAAATGTAGTAACGGTATGTAATGAATGCAGTGAGGTCAGAAGAAAAGCTGTCTAGTTGTCAAAAAAGGAGGCAGGGCATGTGCTTCTTCAAATATATGGTGTCTCAACTTCCTTAACATTTCACATGTACCTACCAGATGAGCTTGACTTAGGCTTACTTAGTAAATTGGAAAATCCTTAAATAGTTTTTTATAGTTTTATAGATTTTTATTACCACGAAATCAAGCATAATACAATACCATGTAAGTTATAAAGGTGCATATGGTTAGTTGGGTGGATGGGTTGAGTGAGTTAGTTGAGTGGACAGATAAATGGAAGGATGGGTGGATGAGGGGATGAATAGATGAGTGGATGGATGGATGGATGAGCGGATGAATAGATGGATGTATGGATGAATACATAAATGAGAATTTAAAGGTCTTAACAGTCAGAGTGCAGTCCGGGTAATGCTTCTTCCCTGTAAGAGAACATTGGTGATGATCAAACTAGATGAGGTAACATGTGGTCAGGAACTGAAATAGCACTAATAATCAGTCTTAAGAGCAACTTCAAATATCATGTCTAGAGAATATGCTGAGTTTTAGCTGTCCTATTTCTAAGCGTGGAGCCAGGCAAGTCGGGGGCGTTTAATCAAATGATATTAGTTCAGTACAAAACTTGTCAACCTATCCTGACCCCCTCTTAGACTGCTTAACTCCATAGGTTTCAGATTCACTGCCTTCGGGAATGTATTCTTCACCTCCAGGTAGGTTGAGTACCCATCCCACTTGCCCCTATTGCACAAGAAGATGCTGTAAAATTGCCATGTAAATGTCATGTTGTTTCAAGTTGTGTCCTCAGTGTTTGAAAACTACTATATACTAAAATTACCAGGGATGTTGTCTCTTAGTAGGTGAAGTCACTCTTTGCCTGGAATCCAAACTTAAAACAGAGCCCTCTCTCCCAGTATAAGCCTTTAAATATATTCTTATAATCAGGAGATTAGGATGTTGCTATATAATCACTTAATGGTTCACTACATAAAGATACTACAAATAAGTAGGTATATAGATAAATAAATACAGAGATAGATAGAAAGATAGATAATTTGCATCTTTAATTGATAGGGGCTCTCTATGAAGATCTAATATAATCATTCTTTTGTATATTTGCCTAGATATATTCAGGGTGTGAGGGGTATAGAAGAGCACTTAGAAAACAGAAGCCATGGCCACTTACCAACATTATCTTTTTCTCTCTTTATTGAATTTAAACCAGAAAAGTAGTAAAAAAAAAAAAAAACTTGCCATTTGAAGATTATCTGTAAAAATAGTGGCTATGATATACATTCAAAGATTATTAATTTTTATTCATGTTATATATATTATATAAAATTTTTGTGTTGTTCTTCTGTTCTCTTCCAAGTGACACATTAATTTTTTTCTCTTATCCATTTACTTAAAGTACGGTCTATGTCAGCTACCTCCAATTTCCTGCTCATTTATTCTTCGATCATATATATGTGTTTTTTTTATCTTACTGGATTTTTATTTTGCTTATAAGTTTTTACTAATTTATATATATATATATAACTTTTTATCAGAAAAAATATATTTTAATATATCTAATATAGAACTCTAAGCATAGAGACATTTATACTATTTGTTATTGTGAATCAATGTTTTTCTTATCTGTCAGCAATGAAAATGAAAAAGTATTATTGGGATTCTAGTTTTATAAACTCTGGAACCAGAAGTCTGATTCATGTAATTAATCTGGAATAGCATTTCAGCTATTTGTCCACGGATTTTGAAAGGATGCAGAAGTCAGATTTAAGAGAGTTTGGGTAATTGTGCTCTTAGGCATTTATTTAAAATGGTGTCATCATAAATATTTCAGTGTATTTATGTTCTTTATGAACTTGAGTCTTGAGTAATTAGATGCAATGAAAAGAGTACTTGGTTTCTTAGCAGACTGTTACAAGTCCCTGATGGAAAAAAGATATATATATATATATATATATATATATATATATATATATATATATATATATATTTATTTCTGAACAGTCTTCCTCAGCCACCACTATCATCATAACTTCGGTAACCTACTCTGTACTTTGTTCAGTGCGTGATCCTTAATGGGGGCTCCATGAACTGTCAGGAGGTTGAAGAGTCAATGAGCCGAAAGAAGGAGAGGAAGATAGTGCAGACTGTACTTGAAGGAGATGGATAGCTGAAAGAAAAAAAATAAATGAGGTGTCATTTGGAAAAGGACACAAGGACAAAAAAGCAATTTATAAAGACCATTGCTTTCTCACCTGTTATAAAAGCAACGTAAGTTTATTATAAGAAATTTAGAAAATTCAGAGGCATCCAAAGAAAATTCAAGTCCCCTCTAATCTCATAAGCTAGAAATAACACTTTTTCCAGTGTATACACCCATATGGACATACTCACACACTCATTTATATGATTCTTAAAACAAGTTCAAGATATTTTACTCATGACTAAAAATCTTCCCAGGTAATTTGTTGTTTTTCCAAAACATCTTATCCCATCTATCTATCCATCCTTCTACTCTACTCTTTTACTTCTGCTTGAGTAACTACTAAGGACACATGATTACTGTGCCTGGAAATGAACCTAGACCTATGAATCTACCTGCCTTTATATGAACTCCAGTAGCAATAATCACATTAGGTGATACCAGGTGATAGGTGGAAGCACCATCCTCAAATCTGAAAAACACTGCTCTGGACAAGAAGTACAAGAGAGACAATAAAATCTTTATTCCTATCAATATTTATGTTTTTCAACTAGAGAAACAGGTGAAAGAACTTGTGCTGAGCACATCTTCTAACTTCTAATTGCATATATAATCAAAATTAAGCCTTGAAGCTGTCTTATGCCCTTTGGAGCCCCCAGACTAAGCACTTTCATTAAGAGGCAGGACCTTATTTCTGAGGCAGATAATTAAAACTTGTTGTAATAAAGATGGAAATGATAGTGTTTTATGCTAAGTCCATGGGGATTTGTAGCTGAAGTAGGTTGAGGCTTTAATAGTGAAAAGACGTTTTTGATAAACCTGCCTGGGGCATGTTAATAGATGGGTCTTTCTGAATTTAATTTGGAGAAGCATAATAGCTTGTTAAATGTGGGAGAAATTATTGGAAACTTTTTTTTAGAGTTTGCTTTTTAAGACGTGCTATAATTTTCCTGCAGGAAGTAGGTTTTAAATATTCATTCAGGCATTTAATAGCTGTGTTATAACTCGTGATATGTGCAAGGTGCATGCAGGGTGGAAGATCAGAGGGATGAGATATAAAGATGAACATAAGCTTTCCTGCCCATGGAAATCTCATAATCACCTGTTCCCATAATGCGTGGTCTGATAAGACATCATGCACATAGATTACACTTAAAGCATTCTTATTGAACTAGAACTCTAAAGAACCTAACGAACAGTTCTATGTTTTAAAATTTGAAATTCTAAGAATGTTTAGAAAAGTCAAATATCTTCCACTAGATTGTATTGTCCATGAGGTCAAGGACACATTATTTTTACTCTACACTGAAACCCCTATGCAATGGCTGCTTACAGTAGGCACTCAGTAATTTTAATAACTAAGCTGATCGCACCAAATTGGCACAAAGACCTAGAATTCCCATTGCTGAAGTGATTTTTTTTATGGATTTGGAAATTATCTCCAAAGCACGGACTGCTAAGATGATGTATTATCTGAGGGGTGTTTAATCACTGGATGCTTTTTTTTTTTTTAAGATTTTATTCAGTTATTTGAGAGAGAGAGAGAGAGATAGCAAGAGAGAGAGAGCACCAGCAAGGGAAGAAGGAGAAGCAGGCTCCCCACTGAGCAGGGAGCCTGATGTGGGGCTCAGTCCCAGTACCCTAGGATCATGACCTGAGCCAAAGACAGACACTTAACTGATTGAGCCACCCAGACACCCCACTGGATGCCTTTTTATCAGCAACAGTATTGGATTAAGATGAGATATCTTAAACTTTGAAAGCAGACCCTGGAGGACAGAGAGAAGTGCTGGATGTGCTTTGATATCTTAGGAGGGGGCTTGAGGTTTGGAAAGAGCCTCAAAATATTAGAACTAAAAAGCCCATAGATTTCTAGATATGTCTCCTGAGGCAAGGAAAATAAAAGCAAAAATAAACTATAGGGACTACACCAAAATAAAAAACTTTTGCACAGCAAAGGGAACCATCGACAAAACAAAAAGGCAACCTGTTGAAAGGGAAATGATATTTGCAAGTAATGTATCTGATAAAGGAGTAATATCCAAAATATAATATAATATAATAATATCCAAAATATACACCTTACCACCAGAAAATTCACAAATAATCCAATTAGAGAATGGGCAGAGGACCTGAATAGACATTTTTCCAAAGAAGATCTACAAATGGCCACGGGCGCATGAAAAGATTTTCAACATCACTAATCATCACGGAAATGCATACCAAAACCACAGTGAGATAACCACCTTATACCTGTCAGAATGTCTAGAATCAAAAAGACAAAAAATAACAAATGTTGGCAAGGATGTGGAGAAAAAGGAACCCTCACACAGTGCTGGATGGGAATGTAAATTGGTATACCCACTGTAGAAAATGGTATGGAGGTTTCAGAAAAAATTAAAAATGGAAATATCATGTGATCCAGTGATTCCAAAGAAAACTAACACACTAATCTGAAAGGATATATGCACCTCTACATATATTGCAGCTTCATTTACAATAACCAAAATACGCAGCAATCCAGGTGTCTATCAACAGATGCATCTATACAATGGAATTATTGCTCAGCCAAACAGAATGATATCTTGCTATCTGTGACAATATGAATAGACCTAGAGAGTATTAAGCTAAGTGAAATAGGTCAGACAGAGAAAGACAAATACCATATCATTTCACCTATATGTGGAATCTAAAATCAAAATGAACAAATGAACAATAAAAACAGAAACAGACCCATAAACACAAAAGACAAACTGATGGTTGCCAGAGGGGAAAGTGGGGGGGGGATGGGCAAAATGGGTAAAGGGCAGTGAGAGATACAGGCTTCCAGTTATGGAATGAGTAAATCACAGGAATAAAAGATACAGCACAGGAGAATATATTCAATGGTACTGTAATAGAATTGTATGGTGACAGATGGTAGCTATACTTGTGGTGAGCACAGCATAATATATAGATTTGTTGAATCACTATATTACACTCATGAAACTGATGTCACAAATGGCAAGATATCATCCTGTTTTATTGCTGAGCAATAATTTCATTGTATTGATTCATCTGTCGATGGATACCTGGATTGCTTCCCTATCTTGGCTATTGTAAATAATACCACAATAAATGTAAGGATGCATATATCTTTTCAAAATAGTTTTTATTTCATTTTTAAAATTTTCTTTGGGTATATACTCAGTAGTAAAATTAATGGATCACATGGTATTTCTAGATATAGATATAGATGGTATAGATATAGATATAGTTATAATTTTTTTGAGGAAACACCACACTGATTCCTATAATGGCTGCACCAATTTACAGTTAAGGCAGTGGGAATTTTAAACATTGGGATGACTGAATGGGAAAGCATTAGAGAACATTAGGGAGTGGCTGGTCAATGTTACTAGGTTATCTTTGTTTGCTAATTGTTGCTTATGAAAGTTAGGCTCCTACTCTCCCATAGAGCCTGAAACAGGCACCCTTTCTTTATCGGTGATTACATTTCAAAGGGAATATAATCAGGTCCTTGAAAAAGACATTTCTGGGTGTAGGATATTTACATCTCGAAGGATCAGAGAAAGAATTTACAATCCCAACTTTTCTAAAGGAAATACTCTTAAGAAAAGGGAGGTCAGGAGCTTATATTCAGGAAGAAACTTGTCTGAAGTTTAGTCGAGGTGAGGGAACATTCAGTGCTCTCATCTGTGAAGAGGAGGTAACAAAATCATATCTTAAGAAAGTTTTTGAAAATTATGTACATTAATATTATGGATACACTTTTATATGTAAAACTTAATCATACAATTATCAAATACCAGATTGCTTATGAGAGCTTATCAGATGAGATCAAATTTGATTAAATGTATAAATGATATAAAGGATAAAACTAATAATTTCTCATATATAACAAATTCTTAATGCATGTCCAGTAGCTAACAAATTATGTCTAATCCCCTAAAATGTATCATTATTTTCATCTTGCAGAGAAACAAACTGAGTCTCAGAAAATTTAAGTCCTTTGTTCAAGGTCAAACACCAGTAGGGATAGAGCTGTGATTCAACCAAAGAACTGTCTAACCTCTAAGCCCTTGTTGTTGTTGTTTTTTTCCTCAAATACCAAACTTTTCCTCAGAAACTTTATCAGGCCTAAGGCCAGAGAGGACAAACCTATATAGTCATCCTCTCCAGAAAACTGAGAGGTCAACTTTACTGTGATTTTGTTCCCAAGTTTTGTTGACTGTGGGTGTTAAAATGAGAGGCAGAAATTGAGTGGACCTATTGACTGGACAATAGACCCATTCAACTAAATGCCAACCAGGAGCTACAAGGGTGCAATTTGACATTTTCTGGGACAGGCCATGTGAGCACTTAAGGACATCAGTGCCCCATTAGGAGGAAGGCAGGTGACCTTTTCTTTCCTTGCCTTCTATACTTGGCATTAGCAAGAAAGGAGTGGGGTGGGCAGAGATAAGAAAAGCTCTCTGTCACAAGCAAGAGCCTTTTACCTCCTTGGGTATTGCTGGGCAAGAAGTATTTTGTGAGAAGCCACATACAAAATAAAAGCTTTTCTTTTTTCTTCTTTAGACTGTAGCATGTGACTCTCTCTCCCATTCTGCTTACCAAGTCAAAGAAAATCTATTCAATAATTCTGCTGGAGATGTGATTTAGGAGCTGAACTCACCTAGCTGAGGTCAGAAGCTCTTTGCAGAGAGTACTGGACCTATTGTCACAGGCTTGGGTTTTAAGCTACTTTCACCAAGAGTTCATGACCAGAGAAAAAGCACTATGTTTTTCTCTGAGTCTCAGTTTTCCCCTCCATGGAAGAATATAAACTACATCATTTCTGAGGTTAGTTTCTTATGGTCTTTAATTAGGATTCTAGGGAGCTGTCCAAATAATGTGTCTTCCCAGGGGCCTTTTGGAATCATCCTAGCCAGAAAAAAGCCTTCCTTCTCTAAACTCCCATCCTGATGACTCTTTGGACCTCTCTCAGATATACTGCCCTGTTCTTTTTCTGTGTGGACGGCAGCCTCAGGTGGTGGACCAATACCCAGAGACAGGCAGATCTGAGCCTATATGCTCACCCTGCTGCCTACTACTTACATGATGTGGCATAAATGATCTCACCTCTGAGCCTCAGTCTCCTTATCTATAAAATGGAGATATAATGGATATTTTCCAAGTGTTCCCCCGCTCCCCCTCTTCCACCAAACACTCTAAACAATGTCTTTCCTCTAATTGGGGAATTCCCCACCAAGGAGTCTTTCTCTCCAAATTCCAAGTACACACTCAATTTTCCAGCCTTCCTTACAGCTAGGGCTCAGTTATCTGACCAAAACCTCCATCAATCAGATATGCCATATCAAGACTTTGATTTGAATGTAAGGAAACAGATGCTACTAAGAATCCATTTTCTGACAAAGGTGGTGATAGTCACTCAGGTCCCAAGAAGAGAAGTGCTGGGGATTTGGATGTTCATGTTAGCCATGCAGGCTATAGTGCTGCTCCCAGCAGCAGTCTGGGGGTTGTGACTGGCATTGAACCTGACCAAGAATAAGCCAAGAGTGATATGGCAGCTCTCTCAGAAATGCTCAGAGCTACTGAATAGACTTTAATGAATCCCACTGAATTTGAGTTTGAATTCCTCAAACTCACTATAGCAGGTCTCTGTTTAAAACTGGAATTTCTGATTGTTTCATGTGGGTGAATACGCTTATGGTGTCAACTTGGTTTGAGGGTTAAATCAAGTCAGTAATGTGCTGAACTTAATACCTGGAACAGAGTGAGTGTTATAAATAGTATTGTGTTTTACTATTTTTGCATAGTCAACCTTCTCAAGTAAATGAAGAGCTCTTTGTAGACCAATATCCATGCCATATCAAGGTACCATACTGAGTCCTTAGAGAGCATCAAAGAATCATTATAATTCTCTTTCCCTTAAAGACATTACATCTCAGTAAGAGAGACAGTAAAACATGAGCTCATGTGTTAGATTGTCCACATTCCCATCCCATATTTTTCAGCACTTAGCTCTCCCACAAATTTTGCAATATAAGGCAATCCTATACTGTGTTATATTCTCGGCAAAATAATGTATCAGTTCCTATCTTACACAGTTTGTGTAAATATTAAATGAGTTAGTGCTATTAAAACTTTCAGAATAAACCTTGGTACATAGTAAGTGCCCACTAGATGTTGGCTTTTAGGAAAGTGAGATCGCTATGTTAAGTTATATTGGTTAAGTGACCAGAGTTTGCAGAGCGCAAGTTCCCAATTGCCCAAAGCACTGAGAAAAGCACTTGTAGAGACACCAACCATCTTCCAGTGTCTCAGAAACTTCTGAGAGCTACCACTAATTGTGCATGTATTGACAGTGAAGCGCTCCAAGCCCCTTGCACACACATTATCACATTTACTGTTCCCCAGTAACATGGAGGTAACACTAACTGTTTCTATTCCACAAATAAGCAATTGCTTGGTGACTTGAACAGGTGCCCCAAGCTAGAAAGAAAGGCCAAGACTAGAATCCAAGCTTTCTGACCCTAAATCCATGTGCTTAATATTTTTTTTTGAGTCCTGGATTCTCCTGACCAAGCAATTCTGAATGAAGTTTCATCCCGTCAACTCTTCTAAAAACACATTTCGCATTTCTGCCATATACGGAAACATGTTAATGCCTACTATTTCAGAAAGTGTAATGGTTTGGAAATGTCCACTGAGAGGTGGTTCATCCTTGGGCATATCTATCCAAGAACGGCACAGATATAATATGCTGTCTCTGACAAAGAAGGAATCTTCTTTCAGCATAGTGCACTGTTTTGTTTTATTTTATTTTATTTTATTTTATTTTATTTTATTTATTTTGGGAGAGGAGGGGCAGAGGGAGAGAGGAAGAGAAAATCGTAAGCAGGCTTCTCACCCAGCACAGAGCCCAACACAGGGATCAATCTCGCGTCCCTTAGATCATGACCTGAGCTGCAATCAAGAATCGATGCTCAACTGACTGAGCCACCCAGGTGCCCCTAGGACACTATTTTAATTGCAGAGTCTGCTTTTATTGAGTCTACATAGGTCACCATTTGTCTAGGAGCTTATTAACAGTTGTATTAGGAAAACATTGTTGACAATTTCCTACAGTATAGGACTCATTTTCTCTACCCCAGTGGTTCAGCTAAAACTCACTTTGTCATGGATGCAGTTGGATTCGGCCATTTAACCACCTAAAAGCATATTAGAAGCTTGTAAAAAGAATCAATAGAGAAAATGGAGGCATTTGTGTAGATTTATTTGTAATTCAAACCTGAACCAGTCGAATCCTTAGTTTTGAGGGCAATTGAGTTGAAAAATATTGCCACTCTCAGAATACAAGTTAAAGCAAAGGAAAGCAAAATTGTTGGCATATAAACGTTCCTACCTCACAACCCATTTTCCACTGAAAAATTAAATGTACTCTGATTAAATACAGCAGGTTGAGATATAAGAAACACCTGACATAGGGAATGAAAGAAGAATTAGAACACAAATCAAACTTCCGTATCTGTAAAAAGGGAAATTTACTTTTTATCTGTGAAAAATGTGTTTCAGCTGATATATAAGCAATAGATGTGTTATCATAAGTATTTTAAGTCTATTTTTAAATTAGTTTTGGAGTTTTATTTTCCACATGTCAAATAAAATCCTAGCAATTCCCTTTAAAACTCAGTTGGTTGCAATATATACCAAGTAATCATAATGTAGTTAAATTCAGGTTTCGCTGGACACTCAAATGATGTTTATTATAATATTGCTTGTTATGGCCTCTATTCTTTAAAAGAATGATATTTTCTTTCCCAGCTTTCTCTCTGACTCAATTTCCAGGGATTAATGCTTTAAAATTAAAATATGGAAATTTCATATTTGGGTACACTTATTTTATGTTTTTTGATCGTCTCAAATATCATTTTTTCCTGTTTCCAGAGAGCTCTGGGGGCTTCCACTAGTGGCTGACCACAAAGGACAAAATTCTTCAAAGATATCTGTTAGAAACCCAAGTAAATTATGCACTCTACTCCATAGTATACTCATGGTTATATTTATTTAAAAAAATACTCCCCTTCATCCTGTAAAAAAAATAACTTGATAAAATTGGCAATGAAGAAAGATCTCCTATGTTTCACCTACGATTTTAAGTATCACTCAACACAGAACTCCATGAATGGGGAGTCCATTATCTGGTTGAGACATCATGGCAATATCCAAACATAAACCTCAGTGGTAAAGCTTTACTAATATAATTTGATATCTCCCTAAAGGTGCTTTAATCTCAAGAGTACCTTTTTTTTTTCCTCCAAACATTCTTCTTATTTAAAATTCTAGTCACTTAGACTCTGAATACAGTTCCATTTTTCTCTGTGTAGGAACAGGATAACAAGGTAAGGATGTTCCTCTTTGATATGTGGGGGAATGTTCGTAGACATTATAGAATTGGCTTTACAGGGGTCTAATTGTTTAAGAGAACAACAGTTTTTCTGGAGTATAATCCTTAAAGTAAGAAAATAGAGATGCACAAAAGATTTTGAATACAAAAAATCAGGGCCAGAGGTTAAGAGAGTGTTTGAGTAGCACATGGGGGCAGCCATCTGTCTTTTAATTTAGTACCAGGTTCTTGTATCAGAAGTCAATGGAGGGAAGACTGCCCTAAAAAGCAAATATAAAACATAACAACCACATAAAGTAAACAGACTTGGAGCGCCTCAGTGGCTCAGTTGGTTGAGCGTCCAACTCTTGTGTATCTATAGGTCATTCCTCTCTAATGCTGAGTAGTATTCTGCCATATAGATGCACAGCAGTTTATCCATTCACTTCTTGTTGGATATTTGGGCTGTTACAGTTTGGAGCTATTATGAACAATGTTGATATGAATATTTATGTACAAGGGTTTACCATTTTACATTCCCCATAGCAGCTTTTGAGAATTCTACTTGCTCTGCCTCCTTACCAACACTTAGTATATTAAAATTTTAATTTTAGCCAGTTTGCTAGGAGTGTAATGTTATCTCATTAAGGTGTGAGTTTGCATTCTCTTAATTACTAGTGATATTGAACATCTTACATATGTTTGTATAGCAACCTGTACATCTTTGGTGAAGTGTCTGCTAAGAGCTTTTGCCCAGTCTTTAAGATGATTATTTGTTTTCTTCCTATTGAGTTTTGAGAGTTCTTTATGATTCTGGGTACAAACTGTTGCCCCCACCCCATATATGCTTTGTAGATTTTTTCTTTGGTCATTGTCATTCATAGACCAGACATTTTAAGTTTGATGAAATCCGACTTAACAATATTTTTTCCTTAATAGATTATCCTTTTGTTTTCATATCTACAAAATCTTTGCCTAATCTAAGAACATTAAGATTTTTTCCCTCTTCTAGAAGATTTATGATTTTATATTTTAAATTTAAATTTTAAAATTAAATTTGACCCATTTTGAGGTAATTTTTGTAAATGGTGTAAGATAAGAATTGAAAGTATTTGTTTTTTTATGAATATCCAGTTGCTTTAGTACCAGTTGTCAAAAAGACTATTCTCAGTTGATGTGCCTGCACTGTTATTAAAAATCAAATTTCCAGTTACTAAGGGACCTTTTTGGATTCCATCAATCTGTTTTACTGTTGTTACACCCATACCACACTGTACTGATAATTATAACTATATATTAAGTCTTGAAATCTGGTAGTGTTATTTATTCAAGTTTTTTAAAAAATTTCCTTGGCTATTCTAGATTCTTTGAATTTCCTTATGAATTTAGAATCAGCTTGTTGCTTTTTATCAAAAAAAAAAAAAAAAAAGCCTTCCATGGATCTGATTTGGATTGTGTTGAATCTATATATAAGTCATCTTGGGGAAAATTGACAATATCATTATGTCTTCAATTTTTTATGCTATTATAAATAATTTTATTTTCATTTCTGATTGTTCAACATCAGTATAAAGAAATGCAGTTACACTAAGTTTAGTTATTATCTCTATTAGATTTGTATGCATATTTTATTAGAATTTATACATAAATATCTCATCTTCAAATAAAAAAAAATTTTACTTCTTTATTTTCAATCCTGACATCTTCCTTCTTCCATCCCTCCCTTCCTGTCTTCCCCTCCTCTTCCCTCCCCTCCTTTCCTAATTTTATTTCCTTTCCTTCTCTTTTTTCCTGATTGCACTGGCTAGAACCTGCACTATAATGTTGAATAGGAGAGATGAGAGCAGATATCCATTTCTTATTTCTGATATTGGGGGAAACATTCAGTCTCTCGCCATTAAGTTAGCTACAAGTTTTTCAAGGATGCTTTTGATTGGCTAAGGATGTTTCTTTTATTCTTGGTTTGCTGAAACTTTTCATTAAGATGTTGGAGTTTTATCACATGGTTTTTAGCATCTATAGAGATTATCACTTTTTTAGTTTATTAATTTGGTAAATTACAGAGATTGATTTTCTAATGTTAAACCACTCTGCAATCCTGAGATAAGCCCTACCTGATCACAAAATATTCT
This sequence comes from Potos flavus, assembly GCA_028534135.1. NCBI lineage: Eukaryota > Metazoa > Chordata > Mammalia > Carnivora > Procyonidae > Potos > Potos flavus. The sequence goes on from CM052899.1 coordinate 162,990,707, forward strand.
CATTTTACTATATCATGGAACTTGATTTGCTAACATTTTGTTTAGGTTCACTGGAGATATTGGTCTATAGTTTTCTTTCACTGTAATGTCTTTGCTTGGCTTGGGTATTGGGTTAACGTTGACCTCACAGAAGGTACAGAAAAGTCTTTTTTCTTCAGTTTTCTTGAAGAGATTGCATAGAACTTCTATGATTTCCTCTTTATATGTTTGGAAGAATCACCAGTGAAACCATATGGACCTGGAGTTTTCTACATGAGAAGATTTTTAACTAAAAATTAAACATCTTTAGCAGATGTAGAGTTACTCCAAGATTATCTATTATTTTTAAAAATTTTAGTTTTGTTGAGGTGTAATTATCAAATCAAATTGTAAGATATTTAATGTATACATCATGGTGATTTGATACTGATATACATTGTAAAAGTATTCCCTTCATCTACATAACTAACACATCTATCCCCTCACATATTTATCTTTCCGTGTGTGTATAAGAATAGTTAAGTTATATTCTCTTAGAAAATTTCTTTTTTTAATTGAAGTGTAATTAACAATGTTACATTAGTTTCAGGTGTAAGCAAATTTCAATTATAAATACAGTGTTTTCAACCATAGGTACCTATTTTTTTTAATTTTTTAAAAAAATTTTTAATTAGTATATAATGTATTTTTTGCCCCAGGGTACATGTCTGTGAATCCTCATGCTTACACATTTCACAGCACTTACCATAGCACATACCCTCCTCAATGTCCATAACCCAGCCACCCTATCCCTACCTGCCCCTACCCCCCAGCCACCCTCAGTTTGTTTCATGAGTTTAGGAGTCTCTTATGGTTTGTCTCCTTCCTGATCCCATCTTGTTTCATTTCCCTCTCCCACCCCCCACGACTCGCCACCCTGCCTCCCGAATTCTTCATATCAGAGAGATCATATGATAATTGTCTTTCTCTGATTGACTTATTTTGCTTAGCATAATACCC
>CM052899.1:162992184-163019329 GCA_028534135.1 Potos flavus
GGATATAGTTACCGTGTTTTATATTAGGTCCTCAGACTTCACCTTATGGTTGAAAATTTGTACCCTTTTACCATTATATTTTCAAATTTATTTTTTCTGCAATGTATAATCTACTGTAAAGCCTATTTACTGCATTTTACATCTCAGACATTGTAGTTTTTATCACTAAGAATTTGATCTAGGTTTCTTTATATCCTTCATGTTTCTACTTACTGTTTTGAACATATAGAATACAGTTATAGGAACTAATCAATCTTTTTATCTTCTTTTTCTAGCCCTTGTGTCAGTTCTGGTTTGATTTCGATGGAATAGTTTCTACTCTCATTATGGTTGTATTTTTCTGGTTTCTTGTATAGAACCTGGTAATCTGATTAGACACCAAATGTTGTGAATTTTATGTTATTGTATGCTGGGATTTTTTTTTTCCTTGTTGTAAATTCTCTTGAGCTTTGTTCTAGAAATCAGTTAATTTGCTGAGAATGAGTTTGTTTCTTTTGGGGGTTTTTTGTTTTATTTTGGTTTGTTTTTTGTTTGTTTTTTTGTTTTCTGTTTTTTTGTTTTTTTTTTTTTGAGAGAGAGAGAGAGAAGCAAGGATGGGCAGAGGGAGAGAGAGAATCTTAACCAGGTTCCAGGCCCAACATGAAGCCCAACATGGGGCCCGATCTCACAACCCTGAGATTATGACCTGAGCTGAAATCAAGAGCGAGATGATTAACTGACTGAGCCACCCAGGAACCCCAGGTTTTGCTTTTAATATCTGTTGGCTAGAATGAAAACAGCATTTTGCCTGTGGTAATTAATTTTTACTCTTGAGTCAAGATCTTTCTGTATAATCTACCCAATGCTCTAATGTCCCATGAATTATCTGGTGTCCCAATCTCATAACTGAGAGGATAGTCACTACACCTGGTCCTGTATGAGTTCTAAGTACTGACTCCTCTTCATCTTTTGTAATGGTTCTTTCCCTACTCTTAGGTCATTTCTCACTTGCATATGATGATCACATCTCTGATCAGTAATCAAGGTGAATGCTCTGCACATCTGAGTATTCTCTCTGTGAAGTTCTCTTTTCTCTGATACTCTCTCCAATAAATTCTAGCTGCCTCAATCTCCCCAAACTCACCAAGTTCACCTGAGTTCCCATTCTGTACATGACCACATGAAACTTCTTTCAAGATGGCAAGCTAGGGCAATTGTAGGGCTCACTTCATTCCTGGTGGCTCAGAGAAAAACAAGAAAGAAAAGTATACAGTAGAGACTAGATATAACCCATAAAATATACAGAGACCTTATTAACCCCTGCCCTAGGGTATGGTATGCATTCACAAGCTCACCTTTATGGTCAAACACAGTTGGAGTTCCAGCCATCTTGCTTACATTCCAAGCAACAGAAAGGAGAAAAGAAGAAAGAGCAAGAAGGACATGTCTTCCAGTTGAAGCAGTTCCTTTTAGGGAGCTTTCCTGAAGTCTTTTTTTTTTTTTTTTTCCAAGTGGACTCCACGCCCAGAATGGAGCCCACTGTAGGGCTTCAACTCACGATCCTGAGATCAAGACCTGAGCTTAAATCAAGAGTTGGATACTCAACCAATTGAGCCATCCAGGCACCCTGGGAGCTTTCCTGAAGTCTTACACATCACTTATTTTTACAATGCATGGTATTGAACTTTACCACATGGCCAGATGCAGCTCATTAAATCTAGAAACATGGTCTTTTGGCTGAGAGTATAATCACTCTTAATAAAATTGGCACTCTATTGTTAAAAAGACAGATGTTGGATAGGCAAGTATCTAACTCTGTTGCAGGTCTGATAATGAATCATTCAAGCTCCTTAGGTTGCTATTCCAACATCAATAAAGTAAGAATCCTAGCAGTTGTGAATAATACAATGCTTATGCAGTTAAAGTGAACTTTAGATTGAAGAACTGGTCACAATTCTGAAATGGGTGGAAAGCACAATGAATAATGGACTGTTCAGAATATACTTTGAGATCTCTTTTACTTTGAATTTCTGTGTTGCTTGTATATAAACATGCATTCACTCTTGCTATACACAGTTCCTTTAAGGGCAAGGCCATGCCTTATTTATCTTATTAGTTCTAGTGCTCTTCAACTGTGGTAGAGGTAAAATTGACATTTGGATTCTTGTTTTTTTGTTTTGTTTTGTTTTTTAAAGATTTTATTTATTTATTTATTTGACAGAGAGACACAGCGAGAGAGGGAACACAAGCAGGGGAGTGGGAGAGGGAGAAGCAGGCTCCCTGCTCAGCAGGGAGCCTGATGCGGGGCTCAATCCCAGGACCCTGGGATCATGACCTGAGCCAAAGGCAGATGCTTAATGACTGAGCCATCCAGGTGCCCTGGATTCTTGTTTTTTAAGTAAATATATGGAGTCACATTATTTTACTTTAAAATCTATACCATAAGGAGGAATGCACTTCTTCACTAATGAATAATTGCTGAGCACATGCTGCAAGCCAGACAATGTACTGGGTGATACTAGTCAATAAAACAGATGGAAATCCCCATTCTCAAGGAACTTATATCCCAGTACAATGAAAGAAACAATAAATATATAAATAATAAAAATACATATTGTGTTCAATGACAAATGTTATCATAAAACTAAAGTAGAATAAACTAATAATGCTGGATAAGGAATTTTGTGTGTTGAGGGAGTAGGGATTAACAGTTTTAAAGAGCTGGTTAGGGAAAACTTCAAGAATAAGGTGTGATATGAGCAAAAAAATAAATAAAAAAGAAGAAGAAGAAGAACAGAAGTAAGAATGCCAGATGTATAGCTGGAGGAAGAGTAGTCAAGACAGGGAGGATTTCCAGTGCAAGACATATGGTGAACATTTTCAAGTAATAGCAAGGAAACTGCTGGCATGATTAGACCAAAAGAAGTGAGAGAGAATAGGGGCATCTGGGTGGGTTAGTCGGTTACGCATCCAACTCTTGATTTTGGCTCAGGTCATGATCTCAGGTTTGTGAGATTGAGCCCCACTTTGGGCTCTCTTTGGAGCAAGGAGTCTGCTTGAGATTCTCTCTTTACTGCTCCTTCTGCCCCTCCCTCCTGTATTCTCTCTCTCTTTCTTTCTCTCTTTCTCTGAATAAATAAATCTTTTTAAAAAAAGAAGTGAGGGAGAATAAAGTGAAAAATTAGCACTTGATGTGAAATCTTGTAAGCTATTATTATGATTCTGTCTTCTACTCTGAGTCTGAAGGGAAACTATTGAAGATTTTGCACAGAAAAATAATATGATCTGGCTGACCTTTCAGAAAGATCACTCTGATCATTACAGTGAGAATATATAGAAAATGTGCTGGGTTAAAGCAGGGAGATTAGTTAGGAATTAATGCAATAATCTGGAGAAAAGCCATGATGTCTGGGACAAGGTGGTAGATGTACAGTTGGAAAGAAATATCAGGTTGTAGATATATTTTGAAGGTAAAGATAACAGACTTTGCTAATGGATTGAACATGGGGAGTGAGAATGGGGGGCGGGGGTCAAAGATGTTTCTGAGACTTACAGCCTGAGCAACTGGAAGGATAGAGTTTTCCTTTACTGAAAGAATAGAGAATGGGTAATTCTATCAAAGAAATTCATTTGGAAGGATAAAAACTCAGCAGAACACACTGAGATTGAAATTCCTATAATAGGCCCATGCGTAGAGGTGACAGGTGAGACTGGCTTTCGGTAAAGAGGTACAAGATGGAGATACAGGGTTTAGATTTGTCAACGTATAGATAATGTGCTTGGCATCCAGGAAGTCATGTGAGTAAAGTATTTCAAGGAAGAGGGAATGATCGATTATAGGGAAAAAAAGCAGCTGATCATGTTAGACAGTTATTGAGAACTGATTATTGGATTAGTTACAAAGAGGTCAGGTTTGATCTCAACAACAGAAATTTTACTAATGTGTAAGGGGAAAATCTTGATTAGAATAAGTTGAAGGAATAATGTGTTCATATCACAGATAATCGGGTGATCTCTTTAGTATATAAAGAGCTCAAAGAAATTGAGAAGAAAGGACCAGCAACCCACAGAAAAACAAGCAAAGGCTTTGTGTATAATAACTGTTAAAGAGAAAGAAAGAAAAATGGTCTTCAACCATACAGAAAAAGTGTTCAATGACATTCATAATTATAGAAATGCAAATTAAAACCACACTTAAATATGATTTTTTTGTAGATCTGTCAGTACAAAGTATGACAATACACTCAGTTGGCAAGGTTTCAGGAAAATAACAGTCTCATACATTGTCAGCTGGAGTAGAAAATGGAACAACTCCTTACAAGCAAAACTTGTCAATAAATTACAGATGCATTTACCCTTTGAGTGAACAGTCTACTACTAGGAAATTATTCCGCACAGACACTTGCACAAATATGAAATGCCACATGTAGTATTGTTTGTATGACAGTAACAAGCAAGTGTCCATCAAGAGAGGAATGGGGGAATAAATGATGACAGGCAGCCATTAAAAAGATAAAATGGAAAAAGAAGCTCTTTAAACATTGACAGTGGAAAAATCTTCAGGTTCGAGTCAAAAGAAATAAAATGCAGAACAGACTGTATAGTGTGCTGACTTCTGCAAAAGAAAGGACCAGGAAATTAGAAACTAACAGAATGGTTTATATATGGATTGGAAGGGGCAGGCACAGAAGCAAGATTTCTTTCTTTATAGTTTTCTTTTTTTTTTTTAAAGATTTTATTTATTTATTTGAGAGAGAGAGATCACAAGTAGGCAGAGAGGCAGGCAGAGAGAGAGGAGGAAGCAGGCTCCCTGCTGAGCAGAGAGCCTGACGTGGGGCTCGATCCCAGGACCCTGAGATCATGACCTGAGCTGAAGGCAGAGGCTTTAACCCACTGAGCCACCCAGGCGCCCCTGTTTATAGTTTTCTATATTGTTTGAATCATGGCATTATTTCTTTGGAAAACTGAGAGGATGGAAGGAGAGAAGTTAGTGAGAAGGCATATAGGCACGTTAGTTAGGGTGATTTGCTATAATAGTGAGTAAAGAAATGAGGTAGTAAGCTTGGAGAGCATATAGGGTCAAAAAGTTCCTAAATTTTATTTTTATATCTATTTTAAAGATAGAGAACTTGCAGTAGTGTGTAACTGATGGCACCGATCCAACAGAGAAAAGGAACACTGGGAGTATAGAAGACAAAGGAGTACCTACGAGAAGTGACATCCCTGAGCAGGAAGAACTCCTCAGAGGCAGTAGGCAAGGTGGTGGGCGGGCTTAGACAGGAACCCACAGCCTTCATCTGCAGGAAGGGAAGGAAAGGTTATCATACAAGCACAGGGGGACTGTTATGGACTGAATTGTGTCCCTACCCCCAATATTCATATGCTGGGGCTCTCACCCCAATCTGATAGCATTTGGAGGTGAGGCTTTTAGGAGATAAATTGGTTTAGAAGAGATCATGAGGATGGGACCCTGGCAATATAAAGAAGAGACATGAGAGAACTTGCTCTCTTTCTCCCTCCATTACATGTGGACACAGCTAGAAAGCAGCTATCTGCAAGCCAGGAAGACAGCTCTCCTTGGAACCAGACAGTGCTGGCACCTGATCTTGGACTTCCCAGCCTACAAAACTGTGAAAAATAAATTTCTATTGTTTAAGCAACCCAATCTATGTTATTTTTTTGTGGCAGCCTGAGTAGATGGAGACAGAGCCAAGGGCCAGATATGACTGTGGGAGCCTGTAAAAGTCATTAGTTATAGTTTTAATTTTAATTGAATATTCATGGTTCTTTTATACAAATGGAATTACTTAGAGTTTGATCAATACTGTCATTGTCTCTATGATTCATTTAAAATCAACCTCTGTGGACTCTGAGAAACAAACCAAGAGTTTTAGAGGGGAATGGGTGGGGGAAGGGTTGGCCCCATGATGGGTATTAATAAGGCCACGTATTGCATGGAGCACTGGGTGTTGTAGGTAAACAATGAATCTTGGAACACTACATCAAAGTTAATGACGAACTGTATGGTGACTAACATAACACAATAAAAAAATAAAATAAATGCTGTCACATCATCACAACCTTCTATATGTTGTCAGTAGAAAATAAACTATAAATAAATCTGCATGAATAAAAAAAAATTAAATAAAAAATAAAATCAACCTCCTATGACAAACTGCATTTAAATCTTTAAGGAAGAAATTTTCTTTTCTTTTTTTTTTTTTAAGATTTTATTTATTTATTTGACAAAGAGAGAGATCACAAGTAGGCAGCGAGGCAGGCAGAGAGAGAGGGGGAAGCAGGCTCCCTGCTGAGCAGAGAGCCCGATGTGGGGCTCGATCCCAGGACCCTGAGATCATGACCTGAGCCGAAGGTGGAGGCTTAACCCACTGAGCCACCCAGGCACCCCTAAGGAAGAAATTTTCTTGCAATTGTTCTAACAAAAGTACTTTCCTTTAACACACATTACTAGTCTTAAGTTTAGAGTCTATATAGTCTTTGCAATTATTGAAAAGAGGCTTTTTAATATTACAGGAAGGCTCTTTGTCCTTCTTAGCAAGTAGATATTTCGATAGAAACATAACTCTATGATGACAAGATACAGAATGAGTATAAATATGCAACTTAAATGTTATGGTAACAGGAATATAAATTTTATATTCATTAGCTTCTGTGTCTATTAACAAGAAGTAATGGCTAGCTTGGGGCTTGTCTTTTCAAAGCACCCAAGTGAACAGATTGCCTTTATTTCGAGCTCCTTCATTAACTGCTTATTAAGACTGATAGTCTTTGAATTGAGGTCTACTTTTCTACCAGAGAAGAATTACCGAATATGGGGCTTATAAATTTCCAATTTGATTCAATTGAGTTCTCAACAATTTTCTTATTGAATGAGTAAACACACACACAATTTTATACTCACAAATTGCCTCGGAATAATAACCAGTTGAATTATGTTGTTATTTCTTGCTCCGTTTATAATTATTCCCTCCCCAATGCACACATTCACATACACACAATCACCCAGCTATTTTGGACACTCCTCCAAGACTAGGGGTAATGGCTTTCACCAGGGTCTCAGCACCTGGTTCGAGTCCCCATGTTGGGGCCAAGCTAACTGAGATCACAGTCTGGGGAGCCCTTCCAGAAAATCCAACTCAAAGGTGGTTTTGCAAGTGACCCGACACAGATGCTTCCCTGATCTCCCTGCTTTCAGTCTTGCCTCCCTCCATGCTTGTTTCCATCTTGTATCAAGAGCACAAATGGAGTCAAGTGCTACCCTGCTTAACACTGCCATCATTCTTAAGTCAATCCCAAACTTCCCCAAGTTCTGTATATCCTAGGCATCAGCTGGATCTCCCACTCTCTGGAATCTGGAGGATTGGCTCCAACTCCTGCTCATTGTCTTATGAACAGCCTCACACTCTCTCCCACATTTCCAACTTCACCTCTCATTCCTACACACTCTCTCCATTGAGTTACTATTTTATTCTGCTTTGATTCTAACAGATAATTCTGTCTGTCCATCTCTGCCCTGATATCACAATAGATGTGGAACTTGGACTCTTTCTTTGATTACAACAAATACAAAACAAAACAGTAAAAATCCTTCATGCCTTTTGTCTTTGTGGTAGACAATACCAGATATTTTGGGGAGAGGTGATAAAAGGGCATTTTCAACACAGTGAAACAAATAAATCACCTGTTTTATCATTTCTTTGCCCCCACTCATATTTCTATCCCTGTTCTTTTATCTCCCCATTCCTTCTCATTTTCTCATGTCCTCAAACCATAAAATCCTGTTTATTGCCAATGCAGACCAGCTAGCTTTTTCTCTTCTTGACCTCACTGCTTGCTACCAGCCTTCTTCAGAGTCTTGCTTCTTAGCCCAAGTTTGGGTATATCCCTAACCAAAGCTGATTTCCATCCTAACAAAGATTTCAGAGACAACCACTAATAACTTTTTTCACCTCACCATTCTAAAAATTCTTTCCTCATCTCATTTTATGTCCACAATGTCCTCTGTCAAAACTTCACATCTTTGCTCTTTGCAAACTCAACTTTTTAGGATTTGCAGGTGGTACAAGGCCCTCTCATTTCTGGCCTTTTGAATATGTTACTACCTCTGCTGGGAAACTCCTTCACTTGTAACCCTTCTTTGTTCACTTAGGTTATTCCCCATCATCTTTTAGGTCTCAACTTAGAATTCATTTCCCAGGCTCCTCAACAGTAAGACAGAGGCTTCAGTTGCATAATTCTGGAACATTCAGAACATTTTCAGATATATGGCCATTCCAATTACATGAAATCCTTGGACCATTTTTCTTGAAAACAGGGAAGTTTTCATATCTAACCCCCACTTCCTAAGACAGACTTTGCACTTCAAAATATTTCAATAAATAGGAAAATGCATAAATGCGTGAAGGAAGAAAGAGACTGAAATTTAGGGTTTTGCCAAATTGTTTAGTCTGAAACTATAAAACCCTTTCTAATTTACTGTCAATGTCTTGGATCAAACTAGATAGTTCTCTTTGTATAATCTTCTTAGCCTTTTACTGCATTTAGAATTTCAAGAATATTTCAATGGGGGGACCAAGACATAATCAGTTTTTATTTTAGTTTGCACACTTATGTGATTCCTCTTAAGAAAAGTGGTATGAATAATGCTACTGGAAAGATATTTCTAAGCTGACAATTCATCTTTTAATGCAATATATTCAAAACTAATTTAATTCACATCTTCTTTTACTGTATCCAAATCTGACATGTTAGAAGCAGTACAATTTTCCATTCAGCAAAGTTTGAGTGTTCATCGAAACAAATAGATCATTCATAGTGCCACTCAGAGATAAATAAAATAATTTAGCAAATTGAATTGCCATGTCTTTCTCAGTAGGGATCTATCGTCTGTTATTTGTTGTGATTTGTCACTTTCCTTGGCTTAATATTGTTTCCTTTAGCTGCTTTTTTTTTTTCTTCCAGAGTATCACATTTTGAATTTGGTCCAGTTCTCTTTCAGGAACAATACTTTTTGAACTGAAAACAAGAAAGAAAAAAAAAAAACAACGATTAAAACATCTTGACTGCAGAAGTTTACTGTTTATATTTAATTATGTTAAAATTAGTAAAATAATTAGCATTTGATGAAAATATTATATGGTGGAATGGTGTAAGCATACTTTGATATTAGACAAAACACAACTACTATCATCAAACACATTTAAGTTATGCAGGAGGGTGAAAGGTGTGACATTAGTCACCCAAATATGGTTCTGGTAGTATCGATATTCTGTATTTCCAGATTATTGACTCTATTACTCACCATTCTGTTCAAGATCTTAGCAATTGTTGATTCAGTCATACTCTGTTTTTACTCTCTGAGGGTTGTTATTTTGGGATAGATTGTTCTTTTATAATAAACAATGTTTAGGAACACATGCTTTCTTAGCCTAATGGCTTTCAATACATATAACAAATATAAATATGGTCATGGGTTTAAGCTATTGAGCAAAAAACATTACATCAAAAGTTAAGTCATTAGGGGGCACCTGGGGGGCTCAGTGGGTTAAAGCCTCTGCCTTCAGCTCAGGTCATGATCTCAGGGTCCTGGGATCGAGCCCCACATAGGGCTCTCTGCTCAGCAGGGAGACTGCTTCCCCCTCTCTCTCTGCCTACCTCTCTGCCTACTTGTGATCTCTGTCCTCTCTGTCAAATAAATAAATAAAATCTTAAAAAAAAAAAAGTTAAGTCATTAGTCAAGTTGCCTAATTTTCATACTACGAAGAGATTAATTGAGTAATATTTAGTCTATGATTCAGAAGAAAAAGTTGCCACTGCTTTGTATGGGCGTCAAATTACTTAAAATGTCACAAGTCATAGAAATATTACTTGGATTTTACCTATTGTCTTTCTTTAATGGACTAACCTATAACCTAAAAAAATGCCATAAATCTATTTTTGAAACAAATGAGAAATAAGTACATCTTTTTAAACCTTTGATAATAAAGTAAGATAAATTCTGTGTTAGAAGATAAGCAACTTTGAGGAAGTTTATAAGCAATAGACTTACCAGTATAATGACATTCAATTAATGTATCAATCAGGGGCCAAGTCAGAAAGATATGGAATACATACACTGGGTAGTTTGAGAAGAGTTTAATAAAAGAACTATTTGCAAAGCCTATAGAGAAACCATAAGAAATACTACATTCTCAGGCTAGTAACATCATAGCCAACTAAGCAATCCTGAAACCTGAAGAAACAAAGGAGGAGCAGGTAGTAGAACCTAACAGGTATTGGAAGTAAAGGGGTAGATGCACAGAGGGCAAGAGATGGAAGTGACCTTTGGTCAAAGAGTAAACCCAACTGCAGTCAGGCCTCTGGGAAGCAGCTTAAACATTCCATATCCCTCTTCTGCTCCCTCTCAACTCAAGCGAGGGCACTCTAAGAGCCCAACCCAACCAGAAGCTAGAGTGTTTGGGAGACTTTTAGGCTCCCAGTCTACTGCCTGAGATAAGAGCAGGGAGTGTAGGGCACCTGGGTGGCTCAGTTGTTAAGCGTCTGCCTTTGGCTCAGGTCATGACCCTGGGGTCCTGGGATTGAGCCCCACATGAGGCTCCCTTGCTCAGCAGGGAGCCTGCTTCTACCCCTCCCTCTGCCTGCTTCTCCCTCTCTCTCTGTGTCAAATAAATAAATAAAATACTCTTTAAAAAAAAAATAAGAAAAGAAAAAAAAAGATCAGGGAGTGTAGAAGGATGCAAGGAGGGGCAAACAGAGACGCACTGCTCAGTAACCACAGGAAACAATGGGATGTGTGCTGATAAACCAAATGAACAAAAAATATTTATTTACAACAACTTTCATTGCACTTAATACTAATCATATCCTGATTCATTTTGAATATAAAAATAGTTTTATGTTCTGCCGTGTTTTAAAATTTCATCATTTTAGTTTCTGGAAGGAAGAACTTTCTTTTCACTGGCAATATTTTCCTTTTTTCTCTATTTCTCAGAGACTTGCCATGTGTAAACACATACCTCTGATAACAAATTTGCTGAGGGCTCGATCTACGGGTGGTTATTTGAGGACTGCGAGACTGTGACATAAAGTGACAGGAAGATTTATTCTCATCATTTTGGAAGTACAGAGGACTCTCTAACCTGAATTTCATATGGGATGGGTGTATATGGTGGGAATGTAAACAGCATGCTGGTGACTGATCTTCCCTGTCTGGCTGACAGAATCTGGATTCTTCATATCAGTGTCCCACTTTAAGAAATTTTCTTTCCCAGTATTCGAAATAATTATTTAAATGATGGGCTTTAGAAAGCCAATTTAAAACTGGGAATGACAGAATTAACACTTTAAGATAAATCGCATAAACTGAATTGAACAGTATTATGTAAGCATAAAGATATAAGCAATAAATTGCAAATGGTATGTAGACATACATGCAGTGTAGTCCTGATGTTTACGCCCAACCTCTTCTAGCTAAAGTTTCAGTGAAATCTTTAGCAGGGTGTGGCCGTTGGAAACATCTTTTTTCTGATCCTGTCTGATTCCTCTTATACTTGAGATTTCTTTCCTTATTTCCTCTGAGTACCAGGTCATTTTCTGGGCTGTGATGATTTTCATCATCCTCATTGCTTTACTTGAATCAAAGCCAATGTAGTTACTTCAAAGACAGAAAAGCAGTTGTTTCAATTCAAACTTTAATCAAAGCTCTTTCTACATGCATTTTTTATGGTGTCTGCATTCTCTACTATACAAAGCCCAGTGCCCAGGAAATGTTGGAGGACTGTTGCCTTTGTGACCTTGAGCTGATCTTGGAGACATAGGATCAAGTCTCTTTTTGAGCTAGAGCAAACCCTTCATATGTAGGCCAAGCTGCATCCACTTCACCTGTGAAACCTTCTTAAAAGCACAGATCCCCTGAAGTTTTATTCAGGAGACTGGGCTGCAGTTCAAGCCCCTGTGTATTTAAAATCTCTTAGGTTTGTATCTGTCCCCATCTCCATGAAGATCCAGATAACTTTCGGCACCTCTCATTGTATAACTTACTGCCTTTACTATGAGTGCAGAAAGAATTGACAGTGGGCTCTAAAGAAACATAAGTTTTAGGGCCTTATTTACATGGCCCCATGAGTGTTCAGAGTTGCTGGAAATTTAGAGTAGGGAGGGGGACAAGTTACAGTCAGGAATCATTTCTACATAAACATTTCTGGTAAGTTGCCATGCGAGATCTCAAAAAGAAGGGGCATGAAGTTTTATGACTTTGTTAGTTTGTTATGATTTCTTAGCTCATTCTGAAGGACTGTCTAATTTTTTTTTTTATTCTTAACATGACACTTCCCCCCTCCCCCAAGATGACCCTCCAAATAGTAGAAATACCAGTCACCCAAACTGGATCTGGCTCTGTTTGAGCTTCTATTAGTGTGAGAAGAAGTGAGGATGATTGGAAGCAGAGACAGAAAGAAGGAGTAGTTGCAAAGGAAGTGGTAGATGCTGAATTCACAGCCTTTGATAACCAACTGGATATAAGGAGAAAAGGAAATGAAAGGATAAAGTGCCTCCTTGTTGGGAATCTTGAGTGTTTAGGAAGATATTGGCATCAAGAATGGACTAAGGAAAAGGAGGAAAGGGTGTTGAATATGGTGAAAGGAGATGAGCTCCATTTGGCATTGGAAAACTATATGACAAAATAGAAATGAAGGTACCCTCAAATTTCAGTTTCTTAAAGGCTCAGCTCCAAGACTCCAAAATTGTGTGTTCTCCAATAAATGTTGTGGTATATCTGAGTCTTGGATTCCTGATTTTAAATGGGGACTCCTCTTACCGGACTTGAGGGTTTGGTATGAGGAACAGATGAGAATTTAAGTATAGCACTGAGCCCTCTTCTAGTCTTAAGTTATGAGATCCATAAATATTTGTCCCTTCTATATAACATTTGGAAACCCCTGAATGGATCACTGTCAAATGATACATTTCTAAATTAGGACTCTTATACAGATATAAAATGAACACATGTTAAATATTTCATTTAACTCATTAATTAATAAGGGAACCAGTAAGAAGTTACAACTGGATCAAAGGAGAATTTATTGTACGAGCCATATACAGGCAGATAAGAAATTCTGAAATGAATTTTCAAGTAGATGCAAAATAGCTTATTCCTTGGAGTAGAGAGAGATTGCATTTCTGATGGATAAAATTCATTTGCATGTCTGTGGACAAAAATCATTTGTATTATCAATTATCTATGACTTACAGAACTATACAATATTTCAAGAAAAATGAAAGGCTGGGGTACCCCATAAAATATAAACCCTGAGGTTTGACACCCAGTGTATTGATTTTCTGTTTCTGTATACAAATTATCACAAACTCAATGGCTTAAAACATTCCCATTTATTAGCTCATAGTTCTATCAATTAGAAGGTCAGTATGGCTTAATTGGCACCTCTGCTTAGGGTTTCACAAGAGTTCCCCAGGGCTGGGCTCTTATCTGGAAGCTCTAAGGAAGTCTTAGCTAGGAAGTCTCATTCAATCATTGGCAGAATTCAATTCCATGTGGTTGTAGGACTGAGGTCCCATTTCCTTCCTGGTTGTTGGCCCAGGGTTGCTCTGTGCTCCTGGGTCCACTCGTATTTCTTCTCATGTGATCCTCCCCATCTTCACATCTACAATGGCTTTTTGAATCCTTCTACGGCTCTGAATCCTTCTTCTGCAACCAACTAGAGAAAGTTCTCTGCTTTTAAGGGCTTATGATTAGATTAGGCCCATGTAGATAATTTCCATATTTTAAGGTCAATGGATATAGGACTATATTTTTTAAAAAGGATAATTTATTTATTTGACAGAGAGAGAGACAGCAAGAGAGGGAACACAAGTAGGGGGAGTGGGAGAGGGAGAAGCAGGCTCCCCACTGAGCAGGGAGCCTAATGTAGGGCTCAATCCCAGGACCCTGGGATCATGATCTGACCCAAAGACAGACGCTTAATGACACTCCTGGATTTAGGACTTTAATTAAAACTGCAAAATCTCTTCATAGCAATTCCTAAATTAGTGTTGATTATATAACCAGGAAACTAGAATCTTGGGAGAATGATCTTTAGGATTCTGCCCACCATCCAGTAATCTTTCTGGCCCATTTCAGTGTCCTTCATAATTTTTCTTATTACAAAGCAGCATAAAGAAATTCTTCTATGTGGTTTAAATTTTAGGATCCAGCTTGCATGTTTTAGATAGATATGAACTAAGCATAGTAAGAACATACAAATATTTCCTTCTTATCCATAGCTTTGGTCTATTTATAACATCAATTTTCAATGCTCAAACCTTATAGGTCATCCAAATATTCACAGTGTAATCCCTTAATCCTCAAATTATTACATGACATTAAGGTTATTATCACTTTCTAATAGCTGTGACATTTCTCAGGAGTGCATGCATCTCATTTGTGTCAGTAGCATTTGTTCAGAAAGCATGACAAAAGAAAGGGATGCTCCTGAGAAAGCAAGGTTAGGGAATGGACAAGAAGAGAGCCTAGTGCCCCTGGCCTCTTTACTGCTTACCTACAGCTAACACATCCAAGAGTCAGCAGGGCCCTAGGAACATTGGTTGGAAATTGCATTTCTGAGGCCGCAAGTCAGAGATGATTAGAAATAATCCTCCTTATTGAATCTCCAAAATGGGGTTGCTAAAGCCAAAGAATCACCATAAGCCAAGAATATGAAAGTTTCAGAGTTTCTACACATAACTAACCCCTCCCATTCTGCAATGCTCATCACTAATTATTCCTAAAGCTAGCCAATTTATCACCCCCTCTTGATTTTCACGTGATCCAAACTTCTTCACCTTTAAGACCAAACTATTCCCTGAGAAAATAACAAAGAAATTTATTTAGTCTCCAGCAGGCTTTTCTCCTATCAAAGCATATTCTGATACCTACCAGCTCTTGGCAGATTTCACTTTTTTCCTGTTGTTTTCTTGTCCTGGAGCACTCTACACAGACCTATATAACACCCATTTTATACCATTTCTTCCATTTATATCTAATACGCTAAAATAAGATTTTTATGTCAAATCAACTCAGACTCATTTGAATCAATTATTTCCCATTTAAATACATGCAAAGAATAACATCTACATTTCAAGAAAAGATAGGGCATGCTTTTCTTAAAATGTCACTACTCGATTATTCTATGGTAAGTATATATTCAAACATTTAACCAACACAGTAAACTAAACAAATTCTTACACAAAAACAAGTAGTTAATATCCTACAGTGAAGAGACAAAAATTCTCTTTGTTTGTATTTTTTCAAGTCATAGCTGATAGGTTTTTTCAACAAACAATGTAAAAAATTATTATGTAAATACTACCATTCAAAGGAAATCAATAGCTAGTTATTGAATGTCTATGATAAGCATAATTACTACACTCCTTTCCTTGGGAAAAGGGCCAAAATACAGACTTCCCCTCCCTAAAGCATGCACAGTCTAGTTTACATAGAAGCCATACTTGCTTAAAATGATCAATAACATTATGCAGTTCTTAAAAGAAAGAGAAAAATGGTTATTCCAAATAATACATGCTGGTGGGGGCAGAGATAGAGGCAGGTTCAGAGGGAAGATTGACCTTTATGGAGAAACTGGTCTGAGAAGATTTCACAAGTGATACACAGAGAGTAGGGGTACTTTTCAAGCATGGAAACTAGCTTGAGTTAATGCATTCTTGCAGAAAGGAAGGAGGGCGAAGGACTATGTTAACTTGGCTGGAATAGACAACAGGAAGCCAGAAAATAGACTGGAAAGGTAGTTGTAAGTCACGCCACTCTGACCTGTAAGTCAGGGTGGGTCATTCCTTGGGCTGCCATAACCACATACCACAAACTGAGTAGCTCAGACAACAGAAATTTCTCATGTCACAGTTCTGGGGGCTAGAAGTCTAAAATCAAGGTATTGGCAAAGTTGGTCACTTCTGAGGGCTGTGAAGGAGAATCTATTCCATGCCTCCTAGGTTCTGGTGGTTTGTCAGCAATCTAGCATTCTTCAGCTTGCTTATAGGCACATCACCCTGATCTCTGCCTTTGTGTTCACATGGCATTCTCCCAGTGTGTGCCTGTTTTTGTCCAAATTTTCCATTTTTATAAGGACATATTCTATTAGGGGCCCAACCTATTCCAGGATGGCCTCATTTTAGATAATTACATTTACAATGATCCTATTTCCACATAAGGTTGCATTCTGAGGTACTAAGAGCTAGGACTTCAATGTATAATTTTAGGTGGACACGATTCATCCCCACATAGGGGACACTGGAAAGCTGCCTTCAGTTTGGTCTTGATTTCTAAGGCCCTAAGAGACTATTCAAGATTTACTTATTGCCAAATTTAAATGTTAAATTAAATTTACTTACTGTTAAGAACTTATTGTTAAATTGGTTTCTAGGGCAGTGGAGTGCACTGAAGAAGAGAGAAACCTATTAATACGAAGTTATAAATTAAAATGCAGGCACAAAGGAGGTGTATCGTGTTGCTATTATATGATTCCTACAGGTATATTAATTAATTAATCAAGTACTCTAAGCACAGAGGAAAAAGAATGTATCTATGAGGTTTAAATGAATTTTAAGCACTTCCTGAGTACTTAAGATGTATCAAACATTGTTCTAAGAACTTTACATGAATGATCTAATTTAACCTCCCTCAATATCCCAACGGTGTGTATATATATTCTTATGATTTTATTTTTAGGTGGAAAAGCTATGATAAAAAGGGTAAGCCCTTGCATAACTGGCAGAGCATGGATTCCAACCCAGGTAGTCTGACATGGTAAAGCAACCAGCTTTAAAGTAAGAGATTATTTTTGGAAGGCTCATGGTTTAAGTTAAAAACTCATTTCATTTTGCACTCTACTCTGATATTGTTAACTTAAAAACAGTATTTTAAATTTCTTGTAATTGAGTAAAATTGGCCCTGCACAAGATCCTTATTCTGTGACTTTCACCTGATAAAGTTCCAGAAGACGTAAAGCTCAGTGTGAGAAAGCACTAGACCCTGGAGGGAAACAGCTGCTCAAAAAATTTGTCTTCGAGTAAATTAGTCAACCTTTCTATACTTACGTTTTCTTCACTCTAGAAATTGTGTCATAGGCTGGGGTCCCTGAGACACGGCCCCTGAGAAATATTTAGGGTGCAGAATGTTGATGATGGGATGCTCTTGAGATCTATGGGAGGAAGGGAAGAGAAAGAGTGTATGCAGAGGAAGATATTGAGTTGTGATGTAGTCTCAGTGGAAGCTCTAGCCGATCCCATGGGGAGTGCTGACACTAGAATGTCCTTCAGAGTTGTCCCAAGTGGGGCAAGATGGAAAGCTAATATGTCATGGGATATGGGTCACCCTGGGAAAGGCAAGAACATGGGCACAGGGGCTGTCTGCACCTGAGGTCTTCCCTGAAAGAACTAGCAGCAGACTATGGTCTGCTGACAGCTCTATCAGCAGCTGGCCAAAAAGTCCTTCACCGAAGGAGCATCTAGGCAGAGCATCCTAATCCCTAGTTTTTCTAATGACAGGTTTTACCTGGTAGGTGCTCAAAAAATTATTGTTATTCTTCTTATTCTACCTAAAGTTCTTCTTACTTGTACAGTAAAACTGAAAGCATTGGTTACTTTTGTTTACTTTTCTTTTATATTATTTTTTTCTTTTCTTTTTCTTCTTTTCAAAGTACAAATCCAATATCTGAAACAAATAATGAGTTTGTTATAGGCCAAATTGTGCTCACTCCTCAAAATTCATCTGTTGAAGCACTAACCCCCCAGAAACTCAGAATGTGATTGTATTTGGGAATAAAAGCTTTATTTTTTTTTGCTTACTTTTTTTTCAATTAATTTTATTTTGTTTTTTCAGTGTTCCAAGATTCATTGTTCATGTACCACACCCAGTGCTCCATGCAATACGTGCCCTCCTCAATACCCACCACCAGGCTCAGCCAACCCCCGCCCTCGTCCCCTTGAGGATAAAAGCTTTAAAGAGGTGATATGGT
The DNA here is from genome assembly GCA_028534135.1 of Potos flavus. NCBI lineage: Eukaryota > Metazoa > Chordata > Mammalia > Carnivora > Procyonidae > Potos > Potos flavus. The sequence continues at coordinate 163,010,208 of CM052899.1, forward strand.
TAAAATGAAGCTCTTGGGGTGGGCCCTAATCCAATTCGATTAATATTCTTATAAGAAGAAGGTACTTGGGCACACAAGAGCACCAGGAATGTGCACACACAGAGGGAAGAGCATGTGAGGGTGTGGTGCGATAGTGGCCATCTACAAGGCAGAGAGAGGCCTCAGCAGAAGTGAAACTTGCCGACACCTTGATCCTGAACTTCCTAGAACTGTGGTAAAATAAATTTATATGGTTGAGTCACTCAGTCTGTGATATTTCCTTATGGTAGCCTTAGCAAACTAATACAAAGTTTATGCCAGCTCATGATGCCATTTTCAGTTTCTTATTTCTCGTTCTAGGGACAGTCCTTAAAAATATATCAAAATCTTGGTGTGACATGTGGTACTTTATTTGAAGCAAAACCTAAAATGAAGGCAAAATGTATACCCAAGTCTAAAAACACCTAGTCAGTGTTAGAATGGAAGAGTTAGAGGATTTTCCTATGGCCGCTATAGCAAATTACCACAACTTAGTGGTTTCGAACGATGTGACTTTATTATCTTAGAGTTCTAGAGGTCAGAAGTGGAAAATGAATTTCACCAAGTTAATATCAATGTGTTAGCAGGGCTGCATTCCTTTCCAGAGGCTATAGCAGAGCATCTGGCTTTTTGCCTTTTTCATCTTGTTGAGGCTGCCCACACTCCTTGACTCATGGCCCTTTCCATCTTCAAAACCAGCAATGAAAGCTCAGATCTTTCTCACACTGCACTACTGTGACACCCACTTCCCTGCCTTCCTTATGACCCTTGTGAATTCATTGGGTCCACCCAGATAATCCAAGATAATCTCCTCATTGCAACATTCTTAACTTAATCAATGTGCAGTCCCTTTTGCCATAGAAGGTAACATATGTACAGGTTCTGGGAATTAGGACTTGCACATTTTTGGGTGGCCATTATTCTATCTGCCCCAGGGATGTGGGAAAAGTGTGAGAGAACAAAAGGAAGTGCTTTATCTCTGCCCAGGTTGGTTCTGGGAAAGGTTTCAAAATTTGAGATTTTAGGATTAGTAAGTAATTCCCAGTGGGACAGATCTAAGACATTTTTCTGAAAACAATACTCTAGTAAGAATACAAGAAGTGAAAATAGCTTTTCCATTTATAAAATTGCAGAATCAAAAAAAGCCTGCTTTTCTTTCCCCTGTAAAGATCTAGTATCTTCAAATTTTGAAGTAATGCATAAAAAAGAAATGAAAGAAACAATGGAGGATGGGGAAGAGAGAGAATCCCTTCTGGCTCTCCTGATTAGAAAGGTTTGAAGAATCATCTGTTGCCAGTTGGGAGTTACCACTTACCGGGATTTAAGTGCCTCAGTTGGCTACCATCTCTCGGAATGCCCCTCACTGCCTGTCCTCTTTTACTGAAAGAGTTACTTTTTCTCTGGGAAGATGCAGTGATTTGCTCTGTGGTGGACAGTTCTTCTAGGTACCTGGGAGGAGTCATGTACCAGATTCTGAAGGGACTGTAAGATCTTCCTGCCCTTGAAAACTAACCATGAGGGTCGAACCATGTTCAACCCTGATCCTTATTGTTGACATATTTCACCAAGATGGAGGGACAGAAAAAGGAGACATTAACTATTAGTAGGGGTGATCAAAGGGATGGAACACAGGGAAGGGGCTAGAGGTTCACGGGGAGCAGGTCAAGGAAGAGGTGTGGGTAGAGCACAGACAGCGAAGGTTGTATCGTATCAACAGTATGAAGGTAGCAAAAGTCTTGTTGGAGGAAGAAAGGAGTCATAAACAAATGGAAAAATTTCTCAAGGAGAAGAGACAGTGGCCACCGAAGACACATTTTGCCAAATTAATAGTTTGTCTTGAACCAATCCTTATTCCTGAGTAGTATCAGGACTCAGTGGTCTGATTCCACCCTGTTTTCTCTACAGAATTTATCTTGCTGGGACCCTCCGGCTTCAGTACTGAGCTTGATGAGTTGGCTTGGATTGGAAGATGACTTCCAGCATGTCTCTTAGATATTTAGGTCCTGAACTTTATTCTAGAAGAATTGTAATCAAAGTAGGCTTTTAAGATCTTTCCTAAGAGAGGAATGGACAAGAGAAAGGGAGCCATCTAGAACATTCCAGTTAGAATGCATCTGTAGCAACTGGATAGTTTCCTCAAGATTCAGCACATTATAATTTTAGCTTACAAACCCAGTGACCACCAAGTCCTTATTTACTGAACTAATAAACCTGGAATAACAGTCAAATCACATTTCAGTGTGGTAATATTTAAAAAGAAGAATGCATTTTCGAGTCTGTGTAATTTGCTGCTTTCATTGTTCCTTCTAAGAATTATTCTTTGCTAATTTTCCCAAAAGATTACTAGCTTCCTTCAGTGGTTGTTTGTTCTTCAGGCAAGTCATTAGGTGGGGAACAGAAGGTCAGAAAATAAAACACTTTGCACCATAGGCCATTAAACAGTGGTAAATAAAATTAAAACACAGAGATATGTTGGAACCTTAGGGCAAGGCAAGTATTGGGAAACATTTTTGCGGCTCAGAAAATTTAAGGCATTACTTTAAATTACTCAGTTAGTGTCAAAGCTAAGGCTGTGCCCTAAAAACAGCTTTCTCCAGGTATCTACAGAGTGTATTTTAAACCCATGATAAAATAGCTTTGCTTTGGAAAATGTAGTAAATTCTGTTACTTAGACTGGATTATAATGTTAACAGTAACGGTTAAGATTTACTGACCATTTACTTTGGGCCAAAGACTGTTATGCACATAATATGGAATATTTTAATTAATATTTATAATAAAATATGAGAGGTATAATTATTTCCCCCATTTGACTAAAGAGGAAAGTAGAGCCCAAAGATATTCAGCAACCACCCTGATGTAATGAGGCTAATAAGTGGGTGAGCCCTGAGTCAAACCTGTTGTGTTAAACTTTATGGCCCAGGTTTGTCCTCACTGGGAAGTTCTTGGAATGCTCTTAGTATGCAAATATTCTGAATAATCAGAAATCATCACTGACACATTTTCAAGAGTAAATTTTCAATAGAATAAATTGTAAATGTGTTTGTGTAATGTAAACTGTATACACATATACAATTACATATATATGTGTATATATACACATATATATGTAATTCAATTTAATCATCCTGTAAGCATTCAGAAAACATTTTAGGATTTTTCAATGTATCAAGGTAATCATCCCCACCAGAACTTATTGATTTTCCTGTAAAAATGCAAACATGATGGTCAATAGAAAATTTTACACTAAACAGCGGTAACTGCTTTCATGCTAGCTGAAATGTATGATGCAACCCGTATGCTCTATGAATTAAAGATTTACCAAAATGGAGATGAAATAGTGAAGTTAGCCAGATACAGAAGGACAGATACCGTACGATTCCACTCATATGAGGTATCTAAAATAGTGAACACCTAGAAAGAATAAAATGGTGGTTACCAGGGACTGGGAGGAGGGGAAGTGGAGAGTTGTTGTTCAAGGGACATGACCTTCCAGTTGCAGAGATGAATAGGTACTAGAGTTCTGCTGTATAATACTGTGCCTAGTTAACAGGATTGTATTGTGCACTTACACATTTGTCAAGAGGGTAAAACTCTTGATCTACCACAATTAAAAAAAAAAACAACCAAAAACTGGTGATTAATTGTACCTCTTTGCTTTAGTGGTCCCATAGATCCTCACTGAAATCAGTTTCTCTGCATGAGAATATGTATCCAAGTCTATGAAATGATCTCAGCAACTGTAATTGCTGAGCGCAAGTCTCTATCATTTTGAAAGCACTCTATCGTCCATCCCTCTTTGACCCATTCCACATCTCTGCTAATCTTAAGTGAAAAGAATAATGCTTTTGACCAGTAGAGAGCAGCAATGATATACTTTATAAGAGCAAGTCTGGTGAACCTGACCATCTTTTATCAAATGTCCGCTTTGTGAGATCGATAGACTGTTTTGCGTGATCCCCGTCTTTGAGTGGAGCATGGGTAAAGGATCTCTGAGATTCCCTGAACTCAGTGGATGAGGCTGTTCTGCTGGCCTGGATCCCCATCCCATGTTATAGACCTACTACCAGTTTCATGGATGGCATTGGCTCATGCTGGCAGGGATGTCTCCTGGTGCTGCCAACAGGGACCAGATGTCTGGGTCACAGTGCCACTCCATCATAGTGGCATCCATCCTCATTACGCAGTTTCGTTCAAGGCTGGAGGTCGTGGTGCTTCATGGAGTTTGTATGGTGTTCTTTGTTGACTCACAATATGGCCTTCTTGTGTAAGAGGCTGTTAAGGATCTTTGAGGATAGTGGAAGGGATCACTTTGGTAGAGGAGCGGACAGGGACATAAGCTTGTGGGATGTGTATTGTCAGAAACTAGGAATAAAGGAAAGGAAATGGAACAGGAATGTAGAAGAAAGACAAAATGAAGAATCTGTGAGTAGAAGCTCAGAGAAGAGATTTCAACAAGAAGATGTTCGATTTCTAAATTCCTTTGGTGATGGTGAAAGTAATTAACAGTTATTGACTTTGGGAGTAAATGGGTTTGGGGGACCTCAGAACAACTTTGGCTTCATTTTGAGAACTCAAGCTAGAGAGTACATGGTGTCAGAGGGAAGTGGTTAAGAAAGAATCCTACAGAAGAAAGTTGATGTCAAAGTAACTTGGGAAAGAGGAAAAACTTTCTTTTCCTCCAGTGTAGCAGGGAAGTAGGAAGCCATGAATAATGACACAGAGAGACTTTGAGGTGAAAAGGAAATTAGTAATTAATTACTTCAATCTTCTCAATAAAGCAAAAGGCCTTGGCTTCCAGAGTGTGTGTGTGTTTCTTTGAGGGTTGGTGGCTTGAGAACAGAAAACAGAAAATGAAATATAACTTAATAAGAAGAATGCTGAAAAGTCTCCTGAGTTTAGCTGAGATCATATAACATCTGACTGTGGTAGAACCAGGAGAGGTTGTAGTCATATCATCTTAATTACCTGAAATTGTAGGTATTCAGAAGGTAATAGGTGGTAAAAGTTACCGAGTGGCATTGAGGAGGATGGCAGAAGATGAAGGGGTTGATGAATGTGGGGAGAGAATGGTTGAATTGCCTAATCTTGGATTCTAGGCAAAATAGAAGACAAGAAAAGATGGGCCATGATGATGGACTGGGAAATAGGAGTTTGAGAAAATGAGAGCCCTATAGGACTCCAGGGGAATATGGGATGCAGAAGAGCTGAAGGTAACTGTTCTCATTTTCTAATTGGCTCGCTGATCTGTCTTGAGCATTTTTAGTTTTTGGCACATAGGGCACCTGGGTAGCTCAGTGGGTTAAATGTCTGCCTTCAGCTCATGTCATGATCCCAGGATCTTGGGATCGAGTCCTGCATTGGACTCCCTCTCCCTCTGCCCCTTTGCCCTGCTTGTGCTCTCTCTCACTCTATCTTAATTAATTAATTAATTAATTAATTAAAATCTTTGGTTCTTGGCACAAAGAAGATAATCAATACATATCTGCTAAATAGATTAATAATTATTATTAAACCCAGGCCATTTAAAAAATAAAGCATTAAAGTTGTACATACCAGGAAATAAGCACCTTTTGTTATAAATAAGACAAACCTAGAGACATTTAAAAGGGGAGTATTTTAACTACATGTTCCACTCCGTAACCACCACCCAAGGAGAGAAGTATTAGCATTGTGTCATAATTACCAATGAGGCAATTAATGAATTCCATTCTTTTAAAAAAAGGACTCTTTTTGACATTTTCAAAAAAACTTCCTGCTCTAACATCTAGTCAGTTACATGTGCTGCACAGCCGCAAACCCATAAAGAGGCTTTGGCCCTTCATTTGCACCGGCCCATGGAATCCAGGCTCACATCTTCAGAGGCACAGATGTCCAGAAATCTAAAGCTGGACGATTCCTTGGGAGCAGCAAGACGATCTCCTTTATCTACCAAATCAAGCTAACTCAGAGGGAAAGGGAACACTTCCAATAATTAGCCAGATCGCCACTTAAAACTGAGAGTGTCGGCGAATGTAAACCTCTGTTCTATGTGAGAAATGAAGGCTCCAAGAGGGTAGGTGGTTGGTTTCTCCTAATCCAGTATCTCCATCCAACAAGTACAAGGATTTGGGTAAACAGTAGAAGCTTCCCATGGTTTCTTGGGTGCTGTGTTACAAAAGCAAGAGGCAAATCCACTTCTACCAAATGGGTAAACATCTAACAGCAAGTGGTACAAAAACAAGGTCGGTGGCTACAAGCTGTTCTTGCATGCTCTGTGAGGTTCCTGCTCTCGGCCTTTTTATGCACCTCAATTACATTTTGCATGAAAGGTCTTCACTGCCTGCAAAGCAGTGCTAGGACTGAAGTACATGCAACTAACTCTCTCTCTCTACATTTACATAGTTCGTTTTGAAATATTTTCAAACTCATAGAAAGACTACCAGAACATCACAAAGAATTCCTATCCTTCACTTCATCCAGAATCCCCAGCACCTCTTTCCCTCTCTCTCTCTCTCAACTAGTTTCTGAATCAGGAAATCAACACTGATCAATATTTCCACTTAATCCAGTGACCTTATTGGAGGAACCACATCTGGAAGAATCTAGATTCTTTCAAATGTTAATTTAGTGTTCCTGAGATTTAGATTGAAATTATGGAATATACAAGTATACAATATATGTTTATGGCAAAGTATTTTTTAACATTTTTATTGAAGAATAAGGTATATACAGAAAAGTACACCTATCCTAAGTCTACGTATGAGAATTTTTTCAGAGCAGACACTTGTGTAACCACAGACCAATCAAGGACATAAACAGGATTCCATAAACCATCCTCATGCTTCTTTCCTGTTACCATTCCCTCCCTCTGTGATAACCATTTTCCTGATTTCTAATAGTAGGGATGACTTCTTTGGGTTTGGTTCTCTATGTAAATGTATAACGTATAGTATGTACTCTTTCGTGATTGCTCAAAATTATCTTTACCACCTTTATCCACAATTCTGCAACGTGTTTAAGATTTTATTTATTTATTTGACATAGAGAGAGAGAGAGAGATCACAAGTAGGCAGAGAGGCAGGCAGAGAGGGGAAAGCAGGCTCCCTGTTGAGCAGAGAGCCCGATGCGGGGCTCGATCCCAGGACCCTGAGATCATGACCTGAGCCGAAGGCAGAGGCTTTAACCCACCGAGCCACCCAGGTGCCCTGCTGCAACGTGTTTAAACAGTTCTTGGTGCTTCATAATATCCTGTGTGTGACTAGGCCCTAATTGTTTTATACATTCTACAACCTCTACCCCATGTCTCTACTTTCAAGGAATTTATAGTAGTGTGGAATCTATTGAGAATTAGGATGGATCATGGAGTGATTTTTTTAATACTAAAGAGAAGGACCAATATTGTCCAATGGAGAAGCTTCTTGAAACTGGTACCTTTATAATTTTGAAGAATGGCTAGGAAAGGAAAGAAAAGAATTCCAGCTTGCGCAGTGGTTCAAAGGCAGAACAATTAGTGTAGTGATTGTCAAACCCACCTACACGTTAGAATCACCTAGAAAAATTTTAGAAATATGATGTCTGGGCTCCACTTCAGACCAATGAATTAAGAATCTCTGCAGGGGAGACCTAGCTATTTGTAATTTTTACAGTCTTGCCAGGTGATTGTAAAGCATGATTGAGAGCCACTGATTTGTGGATTTAAAAAATTGTGCATGGCATAAGAGGGAGGGACTCCTGGTTGAAATCCTAGAATAGATTGAGTCTGTCCATAGGCAGACCACCCAAGGCTTCCTCCTTGATCAAAAAGTTTGGCCAGGGAAAAAAAAGTCACATTGGCTCATTATGTAATACAGCTAATACAGTGTGAAGATTAGGTAGGGGAATGGTGTATAAGAATTCTCCTAGCCTGTGATGTTATAAAACATAATTTACATCCACACTGGTTTAATTAGCATTTCTGCTTCAACACCCTTTATATTATCTTGCATTTTTTTGACACCTTTGTCTCCAAGAACATCAACTTATCTCAAACAAACATGTTTTAAATAGCAAACTTGGAGCGTCTGCCCCCCACCTCAAATGTTTTACATTTATCATGACCGCAGGCCTGTGTCTATACACTGAAGTAGGAAAAATTCCCCTGAGTTGAGAACTTCTGTAAATTCACTGCTATTTTCAAAGTCAACAACAGCCAGTCTGCTGCTTCAGATATGGGGATTTGGGAAGCCCCGCAAGCTGCTGCGTGTGCAAGCAGGAAGCCAGAGTGAAAATATGGTACATACGTAACTGAATTCCACCCCCTGCATGAGAAGCCTTGGAATGTGGGGGAAGTCCACCATTTCTGGAGTCAGGGAGAACTGAAGCCCTATTTACTGAAATCCCAGTATTTCATCAGTTCCCAGTGGGGTGATCCTGGAGACAGTCATTTAGTCCTTCTGAACCAAAATCTTCTCATCCATAAAATGGGGGGGGGGGCGAGGAACACACATTCTGTTGAGTGTGAACTCTGCCCCAAGCACTGCATGTATGCTTTCAACAAGTACAACCTTATTGAATACCCTGAAGAATGAATAACGATGAAGTAATTAGCATTAATAGCTCTGTTTTATATATCAGGAAAGGGAAACTTAGAATTTAAGCAACTGACTACAAAACCCACTCTTTTACTTACCACACAGTGTTCACTTCTTAACACAAAACAGATCAAGAAAGAGCATATTCTCGGTTTCTGGGGAGGCAAGAAGATGGAGAAAACAGCAGAGTCATAGTGCTTCTTACTGATCTTAATATAAGTAAAAGATGGGCTATACTGGTTTGAGCATGTTGCAAGTGAGACTCTTTTCCCCCAGAAAAATGCAACTAATTATGCCTTCTGTCTTTAAATGAAGTATTTATTGAGCCCATACTGCATACCAGGTCGTCTTCCACGTGCTGTGTATGAGAAGGAGCTGGTACAGAGACAGGCAAACCTCCGCATTCAGTACCCTTTCATCTCTCATAGAGGCCAGACATTTCAGGGAATAGCATTCTCATCTTCAATCCATGTAGCTCCTATGTGGCTTGCTAGAGGGAATAAAGCTGCTACGAATGCTCCTTTTTGGTGAATGGTGTTTATTTAAACAAAC
>CM052899.1:163026074-163043771 GCA_028534135.1 Potos flavus
GGTAAAAAGAAACTCAATTGGCCCTCTGTGTATGGCCAGATATCACCTTGCTACTTTCTATGTGCATGTTACAATTTCATTGGCCTAAAACTCCCATAAAACTGTTGCGCCTTCTGAAAACGGGGCTCTCTTTTGTTCTCCTTCACGCCGCTGCGCCGGTGGGGTGGAGAGCAGGGAGCCCAAGCTAGCTTGAATAAAGGCTCTTTGCTCTTGCATCGGACTCGGCTCCCTGGTGGTCTTTGGGGATCTAAAAATCTGGGCATAACAGTACCGTATTTTAAGTCAATTTTGATATCTACGATGGCACTATTAAGATATGAGGCAGTGTCATGGGAAAACACACTTATGTGGCTCCCAAGAGTCATTTGTGAATCATTGAGAAAAAGGTAAGAAAGTCATTCCGCCCAAAGGGAGCTGCTGCTTCATTACATGTTGTTAGAAGTGAAAGGGATTTTGGAAATGTTTTAGTTCAATGTTTCTCCAACTTCAGTAAAGTAGAAACCTCCTTCTAAAGGACAAAGTTCTCTAGAATGTCGATTATGAAATTATATTTATTAAAATGTTATTTAAATTTGCACAAAAAGAAAACATAAAACTCTTTATGTTTACAGATCTTAAACTACCCCCAAAGCCTAAAACTCATTTATAAATAAAATATAAACAAAATTACCAGGCCAGAGAAATCTAAAATAACTGACATTAATATGACAGAAGATTATGGTACTGACTGCCAAGAGCAGGTACAAGTTTGACATATTTATTGCCATAGGTCATTGTTAACTCAATTCTTCTATCACTTTTCTCTTCCCAAACTCCAGCAAAACCTTCAGTGGTACAATGAGCTGAGATTGTGTTCAAGCTTCCTTGTTACAGATGTGTCATTTAGATATGCTCGTTCCTTCTCTCCTCATTAGGCCCCCAAAAGTGAAGTAACATCATCATGGCAAGCATAAAGATGTCAGGTGACCATATTCAAGTGGTCATTCCGATGATGCAGATTATAGTTTTATTTCTTTTTTTTTTGGTATGGTCATCAAAATGTAAGCCCCAAATCCAAAATTCTCCATTAAAAAAAGAACGACAACCAAAAAACTCCTGGAGAATAAACTCTAACCTGATTATTTTGGATGTGGAACTAAATGATCAGTGGCCAAAAGATTAAATATTGGACCCCAAATTATGTAGTTAACAGTAGAGCTGGAACTGCAGGTAGAAGACTTCATTAGATTTTAGAATGTTTGGTATCATGCTTAAATGATGAATGTGTGTATTTTAAGTAACGATCTATAGATATGAACAATAACACCTGTTTTTATTATGCATTTTTGTCTTATAAAATTTAAATTCTCACTTCAGAAAAGAGTAGTTTCAAGTAAGTAAGCAATGAGTTTCTAAAAGCATCTAAGATTAGAGGGGAATGCTAGAGGGAAATAACAGGAAAAAAATACATTTCCAGATGCTCCAAAAAACTTGGCTACATTGAAATTTTGTGGGAAATACATCTGAATAATGTCTCCTCTGATTTAAGATCCCATTGAATGTGGAAAATAATGGTATGCTTGAGAAAAATCCCCAGAATTATCCTTTCCACCATCTACTAAGGATAAAATCAATAACAAATTTTACTTGGGTTTTTATATATTATCTCATGTAACTCTCACCAAAACTCTACTGACATAAATGTATTTCAGTTGTATGGATGAAGAAACTGAATCTCAGAGAAATTTTATAATTTACCCAAGGTCATAAAGCTAGTAAATAAAAAAACTGTCTATCTATCTATCTATATCTATCTATCTGTTTATTTAATTTATTTACCTTAGAGCAAGTGCAGGGAGGAGCAGAGGGAAAGAAAGGGAGAGAGAATCCTCAAGCAGACTCCCAGCTAAGTATAGAGCCTGACACAGGTCTTGATCCCAAAATTCTGAGATCATGACCTGAGTGGAAATTAGCTGCTCAAATGACTGAACCACCCAGGCACCCCAGAAAAGCATTATTTAAAGCAAAGTTCACTTGACTCCAAACCATGAATCTGTCCCCTTATATATAATCTGTCCCTGTTTGATAATATTTTAATAGCTCTACCAGTAAAAGTAATGTTCACATGCTACATAGCAAGAATGAGTAGACTTATATTGTATACAATAAACATTTCATAAGGGAAAATAGTTACACCATTTCTCTCTTTTCCCTACTAACTCTGTGGATTGACTCGCATTTTTCAGACTGTGGATGTCTCAAAGGAATATGTTGTAGAAAGGTAACAAAGTGGAACTAGAAAGGGTAAGTCTCTGTCTCAGAGGGACTTTTGCCTGGTGAAGGTAATTGGAGAGAACAGAAAATGTTCTCTGAGCCAACAAAGGCAGCTTTGTTTACAGCTACTATTGTTTTCAAAGAAAATGCATTATGTTTGAAGATTTTAATAGGCTTTTATTCAGATTTAAAATCAGAGCCAAAAATAGAACTAATTACTTGGGAAATATTTTCTGTATCACTAAAAGAAATTGATTTGTTATTGATTTGTAAGTCATAGACAGCCATGAATTAAATTACACTGAAAACTTCTAAATTTGTATCTTTAACCCAGAACCCTATATTAAGATGTTAGCTAAAGAGGTCCAGGTCAGCGGGGTGAGGTCCTCTTGAATTCAGTATATCCAAAACTGACCTCGTTGTCACTCACTCCTACCGCAAACCTGTTTTTCCTCCAAATTTTCTCACATACATAGCCCATGCCCAATGCCCTTGAATCATAATATTGCATGAATATTAATAACGCAGTTTATATATAATTCAATAGTTTTCCTATTTCTCTATTCAGATATTTATTGAGCAAATACTATGTGCCAATCAGCAGAGCTGATTTAAATTTCTGCCTTAGCAAACATAGCATAGCACACAAAGTAATGATGTACAGGTAGACACTTCTTTCCAATATTTTACAAATGCTAAAGACATTAAAATCAACACCAAACAACCTATATTGCATTACATTATCCTTTGTCAACCTTCCTCCTAAGGAGATATTCTAATTCTTATCTACGTGGGTCTAGAAAGGCCATCATCTGCCAAACAAGCCTCCTGGCTCAATATTACAATTTAAGTACACTTGGACCTGCTGACCTTGGATGATTCTTTTGTGCCCCCATCTTTCTACTTCCCTTAGATCTCTCTCTATCATTTTTTAACCAATATCTTTAAAAAGGAACTAAATTCAGTCATTTAAAGATCAGCATACACTTAATCAGAGTTTCTATGTTAAAGACTAACTCTGTTATGTGAGGATATAAGATTATAGATTTTCAATAACCACAGTAATTTTGGTTTTATGACTATTTATACTACTTGTTTTTAATAGCCTTACTGAGATATGATTTATATACCATAAAGTTGACATGTTTAAGTGTATAACTGAATGCATTGTATCATATTTATCTAGTTATCACAACAAACTAACAATGGAGCACTTTTATCACCTCCAAAAGAAACCCCATAAGCATTTCGTTGCTATCTATTCCTCCACCTTCCCCATTCCTAAGCTACCACAAGTCTATTTTCTGCCTCTATATATTTGCCCTTTATTTGGATGTTTCATGTAAATGGAATCATACAACATGTGATTTTTTTTGTGTCTGACTTACCGAGCATAATGTTTCTGGTGTTCATCGTGTTGTTGCATATATAAAGATTTTGCTCTTCTTTTTATTGTTGAGTAATGTTTTCTTGTATGGGTATGCCACTTTCTGCTCATTTCTTCACCTGATGATGAGCATTTGGGTTGTTTCCAACTTTTGGCTCTTACGAATGAAGTTGCTATGAACATTAACATGCAAATCTTGGTGCAGACATATGTTTTCATTTCTTTGGGAAAGATACTTAGGATTGGTGGCTGAGTCCTAGGTTCATATGTTAAATCTATGTGTAACTTTTTAAGACATGCTGTTTGTTTTATTGGTAGGATTGTTTTGTTTTGATTTTGAGGCATTTGGAGTTTCATGGCAGAATGGAGATTAACAAAGCCTTCTTGGAAAGTGTGTCATTTTGTCCCATTGTTTGTTCAGCTTTGCATTGGCTGTATGTTCTCAGAACTGGAAAGATGTCCAGGCACAGCATCCTTTGAAAACCCTCAGTCATTCCTGCTCATAGGATGTTCTGATTAGGTTCCTAGCTACTTTTTTACTGCATAAATTAAACCTCTAAGGGGCTTTTGAGACAATTAGAAATCATGTCTTCTTTTTAAGTTAAAATTATTGGAAGGTGAGACAAGAGCATATCAAGAGAAAATTAAATGTATATTTATAAATATAAATAAATCTAAAATGTGAAATACAAAGCAATCCATTATTCTACATTCAAAACAAATCTTTTCAAATGAACTCTTGAATAACTAGCTTTAAGATGTTGGATCATATTTGTTGGCTTCTACAGTGAAAGTTGGTATGTTTGGTATCTATATGAACAGCTATCTGATGAAGACAATGCAGAGTGACAGAGAATATAAAAGCTGAAGGAACCTAGAGCGAGCATCACCTGTTAAACAGGCGGTTACCTGCTTAGTGTGCATTAAGACCCATTTAGAAATAAAATGTGACTATTGATACAATATAAAAAGGTAAACAGAGGATTCAGTAACATATTGATTGTTACAATCTTACTTTTTTCCCTGTGCAAAGGGAGCAAAGATAGCAGGGTGCTAGGAAATGAGAAGTCGTGAGATTGGCAGTAAATCAAAAAATGAGAGAATAAGAGTATCCATTCATTACCACTCATCTGGTTAATTGCATCATTGTGGTTATTGTTCAGTATATTTTTCTCCCTATCATAAAAGGTGTTCAGTGTCTCCTCATACATTTTTGTGTATGGTAAATTTAAATCCCTCCAGCGAGTCTGTGGGTTTTTAATTTTATTTTAGTAAAGTACAAAGATAAGCCAAGTGACATATTCAGATTTGTAAGTACACGCAGTAGAATATTGTAGTGTATACATTATGTATAAGGATTTGTCCAATTTCACTTTTGCTGGTTTCTTGGGAATTTTTGTTGTAGCATCTGTGCTGAATATTCTTGGCCATTATATGCTGCAGTGCATCACAACTAAGCAGCTGTGGATACATACAAAACTCTTCCAAAGTAACACCTGCGATATCTGCCTTTTCTTAGCTCCCCATAGAGAGAATCTTATTTATTACAGTGACTTACATATTACAATGAAATAAAGTCACATACATTGTGGGGGTGGGGAAAGGTTAGAATTTCCCTTGGTGGTTGTTAGCCATGAGAGAAAAATGGAGAAAACATTAATTCTCAAACTAGATTATTTTTCTTACACACTAATGAAGTATTGGGTATACATTCAGAGTATTAGTTTATGTTCTAGTTATTGCAAAGCAACTAGTGCAATTATTTTTTATTTCATTGCTGTTTTAATTGAACTAATGTGAGTGATTTTACTTAATTGATACTTGTTTTTAAAGACACAAGTGTTTTGTTTTATTTTGTTTTTAATTTTGTATCATGTCTACATCTAGACTGATAATGATAAGATATGATCAAAAAGAAGTTAAAGGGAGTGAGGAAATTTCTAGCCTTTTATTAATCTCCAGAAAGAGGTTAATACAAACATTTTCATGTAAGAGAAGTCATCTTTAACCATATTTTAGTGAAGTGAAACCCCTCTGGAATTTTCCTTGCCTGGAAACTCAAATCAGGGATTTTCCACACTAGCCCACTCATTCCGTTCCCTTTTTATATACTTAGCTCTCCAAGCTACTCCACGAGTGACCACACATGCTCACACATCACTTCCCCAACTACCTACTATTTGATCCCCCATCTTAATTAATAACCCTACTATCCTCTCTGTTATGTGTATTTGAAAAATTAGAGTCATTCTTAATCTTCCCCTTGTGCTCTCTTGTGCCCCATAGCCAACTATTTCTGAATTTTAGCATTTTCTGTTGTGATGTTTCATATAATTGCTAGAACTTTTCCATCCTATTTCTTCCATCAAGAGGCAGTACCTATAATGGTTAAGGACACAGACTCCAGGGTCCTAAGCGTAGATCAGGCACTCCCTAGTTGTATAAATTTGGGCAAGTCTCTTATCCTTTTTGCCTCAATTTCTTCTTCTATACAACGAGTAATTTGATGCTGGTCATTAGCAGAAGGCTTCAGTTCTTCTCGGTGTGGGACCTTTGTGTAGGATTCCTTGTTTCTTTACAGGTGGCAGCTGGCTTCCCCCAGAGCGAGTGATCCAGGAAAGTACAAGGCAGGAGCCACAATATCTTTAATAACCTGGTCCCAGAGGTCAGACAACTTCATTTCTCTGATAACCTATTGGTTACATAGATCATAGATGGGACCTTGCCCATAGGATATGAAACCAGGACGCCAGGCTCAATGCCGCTGTCATGGAGGCCAGCTAGCTATTCTTAAGTTTTCTGCCTTACATCCAGCTTTCCTTTCTTCTCTTGTGTTATGCTCCCAATTAACATTTCCCTCTCATCTCTTGCATCTCCAACAATCTTCCAGCCATTACCAACCAGAGCTGCCCCTTATCATTTCCTATGAACTTCTTCTAACTTCAGATATTAACTCTTTCTCAAATTAGATGTTAATATCTTCTCTAACCATATCCCTTTGCTTTAGATAATAATTTTTATTGTATGAGAAAGTTTTAATCTTTCTGCTGTCAAACCTGTCCATACTTTTGTTGTGATTTCTTCCATCCTTCTATAAAAATACTACTCCTTTAAGAAGCTCATAAATATAGTTCTATTTTAGACTAGAAGCTTATTTATTATTTTCGAATAAGGTTTGATTCACACGGAATTTGTTTTTCCATCTGTTATACAGTATAGATCTAAATTAATTCACTTAACAAGCTTTTTAAAAAAATTTTCATGTTACCTATTCTACCTTATTTTCATTTTAGAAATTCTACTGGTCTCGGGGCACCTGGGTGGCTCAGTAGGTTAAAGCCTCTGCCTTCGGCTCAGGTCATGATCTCAGGGTCCTGGGATCGAGCCCCGCATCAGGCTCTCTGCTCAGCAGAGCAAATAGAACATTAATTATCCTTTATTTAAAATGTTCTCACTTTCTTTATCCCATAATGTCTCTAACTTAGTGTCTTTGAAAAATAGAAACTAGGTTTATAAACATGCATTTGATTGAGCTTGGTCAAATAACTGAGTTCTCTCTTTGTGTGTGTGTGTGTGTGTGTGTGTGTGTGTGTGTGTGTGTCTCCCACTGAGATCACAAATCTTGAAGTCAAAAGAGCTCTGTAGGATACACTGATGTTGTGGTTGTGATGAAATTTCCTACTTCTCTTCCTGGGGTACAATGTTACTGTTAATTCAATTGCTTTTCTAATTTTAGAAGGCCGTTTGCATTCAGCTTATGTTGACCTTTAAATCAAGTGAAAAATGAGAGTTAGTGCTTTTGTTATTGGAATACAAGTTAAGTCACATTCTGATTGTTAATTAAGGGCCATTAAGAAGGGCTTATTTTCCTGCAGATTTGATGCCAGTCATGCCTGGACTTGGAGACACCATACTACCCATTATGGAGAGTAATCTCCAGTTTTTTTGTTTCTTGTCTGTTTGTTTGTTTGTTTGTTTTTGAATAATCTCCAGTTTTATGAAGTGTCACATACAACATAAAATTGTTTTGTAAACAATGCTGACTGCTCAAATCTTAAGAATTTTATTGGAGAAAGTCTCAAAAACAGTCATCTTGGTAGGAAGAAAATGATTTGTTTAGGGATAAATTTTCTGAGTATATATATATATATATATAGCCTTTTCAATTATTTATCTCTAATTACAAAGTTGCCTCAAAACCTGTATATTTTTTGAGGTGTCCTGGTGGCAGGGTGCTTGTATGCTCTTGAATGATGGGCTCTAACCCCTATCCTACACTTCCGCATAATAAATTCTTTCCTGGTGCCTTCAGATGATTTTAGCTCATATGTCTGTAATGGTGGTCATCATATTATATGACACTTAGTCATCTATGCCACTGTTTCTAGACTAGGTTGCAAGTTGGTGCTTACCTGAGAAGTTTAATAGGAAACTGGGTAGTCATTTGCTTGAGCACCTGGATATTTGTTTATTTCCATCATGAAGCCATGCTCCCTGTCACCACCTACAATGCCCTTTATCTGGGACCGTGAGGCCTGAAAGAGAAAGAGAAGCACAGTGTTTGCTCTATCATTGGCTCTCTCTCCTTGTACTAACAAGTATTGCCAGAAATCTCTACATGTGATTAAGAATGGCAATAGGAGGGGAGGAGTCATGAGAGAAATTTAAACAGATGGCTCTGAATCCATATACTCACTCGAGTTCATTCTTTAGTCATAATATATATTTGCAAGACAAAGTAGCTAGGAAAGAACAAAACAAAACAAAACAAAACAAACAAAAAGTTGGCTGCTCTGGGTTGTAATGAACTATATATGTAATTTGAAAACAGCATATTTTCTGGCCTGGTGAATTAAGTAGATGACTGTCCTTTTTGACTGACCCCCTGCTGAAGAAGGCAGAGACATTAATCCTTTAATTCTTCATCTTTGAGAGAGCAGATAGTACTCAGTATGCTTTGGGGATAGTAGTACCTACCTAGTGTTTTGTGAAGATTAAAAGAGTTGATTCATGGAAAGTACCTTTAAATTGATTCATGAAAAATGCCTTTAAGGAGGTATGTAGCAAATGCTCACGTAGTGGTAGTTCTTTGTAGTCGTTAAATTATTGCACAGACATATAGGATTGAGTAAACCAGAACAGGCCGCTGGTGATAGCAGACATTGTATAGGTTGCAGGGTTGGACAAACCTGAGTTTGAATTATAAGTCTGCCATTTATTTACCCTGTAACTCTGTAACTTGGGCAGTTACTGAGTGGGAATCTTAGTGTCCTCAACAGTGTATTGGGGATAGCAATAGCTCTTTTTCATGGTTATTAGAATTACATGAGGTTTATGTAAAATGTGCATCCATATGTAACATAGATGGCGCAGAACCTAAAGCGTTCAGCAAAAGGAATTCCTTTGTTTAGGGATTGGAAGACCTAAATTCATGTTCCAGTCTTTTCATTCATTAGCTAGGAGATCTTCATGAAACTACTTTTTTCTCTTAAGCCTCGGTGTCCGTTTCTGGAACAGGAAGATTGAAATGAAACAGTAGTCAGCATTTACAAATGTGTTTACCAGTTACCCTATTTTTATCAGCACTTAGCTTTGAAAGTATAATTATTTGTTAATGTGATTTTTTTCTTACCATATTTTAACTCTTAGAGTTATTCATCTTTGCATATCCAGAACCTAGCACAGTGCCTGGCACATAAAATTTGCTCAATAAATGCTGAGTGAATAAAACAATGAATGAAGGCATGAGTAGAAGCATACATATTTTCACAAGAATGATGCATGAGCAATATTCAAGGACAGAGAAGCAGTGACTGCCCTCATTTCAAGTTAGAGCCAGGCATTAGAAAATTTGAAGTTGGTTGAGCAAAAAGTCCCCAAGGATATTAAAGATGAATAGCTTTTTCCTCTTCATGAAATTATTGCTAATGAAATTACATGTGTCAAAATTAAGTTGACTTTTACTGCCATTGCAGTGCGAGAGGTAATTGGCACTGGTTCTATTAAAATTGGTCTGTGTTTGCTCTATAATTTTTATAAATTTAGTATAGTAATATTTTCTCATTAGTCATTTAACCAGTTTTTTCACAAGCAAATTTGAGGGGGAAAAATGTCATTTGTAATATTTTAACCTTGTAATACACATTTGATTTCAAATCTGATTGCTTTTCAAAATGAAATACAACAAATGATACTCAGGTTCATAATGTAAAAATCTATTCTGAGGTTCTTTTTCTTTTTTTAACAAAAAACCCCCAAAATTATTGCCATTAAAAATATCTATGATTAAGAATAATTTGAAAATATCTAGTGGAAAAATGAAACTCAATAAATAAAACATATTAATAATAGAAGGCCCTACCCCTTTGTTTTCATCCATTTACTACTTTTATCAAAAAACAGTACATTTCATGTGCATTTGTCTTTAAACAAAGTCTTCTGAAGGCAAATTTATGTCTGTCACCTGCCTTTTGGGGATATCTATTGTACCTTTTTTAAAAACACTCATATGCCTCAAAACTCTGCATTGGGTCTTCTCTTGTCCTTGTTTCAGCAAAATGTGTCTGTTCCATTGCCTCATTCATTCAATAAATAATCATTTAGCAACTAGATATGCATCACATTCTGATATGTGAAGCCAACTGACATCATCCCGATGGCTGCCCTTATGGCGCTCACAGTTCAGTGAAAGAGACAAATATCATACAAACAAACATACAAGCAAATAATATGAAGACAACTCGAGATGAGTGCCATGAAGGAAGAGAACAAAGCATGTGTTTGAGAAAAAAATAGTGTCAGGAACAAGGTAGGGAGGCTGCTGACTTAAAATGGAAGGATTGCTGAACATCTTTCTGGGGAAAGGAAGTCTATATAGAAATTTATAGAATGAGGAGTTGGAGCAAGGATTGAGGGCATTGAGTTGGAGCCTATTCCAGGTAAAGGAAAGAAGGGGTAGGCATATTTTAGGATAGAAAATGTGGGTAGGCATATCAGAAGGAGAGAAAGTAAGGAGTGTGTGTGTGTGTGTGTGTGTCATGTAACATAAAAGAAATAGCAAGGATTAGGTCATGCAGGGTTTTGGGTAGTGTGATCAGGTTTGCATTTTGAAATGACCACTCTGGATGAAACGTGGAGATTAACTCAAGTCCAAGAATGTAAGGGAAGCCACCAAGTAGGGGACCACAGCTTCAGTAGCCCGAGAATGAGGTGATGGCTCCATGGACCAAAGAGGGAGTGAGAAGGATGGAGAGAAGTGTACAGATTTGAGATATGTTTTGGTACTTGTTGCCATGTGGCCTCCCTCATTTTTTCACTTTTTTTTTTTTTTTAAGATTATTTATTTATTTATTTATTTGACAGAGAGAGAAATCACAAGTAGTCAGAGAGGCAGGCAGAGAGAGAAGGGGAAGCACTCCCCGCTGAGCAGAGAGCCCGATGCGGGGCTCGATCCCAGGACCCTGAGATCATGACCTGAGCCGAAGGCATAGGCTTTAACCCACTGAGCCACCCAGGCGCCCCACATTTTTTCACTTTTTAACATCTGAAAACTGGATGTGTCTTTTAATCAATGGCATTTCATGGTTTAATTTCCAGCATTATTTTTCTTTCTTAGTTGTGCTTAAAATAATGATACATGGTACAGTTGATGACACCTTAGATTTAATGGAATATGGTAAAACTTGCTAAATTTTATGAAGGATCATGGACTTAATTTCCTTCCTTAATATAGTTTCATTTTTAATTGAGATACCTAATTTATAATAGGATATGACATCATATAAGGAAATATTTTCTTACCAAATGTTTATTCATTCATTTCACAAATATTCAATGCATTCCAGGCACTGAAAGTAGTTCTGGGAATACAATGGTGAGTAAAAGAATAAAATAAGAATAACTGCCTCTTGGGACTTCTAATGTGGCTTGGAAGATAGATATTTGATAAATAATAAATGCTGTTGAGTTCTTTGAAGAAGTATAGCTTGCTATGGCAGGGAAGAGAACATGTGCCTGATCTTGTCTTGGGAGAAAAAGTTCTTGAGGAAATGGTATTGAATCTGAGACCTGAAAGATAAGGAGTTAAAATGGAGAAGGAGGGGGAAATTATTCGAGTTCTGTTTCCTAATACATTTGAGTAATGGAAATGTTAGTACAGCTGGAACCCAGAGAGAGAGAGAGAGAATGGGCAAGTGATGAAGGATAAGGCTGGGGAACACGTGAAAACAGATATTGCTGGGTCTTATCATCTTATGGATAATGAGAAAGGATAGAAGAGGTTTATGTAATAATCTTATTTGTCATTAAGGTCTGGCAATCATAGTGTGCAGAAAGCATTTGGAGGGTAGGGAATTAAGAGTAGACACATGGGGGCGTCTGGGTGGCTTAGTCCTCAAGTGTCTGCCTTTGGCTGGGGTCACGATCCAGGGGCCTGCTCGGCAGGAAGTGTGCTTCTCCCTCTCCCACTCCCCCTGCTTGTGTTCCCTCTCTTGCTGTGTCTCTTTCTGTCAAATAAATAAATAAAATCTTAAAAAAAAAAGAGTAGATGCATGAAACCATATAATATGGAGAGACAATAGTGGCAGTCCTTGAATAGAAATAACTGGACAGATACAAGAGATATTTAGGAGGTAGAATCTCCAGGACTTGGTGGTGATCAACCATCCTGATATGACCATCCCAATCTTAGCATTTAAAGTTCCACATTCCAGAAAATCCTCCAGTCCCAGGCAGATCATGATGTTTGGTCATTTTAGACGAGACAGTGAGAAATCTTATTAGACTCCTATGTTTCTGGCTTGAATAGTGAAGTAGATTACAGTGCCACTTCCTGTGTCAGAACTCTGAAAGAGGCCAATTTTGAGTGGTAATGGCTTATGGATTTTAGTTGCCAGTGAGACAACTAAGTATACATTGGGATAGAAATGTCTGGAATCGAAAGCAAGATTGGTGCAGTGATAGACATTTAGG
Organism: Potos flavus; assembly: GCA_028534135.1. Lineage (NCBI taxonomy): Eukaryota > Metazoa > Chordata > Mammalia > Carnivora > Procyonidae > Potos > Potos flavus. Next base: position 163,038,685 of record CM052899.1, read on the forward strand.
ACTTGTGGATTTAAGTGGCCAATGAAGCCATGGAATTAGAAAAAAAAAAGAAGAAGAAGAAGAACTAGTGAGAGATTATATTGACTGAGATGAGAAGTACATGTCCCGAATATTTTCAACTTTAAGTGTCTGATAAAAGTCAGGAAAAAAAAAACCACCACACATTGAGTAGAGTGGCTAGAGAGAGGAAGAATCAAAGGAAAGCAAGACACAGTGATCCTTTCAAGGGAGTGATGAGTTGTGTTGAATGTTGTTAACACATGTATATGATGATAACTGAAACTCATTGGATTCTGAAACATTAGAAAGGACAATGTTTGTAGACTGATTGAAATATAAACATGATTGGGTTGAGATTGTGTTGTGAAGTAAGTGGAGGTGAGGATATGGAGACAGCAAGTTGAAAGCTATTTTAAAACCTTTAACTATAACACATATAAAGAAGTTGTCACCTAAAGGAGAGTAGGGAGAATTTACTTTGGTCGTTTGAGATAATTTGAGCTAACAGAGACAGAGAACTTGAAGAAATTGGAGAGAGAGAGCATAGGGTCTTAAGAAAAAAAGAAGAGCGAGAATCTAGAAAGAAGATAAAAGATTTTCTCTCAGCTATGAAAAGGGATGCCTTCCTAATTATAACATAAGGGAAGGAAGAAAGGAAAGGCACAGCGACACATTTCAGGGTCATGTTTACATATAAAAGCATGCTACATAAGGAACCATTTCATAAAGCATTTCATGTGTAAACTTATGCTTCATGAGAAAAAGTACAGTAAGCAGCCCAGTGAATGATTATTATACATCATATTTTCATAGTTGCCTCTACTATAGTTTTACTATCTGAGGAATTATTTTCAAAATTTTCAGTAACAAGTATTGTAAGCAAATTTATTGTTAATCTAATATCTGCCAAACATTCATGGTGCCATAAAGGATTTTGCAGTGGACTGGTACTAATGGAAATGGGCATTTAGACAGATCACTGCAATATAATCTGACAAGAGGTGGGACTACAGTGCCATGGAAGTAGAGGGCGAGGAGCAGCTTCCTAGGAGAGTCACATGAATTAGGATATGGGTTAGTCACCCAACTGAGACCGAAATAACTTTGACGTCACCATATAGAATTGTTATGCACTCCAAGGGTGAGCACGTAGAAAGCATAGGATCACTCGGTTCTCTGAGGTCAGGCTGGGATCTATACTTTTATTATTTTGTTGCTCCATTATATCTATATGATAGAAACTGGCTCCCCACCACCATATCCATGTTTTGGTGCACAGGATGGGGGTAGAGGAAATTGAGGGCATAATCTGGTTGGTGAGCACATTGTTTATGCTCAGATCCCATATGACCAGCTAAAACTCTATTATCATGGGAGATGAAGAGAATCCCTGCTGGGGGCAAACCACCCATCTTTCACAGGTGGTGGACATTGATTTAAATTGTCAAGGACACGAGGAATTTTTAAGGACAGGAAGAGGTTTCTGGGATAAAGGACTAACATATGTAAAGGCTAAGGTAATCAAAAATTTAGCAATCGCTATGCCACACATTTTGTAGCAAACTCATCTAGTGCCTGCATCACTTCCCTTAGAGCACATCTAATATCAACAGAAGGTGTGGTGGACAATTTCACAGGAGCTCAGACTCACCTTATAAAGCCAGGATTTTATCCCATTGTTCACTGCATCGTTCTGATTCAGCCTCCTGGCCTAGGGTCATGTCACTGGAGCTCCCTTGACCGTCTACAAGTACAGCCTAGAAGTAGAGAGGAACCACCAGATTCAACCAATGATGGAAAGATAAAAGCTTTATCTTTCTGGGTAATTCTGGGAGCATTGAGTCAGCATCTCACAGGTCCCAACATATTTGAGCTCCTGATTCCTCAACAGCAATGTTGGCAAGGCACATTTTCCTCCAGCCCTGTACCACTCACTACTTTCTCATTTCTGCTTCCAGAGATTACCTCTTCAAAACACTATGAAACCACTCATATCCAATTCCTTGTCTCAATCGCTTCTCGGCCTTTTGGCTAAGATCAAGTGCAATTCCTTGTCACAGGCTCTGCCTTAGTAAGCCCCTGCCATTCAATCAAATAGAACAGAAGCCCTGATCAGTCAGAATAAATGTCTGCTGCTTCGGCCTCATCACTGTATCCCTACTCAACAGCAGCTGTGTATAAAACCATGGAGCCAGGGAGTGGGTGATTTCAAAAAGCCACAAGAAGTATGTAGAGCTGTAACACAGACCATGATAGGGAAAAGCAGAGGAGGCTGCAGAAGTACATGAGGCTCAAATTGTAAAAGTATGTTAATATAGGTATTATACACTTATAGAATGTAGTTGCTATATAATACAGATGCAATGTATTTAAATTGTGTGTGTATACATATGTGTGCACACACACATATACACACATATGTATATAGTATGAGATCTATATTTAATCCTGCGAAATGACAAGAAACCAACAGTGGTGAAATTTTTTTCTGTTTTTTTTTCCCCTTTTTATGCATTTTAGCAGAGTAGTCATATGATTGAGTTTCAAGAAAGTTTGTGTTAACCATAAATTATAGGGAGCAATTCTGTAGGAAGAGAGATCTCTGAAGAGGCTATTTTGGGCAAAGAAAGTGGGAGACAAGGATCCAAATAGTGGTAGACTGGAGTCACAACACTGCAGATGGAAAGAAGGGAGTATATATTCTAGAGAAAATGGATGAATTGAAATGATGTTAAAAATATATGACAGTTGGTCTTGCAAGGCACCAACTAGCAAGACTGGACTTTACTGTAGAGCCACAGTGGCAGAACTAGTGCATCCTGGCTGATGGGCAGCCTGGATGTGAAAGGTCCAACCAAGAAGCACCCCATTTATTCCCAGATCTACTAAGATTCCTCCCAGCTTTCCAGCTGACATGGGAGAATGGAATCCTAGCCCTACGTCATGCCATTTAGATTTATGTATGGCCCCACAATTCCCATTTCTCACATTTTAAGGATTTCTGGAAAGTTCTATTTTAATAGCTGAAAAAATAACAGAGTTCACCTTTGATGACTCACTCATGATTACCACCGCACTCTGAGGACTGTGCACATTACCACTGCATTTCTCACTTCCCTTTTCTTTTCAGCATGTCACAAAGGCTGGCTAGTTCCGACATGCTGATAGAACCAAACGCGCGTGTCAGAGCAGGTGTTAGCGCGCCGATGAGAATTCAGGCAAGAATTAACACTTCTCTCAGGATAAATGACTTTTTATTCTTTCCTGAAATGTCCCAGTTCTGCTGGAGCTGCTGCCAAGTCAGGCTTATTTGTTCAATAAATAACTATTGACCACAGGCCATCTCCCAATAATCAGAAGATATTTGGGCACAAGAAGGTAGAAAAAGACAAACCATATGACCATGAGGAGCCTTCCAGGCTTCTGCAGAAGTAAAATGCCCCTGTATTTCTTACAGTTTATCTATGTTTCCTATTACCTCACAGGGCTAGAGTGAGCATGCTGTGTTTTTACATTACAATTTCCCCTGCCACCAATTTCAGAATTTAAAAGAGGAGAGTTGTTATTAGTTTCTGTGACTGCCATGATAAATTACTACAAACTGCCTAGCTTAAAACAACAAAAATTTATTTTCTTACAGTTGTGGAGGCCAGAAGTCAACTTACGGTATTAGCTGGGTCACACTCCTTCCAGAGGCCCCAGGAAAAATCCACTTCTTAGCTCTTCTGGGTTCTGGTAGCTCCAGGCATTTCTTGGCTTGTGGCTTCTTTTCTTTTCTTTCTTCTTTTTTTTAAATTTTATTTATTTATTTATTTATTATTAACATATAGTGTATTATTTATTTCAGGGTTACAGTTCTGTGAATCATCAGGCTTACACAATTCACAGCACTCACCATAGCACATAGCACATAGCACATAGCACCACAGCACCACAGCACCATAGCACCACAGCACTCACCCTCCCCAATGTCCCTGATCCAGCCACCCTATTCCTCCCACCCTCCAGCAACCCTCAGTTTGTTTCCTGAGATTAAGAGTCTTTCTTGGTTGTCCCCTCCCCCGCTTGTGGCTTCTTGACTTCAAGTTTTACCTGTGTGGTCATATTACCTCCTCCTCTCAAACCTGTGTTTGTCTCTCTCTAGAGGGAGAAACCCAGAGGGAGACATATCTTTATCTGATAATACATGTGATTGCATTTAAAGCCCATCTGGGTACTCCAGAATAAGTACCTCTTCTCAAGGTCCTTAACTTAACCACATATGCAAACACTGATTTTCTGAATAACGTACCAGTCACAGTTTCTGGGGTTAGGACCTGGGCATATCATTGGGAGGGGGAACATAATTCAGTCCACTAAAAGAATAAAGACTAGATATTTTGAGAGAAAGACAGAATATGAATCTTCCTCAACAATAAAATAGTCAGAGGTGGGACGCCTGGGTGGCTCAGTTGGTTGGGTGGCTGCCTTCGGCTCAGGTCATGATCCCAGGGTCCTGGGATCGAGTCCCACATCGGGCTCCTTACTCAGCAAGGAGCCTGCTTCTCCCTCTTCCTCTGCCTGCCCCTCTGCCTGCTTGTGCTCTCTCTCTCTCTGACAAATAAATAAAATCTTTAAAAAAAAAAAAATAGGGGTGCCTGGGTAGCTCAGTTGGTTAAACATTCGATTTCATTTCTGCTCAGGCCATGATCTCAGGGTCATGAGATACATGAGGGGCATAGAGCCTCTCTCCCTCTGTCCCTCCCCACCCCCTCTGTCTCCCTGTCTCTTTGTTGTTCTCTCTCAAAAAAAAAAAAGAATAAAATAATCTGATGAGGCTAGGAAATTAGTCTTCACGTAGAGTCAATTCCTACCTTTGCCTGATTAAGAAACACAGGGAAAGGAAATAAAGGGGAAAACAAAATCAAGATCAATATGATGTAGAATAAAGACCACACACTTTGAAACCAGTAAGACCTGCATCCAAGTCCCATTTAAATGATTTACTAGCTATGCTTCTCTGGAACTATCTTTAATGTGGCAATAATAATGCCTAAATGCAGAGTTAGCTTCGCACTCACATGAAATTTTATATATATATATATATA
>CM052899.1:163044271-163089979 GCA_028534135.1 Potos flavus
AAAGTCTGAAGTAAGACTCTATTGTCTTTATATTTAACCATTCCTGCCTTATCTTATGTGTACTCTTCATTGTAAGGGAATGTAGGTGTCAGTGTGGTGAGGATGGAATATGAACCCCTAGGGGGGAGCTAAGGTCAGCTGTAGATCATTAAAGGCCTGTGTAATTTTTCGGCCTTTAAGTACCTTATCATCTTATCTGCAATAATTTGGTGGACAAACATTGGAAGGGAGCCTTGCAGTTACCTGCTCTAACGGTTTTATGGCAGGAGAATGGTTTGGTTGCTTTATGTAGTATCCGTAAGGAGATCTCGGTCTGGTTGGAAGTGGGTTGAGTGGATCGGAGCCTCAACTTGAACAAAGGGCTTAGGCCAAAGAGAAAAAGGGAATACAAGTAACATAAAGAGTTACAGGAGGAGATCCTAATCTTGTCGCATATGGCAGGAGCTGTGCAAACGCTGCCATGTCCTCGCCCTGACCGTGTCAAGCGGTGAGGCTTCTGCGGCTCTCGGCATATATGGAAAGCCAAAGAAACTATAATAGCTAAAATCATTTTGCAAAAGAAGAATAAAGCAGGTAGAATCACTCTACCTGGACTTAAGACTTAGTATATATCAATAGTAATCAAGATTATGTGTTTTTTTTTTAAGATTTTTATTTGTTTATTTGACAGAGAGAGAGAGATCACAAGTAGGCAAAGAGGCAGGCAGAGAGAGAGGGGGAAGCAGGCTCCGTGCTGAGTGGAGAGCCCGATGTGGGGCTCGATCCCAGGACCCTGAGATCGTGACCTGAGCCGAAGGCAGAGGCTTTAACCCAGTGAGTCACCCAGGTGCTCCAAGATTATGTGGTATTGACAGAAAGGTAGACACACAGATCAATGGAGCAGAATAGAGAATCCAAAAATAGACCCATGCAAATATGCTCAAATGGTTTTTGACAAAAGTGCAGAAGCAATTTAGTCGAGGAAAGATAGTCTTTTCGAAATGTGTTGGAGAAATCAGACAATGATAATAGCAAGAAAAGAAATAAAGAAAAAAAAAAGAGAGAGAAAAGAAAAAGAAAAAAAAGAACCTCAACCTAAACTTAATGTCTTGAAGGGGACCAGAATATGTCACCCCCAAATATGTCACTTTGACATATTGATGATTTTGAATTAAAGTGACTTAAGAAACAGCTTGTGTGTGGGGGACACTCTGACTTCTCTCTTCCTCTGAAGCTGCTAGAAGATGGCCCCACAAATCCTTGTAGAGGTCTGTAGACTGAGATCACTTGGGTTGGGTACCTCAGATGGTAGATTAAGACCCGGTACCAAATATCCAAATTGACATTTAACAAATAATAAAATTGAAATTGTCAGCATTTTCAGCGGCTTCGAACAATGTACTGAATGTGACAAAATAAAGCTAATTGATATAAAATTCTATAGCTGGCTCCCAAAAGGCAACTGCATAAGCACAAAAAGATAGAGATGGCACTTCCCAGCTGCACACATAAAAAAAGACTTAGAGAGTTTTACGTTATATATTTCAAGTGTGATATGAGTCAACACGGTAGCTGCCCCAAACGCTAAAAATTCAGCTGCATTACTATTCATTGCTAAATTTACATAGTAATTATCTATGCAAGAGTGAAGCATGAAATGAAGGATGGGGTTCCTCTAGATATTTTTAGAGAAATAAAAGAGGTTATTAAATATTAACTTCAAATTTTTAAATTGATTTAATCCTTCCAATAACCTGAAGAAGAAAGTAACATTTTATCCCCATTTTTTTTTTTAGATGTGTAACTTCAGACTCAGACATGTTAGATAACTTGTTCAAAGTCTGATTGCTAGCGAGCACAAATCAGCAATTCAAACCCAGGCTCAGACTCTTAGGTCTTCATCACTTGGCACATCACAGCCGTGAACCTGCTATTTGGGAGCCAAGCATGTGTGCACCCATTCATTCAACAATATCTAAGTGCCAAGCATTGCTTTAAATAAGGTCATTAAGGTTGCTGCTATAGTGGGCCGTCTCTCATTAGGGAAATAGACAATAAATAAATAAATGAGAGTATATTAATGATGGCAAGTACTATTATAGTATTAAAATAGAGTGATGTGATGGAAAGTGGTGACAGAAGTTACTTAGTATGCTGTGGCTAAGGAAGGCTTCAGGAGGAAGGGACAGGTAAACTCAGACCTAATCGACCAGAAGAGGCAGCCAGGCAAATATATGCTGAAAGTGCTTCTGAGCCAGGACAGGCAATGCCTGTGCCCAAAGTTGGATCCCCCTGGACTGATTGAGACAGAAGGAAAGGACAGGTATGACTGGAGCTCTGCGAGTGGTGTGAGGGGGTTCTGAGGAATTACAGAGATGACACAGGCAAGAAGTTGGGATTTCATTCTCATTATAATGGGAAGTCTCTGGAATGTTTCCAGCAGATGATGACTTGATCTACTTTATGGGTTTTTGTTTTTGTTTTTTTTTTTGGGTAGTTGTTATTTATTTATTTTTTTTTAGAGAGAGAGAGTTAGAAAGAGAGTGTGTGTGTGTGAGCAGAGGGAGAGGCTAAGGGAGAGGGAGAGAGAGAGAATCTTAAGCAGAGTCCCTATGCTGAGCACAGAACCCAATGGGAGCTCAACCTCTCAACCCTGAGATCATGACCTGAGCCAAAAACATGAGCCAAACGCTTAACTGACTGAGCCACCGGGCATCCCAATTTGCTTTATGTTTTTAAAAGAGCCCTTTGGCTACTAAGCAGAGTGTAAGGATGTAGGAGGGGAAGAGGATGAACAGTGCAGAGGCTGTTCAGGCTGCGCAGGTGTGAGAGGATTGTGATGTAGACAAGAGAGCTGTCAGAAGATGGGGGTGAGCATGGGTGCAGAAAATAGGCCGTTGTCATCAGCTCTGTGTGGTTCTCAGAGTATTATGGCCAAGTCTTGGCATCATTCACTGGAAGGATAGAGACATTTTAGGGCAGACATGAGAACCTATTAGAATATCCAAAGAAGTTTATGTATATTATCACACTAAATATTTTAACAGATATTCCATATTTTAATATAAAATTTTAAATGTTAATAATGTTAACAAATTTTTTGGGCAACAAGCAAAACCCCCTCTTCCATAATAAAACTGTGGGAAATAAAGCTTGATAAATTATGCTGATGAGATATTATGGACAAGATTGAGAAACCTCAGAGTAGGACATGCTCAGAGGTGATTTACCTGGATGGTGAGTCAGAGCTGTGTTCTGTGAAGAAATATTGATAATATTGTGTGTTTAATGAGAAGGAAACTGAGCCTAGATGCCTGCCTTCTAGTGGTTCAAGGACTAAGGAGTGTAAAGAAAATGAAACTCTTTTAGCACCCAGAGGAAGATTAGAACTTAATGACTAGAAGCTGCAGGTAAATAATTTTCTGCTGCACAAGGAAGAACCTTAAGATCATTAGAGCTGCCCACAATGAGATGGATTCTGGAATATTCCCCATCAGTATAGTTTACCCTATAAACAGTTCACAAGGCTGAAGAACAAAGCAAAGGATGGGGTTTCTCTAGATTCTATTAGAATAGATGTTATAGTTATTATTATTTATAGATAATAATGTTATTATTATAGATGTTATTAGTTATTAACTTCCAATACATTTTTTTTCTATACTATTCTATTTTTCTTTCACATCCTTTAAAGAAATTTCACAAGTAAGCATCTTGGTAAGTAGGTACTATCTAAATTCTAAAAATCACAAATATTAAAATATACTATTATTATTCCAGGGTCATGCTGGGAAGATCTAATTCATATTTGCATTCTAAAAATAAACAGTAACATATAAAATCCATTTTTAACTGATTTGATGTTTGTTTTTACGGTTTTTTAAAATAAAATTCTGATGTTATATAGATTTTGACAAATAATACCAACTTATAATTTTTTGTTACAGTAACAGCTAGTAAACTGCTCTGTTATACCATAGTTTAATGCTCATGATATTGTGCAGTCAGCAAGTTGAACAGATAATATAGTTGTGTTATTTATGCTTGTAGAACTTGGAAAGAATTATTCTTTAGTAGTGCATTAAAAAATCAATTAATAGTGAATAAAGCAATTAAATACGTTCTTTTAGCATTTGAGATGCTAAAAGCATTGTTATCTTGAGCTGTAAATCCAACCAATTTCAGCAGTAGATTGGTTTTGTCACATGTATGAAATCCTTAAATGCAGTTCCAAGTAGATCTCAGTACTATTATCTGCCAAAGTCTGAGCTCTCAAGTTGTTGTTTTCCCAACCCCAGCCAAATCTGTGCCAGGTATGCATTTTCATGGCAGCCTTTCAACTAGTGGTACTTTGCTGGTTTAAGGAAGCTTAATCTTTTTAAGACATTTGTAAGTTACCCACAAACCATTTTATTAAAAGTATGTCATAAAGCCTTCCTAGAAGGTCAGATATAAAATAAAGAATGGGCTTAGCATTAAAGGAAAAGAAAGGTGTGACCTATGTACTTGAGAAACAAAACACTGGGTAACTAAAAAGACTGACAAGGGAGTCCCCAGAACAGAGTGGACATTTGTAAATCTCTGTGGAGTACATGAATGAATGCATAATTGAGTCAACTGATTAACAGGCTCTTAATGTATTTAAGATTAAGATATTAGCAGTATGGTTGTGAAATACAAGCCAATAACATTCTGAAGTGAGATACTGATCCACATTTTATTTTATTTTATTTTTTTATTAACATACAATGTATTATTTGCCCCAGGGGTACAGGTCTGGGAATCATCAGTCTTACACAATTCACAGTACTCCTAACCCACATTTTAATATTAAGTTATTTTTAAGGGCACTGGTGATGATTTTATTGACAAAACACTCTTATATTTATGTTGAGTTTCTTATTTTTCAAAGTGTATTCACATATGCCACCTCATTTTTGCTTCACAACACAGTTTCTGAGGGTCTCAGAGAAATGTGGCTTTCTCATCTTTACGTCCTCACTTCTTAGCCCAACACCTGGCCCTGCATAGTGCCCAGTAAAGATGATACAAACATCAGATAACAACTATTCAGCACTGTTTAATGTTCCTTCAGTGGATTGTATGGCAGTAGTCCCCCCATCCATGGTTTCTCTTTCCATGATTTCAGTTACCCAGAGTCAACGAAGGTCCAAGAGCAGATGCTCATTCTTCTAAAATATTATCATAAGGTCAATATTAGTCTAACGCTAATCATAATGCCTATGTCATTCACCTCCCTTCATCTCATCATGTGGATATTTTAGCATCTCCTATCATTACGAGAAGAAAAACGAGCACAGTACAGTAAAATATTTTGAGAAAGACCACATACATCAATTTTATTACAGTGCAGTTATAATTTTGTATTATTTATATTATATTGTGTATTGTTTAGTATATTCCATTTTACTATTAGTTATTGTTCATCTCTTACTGTGCCTAATTTATAAATTAAACTTTGTCATAGGTCTGTATATATATATAGGGGGAAAAAAACATAGTTTATGTAGGGTTTGGTACTATCTGTGGTTTCAGGCAACCACTTGGGGTCTTGGAACATATCCCCAACACATAAGGGAGACTATTGTATTCAATCTTTGAAAACACCTTCAGAGGTGAATACTCTTAATGATTAGATTTATAGCTGAGACAGTTATAACATAAGAAAGTAAACCACTCACCCAAACCACAGAGCTAGTCAACAGAAAATCTGAGAAGTACACCCTGATCTACCAGATTATAATGTACATACTGTTAATCACTGTGACCTACTCTTGTAGCATTTTCTCTTTTATTGTAGAGAGAGGAATATAAAAATGCCAAAACACTATTTTTATGATCAGTGATCATAAAACATCCCCTTTGAATACTTCAACAAAAAGTTTGGAAGTTACTTGTCAGTATAATATATTTAAGAGAACATTTCTTTTTCCAAAGCGAAAATATAAATCATTAACTAAAAGCCATATTTCTTGTCAATGTATCTAATTTCAGCTTGGAAATGTTTGTATTGAAGTGTGTAAAGCAGTAATGTGATAGTAAATTCTCATGATGACAGGCTGTCAGTATGAAATTGTTGGATTAGCAAGAGGAGAAAATTGCTATTTTAGTGACAATCCTTGAAATGGAAAGTGAAAAATTATACAGCTTAACAATTAATTATGGCCAAGCTTGCATTCAGTTGCAGTTTTCTTACACCAAGATCTTATCATAAATCCTTAAACTTGCAGAAATTGAAACTCAGAGTTGTTTCCTGGACATTGACACTTGGATTATAGGTGTTCCGTTTGTGAGAAGATTAAAAATATTTAATGTTACTATAGGCTCAAGAGTCATTTGATTAAGAACATCACACATGAAAAATGTAATTTCATACTTCCTTTCCCCCAAACTATTATGTATTTTAGAAGCTCTTTCAAAATATTTGTCCTGTTTATTTTCTCCCCTCTTTTAAGGAGTCTTAGACTTTATTTTCCAGAATCAGAACACCTTTCTTAAAATCCTGGGATTTGAAGTCAGAGTGGATCTGAATAATATTATGTACTCTATTTGACATTTCTGTCAATACTCAATCAAGATTTGAATTTTCTTTATAGATATTCTGATAATCATAGTGTACAATGACATTGATAATAATGGTGATGATGATAATTTTACCTTTTTTTGACTAAATGTCTTGGGATAAAGTAAAATATATGTATACTATCAGAATCTTAGATTTTATTGACAGCCTTTTCTCTAATCCTTAGAATTTAGGCAACTTTTTAATGCTTTCTCATAAAGATTGCAATATGTTGTATTATAATTTAATATTTTTTCTCATTGAAGAGTCCCTTCCCCCTCACACACACACCATGGAAAACAAAGAGATTTTTTACGGTATTTAGTTCAGGGCTCTAATTTTACTTTCTTTCATATTCAAAATGTACCTTCTCCTCTATCCTGGCCCCACCAACAATAAGAGGACACTGAGATTTGAAGAAAGAAGTTATCCAGATTTTACTTACTGATGGTGCTGGTTGCTACAGAGAAACTCTGGAAACAACTGTGTTTTCTAAAGCAATTATTTGGTATGAACAAAAAGAACAGAGAAAAAGCCACCTTAGCTTAGTCCAACATAGTAATCAGATCATTCTGAGAACACTGGAGTTTTAGACTTTTGTAAAGTTAATATAGCCTTCTACCACAATATAATAAATGGGGTCATTTCCCAAATCTAGACAGGTGTGTCTTTGCAAGTGTTGAGAGCAAAAAAAGAGGAGGGGCGTATAAAATAATAAGACAAGTAGTTTTGTTAGTATTTAAAAGCAATTAAATATTCATTTGGGTACAGGGAAAACAAAGAGTATGTTATTCTTAATACAGAGCAAAGTGCCACAAAAATTTGAATGCTATCTTTTTGTCTATTGTTGTTTCTCACACACCCAGGTATTGTTCAGTGAAAAAATAAGACAAAACAAAACAATAAGAGAAAAAATTCTTCATTCTCCCTTTATTTTTCCAAACTCTCTAAAATAACCAGCAACTGGGGATCTTCTGTTTTTCTCCCCCACTGATATCTACTTCATTTTGTGATTTAACATAACCCATCTGGCCTTTTTGGTCTTCTTGTCCTCAATGTGTATTTAAAGGTGATATTACCTTCAGAATTGATTTCCTTTTGCTTAGTGGAATCTAAGCAACTTTAATTTGGAAAAATAAATCAGCGTGAGATCATTATTCCATGTCCTCCTAGGAACTACATCACACTCAAAACTGAGATTGGCATCTCCTGCTCGGTGGCATTTATCATAACCTCTATGGCACAATATAAAGAATATGGATGAAAATACTCAATAAGGATTGGTTGAAAGAATAGAGGGTATGTTGCTGAGTGGCATATATAAGAAAATAAGTAGTATAAGACTGGCATGGCTTACTCCCCTATCTCCAACTGTCAAACAGCAAAGTTTATTTACTGATTCCAGAATTTAAATATTTAACTTTTATTGTGGAATGGATGATGTATTAGTTTGTTAAAGCTATCATAACAAAGTTCTACAAACTGGGTGGCTTAAACAACAGAAATTTATTGTCTCACAGTTCTGGAGGCTAGAAGTGTGAAATCAAGGTGCCCTCAAGGTTGGTTCTTTCTGAGACCTGAGGGAGATTCTGTTTCATGTCTCTGTCCCAGCTTCCGGAAGCCTCGAGCACTCCTCGCAGATGGTGTTCTCCCTGTGTCTTCACAGCATCTTCTTCTATGCTTGTCTGTCCTGTATCCAAATGTCCAATAGGACATGAGTCATATTGGATTAGGGCCCTCATCTCAACTAATTAGATTTGCTACAAACGTATTCCAGATAAGATCACATTCATTCTGAGACACTGGATGCTAAGACTTTAACAAATGAATTTGATGGGGATGCAATTCCACCCATAACTGTTGGAATATATTTTATTTATAGAACATATTCCCTAAAAATGAATCAATTAGTAATGGAATGAAATATTCCCTATCCATTGTGTGATTTACACGAGGACATAGGATGATTTTTAGGCACCTTGACATCTATATCAATTAACATAAGGCAATGTCACAAGATAAATACTAAGTAAAAATTGAATGAATGATGTAAGCAGGGTATATTACTTGTATTAGTTTGCTAGGACTGCCATAATGAAATATCCCATATTGGGTGACTTAAAGAATAGAAATTTCTAATATCCACTGTATGTTAACTAACTGTAATTTAAATAAAAACTTAAAATAAAAGAAATTTATTTCTCACAGTTCTGGTGGTTGGAGTTTCAAGATCAAAGTATCAGCAAGTTTGGTTTTTCTGAGGCTTCTCTTTCTTGACTTGCAAATGACCACCTTCTTGCTTTGTCCTCATACAGTCATCCCTCTGTCTATGTAGTCTATATTAATCTACTCTTCTTATAAAGATACCAGTCATACTAGATTAGGTCCTACCCCAAAGACTCAATTTTAACTTAATAACTTTTTAAAGACCCTATCTTAAAAAACAGTCATATTCTGATGTTAGAATTTCAACATATGATTTTTTGGGGTTACAAAATTCAGCTTGTAACACTTGGGTTTAGATTAATCTCCTATAACAAAAAGATCCTAAAATACAATTGAATCAAGGAAATTAAAAGTTTACTTCTCTCTCATGTAATAATAATTCAGAAGTAGGCAGAAGTCCAATGATTAATAGCCTCTGCTATTAGGTCATCTAAACACCTAGCTTCCATCTATCCTTTTGCTTTTCTATCCCTTCAAGTCTGATTCTCATTGATATAGTTGAGACAGACTCACCACATTGCTTTTAATTTGCCAGACCCAAAACTAAGCACTTTTGCATATATTATACTGTATGTTTTGGGTATTGTGTCATAAAAAAGAAAAATTATGAATGCATAGTATAAATTAATAAACAATTTGTATTGCTTTTCATCTCCAAATGGGAAGGTCCAGGATTATTTTACACATTGAGTAAATATGACACTCTCTCTCCTTTAATAATTCTTGACATTCTGACAACACATGCTTAAAGCTCTGAGCTTATTTTCAGATGATCATTTGTTAAATGTTGATGTGCATGTGAAAAGCTAAATTTCAAATGATAAAATGTTAATTTTCAAGAGAATAAAGATTGAGCAGTTTCTACTCATGCATCCACTTACAACATAAGTTCTAGCCACAGGTACATCATTATTTTAGAAATTTAATTTGCCTTACTGAGGAAATGTTGCAATGTAAAATTCTATTCAATCATTTGAAAATATGCACATCTTTTAATAGACTTGTTATCTTGGACCCAGTTTGTCATTAACATATGTTTCTCTACATTTCCATCCATAAAAAATTCATACATTAAAAAAAAAAAAAAAAGAAATTCTTACATTCAAACTCAAGTCTGTAATATGGTTAAGATAATGCATGCTGTTGTAACAAATAAATACAAATAGAAGGAGATTTCTCACTCTTTTTTTTTTAAAGATTTTATTTATCCATTTGACAGAGAGAAAGAGATCACAAGTAGGCAGAGAGGCAGGCAGAGAGAGAGGGGGAAGCAGGCTCCCTGCTGAGCAGAGAGCCCAATGCGGGGCTCGACCCCAGGACCCGACCCCAGGACCCTGAGATCATGACCTGAGCCGAAGGCAGAGGCTTTAACACACTGAGCCACCCAGGTGCCCCAGTTTCTCACTCTTTTAAAGCATAAGCAGTTATTTCTGACTAGTGAACAGGTGTTTTTCAAGCAATGCTTCAAGGACTCATTCTCTTTCCATCTATTGCTTTTGTCATCTCCCCAGGACTCAGTCTTTAGCTAATCTTTGCATCTGAAGGGAAAGAAACTGGAAATGGTCTCCTTGATTCTTAACCATTTTTGCTGATGAATATTCTGTTGGCAGAAACTAGCCACATGACCCCTTCATATGTGAGAGGTGCAGGTAATGTCATCCTTGGCTGGCAGCCACTTCCTAGCCTTGCTCTGCACTAAAGAAGGGAGGGCAAGTGTTGGCTAGGAGGCTAACTGTCTCTGCAACAAACATTTCTTTTAATTGGGAAATGCAATGGGCTTCTATAACTTATTGGAGCAATTTCTTAACATCAAGTCAGATGCATATGATTTCTCTAAAAATAAAACAGTAATTGTGTGGAGAGAAACCATTCTGAGTTGAACCTCAAGATATAATCTACTGAAAATTTTTTCTTAGTCAGTTATTCAGTTAACATATATATTTTTCATCTCATTGTTTTAACCCTGTTACTAATCAGTTCAAATCTTTGGACAAACCAATTGTCAGAGTAGTTATCCAAAGCCTCTGAAAATGCATGTAGCTAATGTTCTCATTCATTATTGTAAAATTTTTAACTGGTATTTATAATACCCAAACAGAAGACTAAGAAACTGGAACTTCAGAGATTTAACTATAAAAAATGAAACAATTTTTATAGTATTCAGTAATTAATCTTAAATCTTCATAATAATAGATTGTTCCTATGAGACAAAATTGGTTAGGATATAAAAAAATGACTTGGCATGTAGATAATAAAATATAGTCATGCTATATTGCAAGATAATGAGGCATAAATGTGAGGGGGGTTTTTGTTTTGTTTTTAAGACAAGGCCGGTTTTAGTTAACTCTCTGTCCCAGGACTTAGCATTGTGCCTGGCATTGTATAATTTCTCACTTAAATGATATTGATGCTTAAAAGAATAAGTGAATGAAATGGAAAGAGGCTCATATAAATGAATAATTATCATTTGTTTTACTAGGCAAATGTACTTTAGTAGTATTTATTTTTCAATTGTTTCTCTAGTTCACTAGAATCTATAATTAATATCATAATTTATCATTTTCCTTCTTAATCTCATAAATCCGATCTCATTAAAAGCACAAGGTCCAAATCAGTATCAGACCCTCATTCCTGGTATTCATTTGCCCAAGAATTAGGGCCCCCATTGTCCTCCTCTTCTTGTATGGCCCAGACCTCTCTTCCCCAAGTGGTCCTAGGATAGTAAGTCAGAGGATTCCTCCTTTAGGCCTTGGTCCAAAAGAATTCTAGGTACTAAGGGTCTTCAAGAAGATAAATGTGTTAGCCATGTAACTTTGTGAGTATGAGAAAGTAGCAAAGAACTGGATTTCTTTTTCCTTTTTTTAAAGACTTTATTTATTTATTTGACAGAGAGAGAAATCACAAGTAGGCAGAGAGAGAGGGGGAAGCAGGCTCCCTGCTGAGCAGAGAGCCCAATGCGGGGCTCGATCCCAGGACCCTGAGATCATGACCTGAGCCGAAGGCAGAGGCTTTAACCCACTGAGCCACCGAACTGGTGCCCCAGAACTGGATTTCTGAAGAAGAGTTTGAATGGCTGAAGTCAACTCAGGAGATTGAGTTTCTCCAGAAGTTTGGTGTGCAGTGATTAAAAATCAACATTTGTGGAAGAGCGAGGGTGTAAATAAGATTACAGAGCAGAGGAAATCTAATTATTGCAGAACTACAAAGTCTCAACCAACCTCATAGGGAGTTCTGTGGTGTTTGAGTTATTCTGTAATGGCCTAGAAGAGTTGGGACTTTATACTCATTACCACTGGTCTTTGGGTGAGGCAGCTCTCGGCAGATGAATCAAACCCTGAAGCAGCTGACAGCCTGAGTAGCTCTTCCATGCTAGAGCAAATGTTTCTTCCTTGAAGGAGGATCTGGGTAGTGGAAATCTGTATCAATCCCATAGATCAAAAATAATAAGAGAAATTAGTCTCTCAGTTCATCTATCTTTGATTCAATCATACACATCCATTAACTAATGACATATTCTGGGGTCAGAGTCAAAATACCAAGCAACTGCTGTCCTCCCCCCCCACCCCTGGTTTGACCCATCAGAACCAACACCAACCAGAAAAAGTCCATTTGACCTTACCAGTGTGAACTATCTCAATATCAGCACTCATGCAACAGTGTTCCCTTTACAATTGTTATGGTAAATTTCTTCATAATTGAACATTATGGTTGAACTCCATGAAGGTTTGGTGCATGCCAGACATTGTGTTCAGTCCTTAAATTATCTCCTTTAACATTCCCAGTGCTATGAGACAAGTACCATTATGATCCCATTTAGAGAGATGAAACTGGAGGTTAGGAGTAACTGATATGTTCATGGGCAAACCTAATATCCTGTAGAGCAGGGTTAGGAACCCCTATCTATCCACTCTGGAGTTTGACTCCAGTGATTATTGAGTTGTCCATTTAAATTTCCGAACATTCATGGATTCATCTTTCCTTGTGTCCATTGATTGCAGAAGAGATGGGGTTGTGAACAATGATGATATATTTTCTTCTTTTTCAATTTGGTCCCTTCCTCCTCTATTATTCTGGGCCACCAATCTTTAGATTTACCAAGTACTGCCCCAAGGTGTTTTTCCCTACTAACCACTGAAAATTAGCATCTTTCCTCTTTACTGCTTTGCTAATCCTTAATTAATTAGTCAGAGAGAAGAAAACCAGAGTATCTGGGTAGTTTTTGTTTTTTGTTTTAAATTCAGAGCATTGAATTGTACCCTAAAATATATACCTACCAAACGCTGACTATCTTTATGCCTACTTTTATCTCTTTTCCATTCTTTTTTTTTTTTTTAAGATTTTATTTATTTATTTGACAGAGAGAGAGAGAGATCACAAGTAGGCAGAGAGGCAGGCAGAGAGAGAGGGGGAAGCAGGCTCCCCGCTGAGCAGAGAGCCCGATGCGGGGCTCGATCCCAGGACCCTGAGATCATGACCTGAGCCGAAGGCAGAGGCTTTAACCCACTGAGCCACCCAGGTGCCCCTCTTTTCCATTCTTTAATTTATCTTTTCAATGTCTGTGAATATAAAATATTGTTAAAATATGTTTAAATAGCATGCAAAGCCTGAAACTCTTGAAATTTTTCTTTCTTGTTTGGAAATCAATGTGACACTTTTAAAATATGCCATTGAATGAGATACAGATAACCAACATGCTACAATAATGAGAACCTCAGTTTCCAATGTCTTCATATATTTTAGCTGTTATCATTGCAATTCTTATCCAGTGCTTTTCAAACAATGAATCGAAACACATTAGTAAGTCATGAGAATTTTTCTGTGAAATACAGCCTAAGAGAGCTAATAAAACAGATAATTCTCACCTCTAAGATAACCACTATGCTATGAGTTATTTTTGAACCATTTAAAAAGAAGTTAATTTCAACCTTGTAGCAAAAGTCTCTTTCAAATGGAGATGCTATTGTTCGATTCTCACTGAGTATGACTATAAGAAACAATGGTTAATCCTTTTTATGAAAAATGGATTTAAGTCCATATTCACTCTTTATGAAAATTCCGAGGTAATCAAATCAAATTTAAAAGTATTGTGTTGAAATTTTTTTTTAAAGTAATTGTTGCAGCTACGTTTTAGACTAACAAAGTCTTCTTTCATAAATGATGTACTGTGAAAGAATTGCAAGTGCTTTCTAAAATAAATGCAAATTAAAAAGTGATTGAAAATATACTTCACAGCCAAATTATGTGTTTCTTTTGAGTCACTAAGAACTTTCTACATGAATGGTGGCAATGTAGGTACATGGTATACTGATTGTTGTTGGTCCCTAAGTGGTTCTTTACACAGATACACAATGACAACAACCAGTTAAAAGTTCCATATTGTGAAAGGCAGGAATATATTCTTAATAAGTTGTAAGTAATTACACGTGAAAATGAATAGCCAAACAATAAATATTTCTGAATATTCCCCATGTACAAGTCACTCTCTAGATGTTGTCTGCTTAGTTAGCTGGGGCTGCTATAACAAAATTCCATAGACTGTGTGGCTTAAATAACAGATACTTATTTGTCACAGTTCTAGAGGCCAGAAAGTCTGAGATCAGGTGCCATCGTAGTTGGGGTCTGGTGAGAGGTCTCTTCCTGCCTCCAGATAACTGCCTTCTTGCTGTGTCCTCACATGCCAGGGATGGGGTGGACGGTGCAAGGGAGCTCTGATCTCTTCTTACAAGGGAACTTATCTATCATGAGGACCTCACCCTCATAACCTCATTTAAACCTAATTATTTCCCAAATGCTCCACATCCTAATACCTTAACTTTGAGGGCTAGTGCTTTAAACAGGAATTTTGGGGAGACATGAATATTCGGTCCATAAATAGTGTGTCAGTAGAAAAAGTCTTCTGAGGGTTTCAGCTCTCTCAACAATTTCCAATTGCCCTCTTAGTGAATTGATGTGAATAGATGTACATTTATGGTGAGCTCTGCTCTGATATTATCTTCAGTCAGTACTAATGTACTGACTGTACTGTACTGACAGTACTAATGTACTGACTCTGTACATTAGTACAGAGTACAGAATAGGTATTCATATGGTAAATGAATGAATAATGAAGGGAGATGAGACAGACACATAAACATAAAAAAATAACACCAAAATCAAAAAAGAATATCTCGTAGGCAAATACATCACACTTTCTCATATATATGGTACAGACATCATATCTAAAGGTCCTAAAAGAAAAAGGCATCATCATGGAGGGATAACCTGGGCTCGGTAAAGAGCAAGGATAGTGAAGAGAAGGAATTACTAACTGAGGAAATTTTATAAGAATAAGGCATAGAGAGGAAATTCCAGGGTGTTTGCTGGGGATACTGAATAGTCCAAATTTACTACAAAGGTGGTTGGAAGAAAACTTAGGAAGTAAGCCATCACTGCAAAGTTCACAAACTCGGGCTTCTAGATTCCACATTAGCTAATGTTTGTTTTATCTTGGTTCTGTACTCTTTTAAATGTTTTTAATTAGTGGTCAATGCATACATACATCTTGGAAGATTTCACATAAAAATCTAAATTCTCAGTTTTTCATAAAAATTCTGTCATTTAACATTACTCTCACATCCAATCAGTGAGATTGAAAGGGAAGGAAGAAACAGCTGCCAAGACTGCCCTCCTGTTGTTTACCCCTGACCCCATAGAATCTTTTCACTCATTTACGTCCATCTGTCTGGCTCCTTACAGTTTGAGACGTCTAATGAGGATGTGGTTTGAGACCAAATCTCTCTCTCTCTCTCTCTCTCTCTCTCTCACACACACACACACACACACACAGGCACATGGTGGAATCATCATGAGCTTTAACTCTTCCAGCCCTAGAAGTTTACAGCTGTTCTGGAAAATCACGAGTGGCAGTAAGAAGCCAGCAATGGTCATAGCTCTGAATGTAACACTAATTCAAGTCAACAGAAGACCCCATAAAGCCTGAAAGAGACAGAGGAGGTATAGGAAGTATAGAAAGTTGGAGAGGTTAGACTTTATATTCAATGCTGAAATTCTGCCAAAGGAGAGGGAGTTATTCAATAAAGAATGACTTACAAAAGAAGGGATTCAATGGTCCCTCTTTTGGTGACCAATTTCCTTTAAGAAATTTTTCTGCATACTTCCTAGAAATCTTAAATGCTGCTATTTCACAGCATTTAAAAACCATATATTCTCAATGGTCTGGAATAAAGAACTTCCCAAACTCAGTTGGGCAGGCGCTCCTTTTGAGCATTTGTAAGAGTCATAGGCCCAATTCTTAGGAAAATGAATACACAATTTTGCAAACAATTTCAGAAGGTTCAGGGGACTTGGAAAGACCCTTCATTGACATTTTGGTTGTACGTACAAATCCTAAATTAAAGCATTTTGTTCAAGGATATTATCAAAAGATGAATTAAAGATTAAACAATGAAATTTGGAACTCTCAGCAAAGGGCATGAATAAGACTCCCAATTTTAAACACTTGAAAAACTGAGATTATCTCAAATGTAAGGATCTTGGACGAGAGGAGACAATTTGATATACTAGGAAGGAAATGGGGAAAAAAGAAAGGAGACAATTGGGATATGAGATACTGGGGAAATAGAATCTGATTGATGATCCCTCTGTTTTCAAATGCCAATGTATTGAAGGATTAGCCATATTATGGACTATCTAAGATCTTCTGCTATCCCAGCAATGACACACTAACAATATAAAAATTTCCCATTTCTTTCCAAAGTGAGCCTTCCCTGTAGGATAAACTTATTTTCCATTTGAAACTTGCCTCTCTCTTGTGACCTGCATCTTACTACATGTTGTAAAATAGTGGTGGTGTACCTTTTGCAAACTCCTTCCCATTGATATTAAACTGGAAGTGTTTTGTAGCTAAATTGGTCTTAATCTTCCATGTATCTTCTCCAGTGTACTCGCAACACTTTCAAGTTTTAGTAGAAGCTCAATATTTTATTTAATAAGTTAAAGATTGTAATTAAGTTTACATTTTAGGATCAAAAAATTTCAAAATTCAAGGGAGGAGCTGCTTTGTTTTCACTTTAATTCTGAAAATGGTCAAACATTTCCCATTATGTGTAAAACAGGAAAGGAACTACATAATATTTGGACAATATCTATAGCTGTAGTTAATGATTCAAAGGAATGAGTTCTTTTTTCTATAATACATCACATAGTGACAAATACATGATAGCATGTAATTAAGGGAAACTTAATTGCCACTTTTAGTTAAAAAAAACCTGTCGATCATGAAAGCAAAGGGACTTCAAATTTCAAGAAACTGAAAGGTACCACAGATATAACAGAAAAAAAATTTTCCTGTTTACTCCTAGACTTGTCATTTACCTCGCTCATCTATCAGAATTTGAACATATTCTCCTTAAGACATGAAATGACTTACAACGATCTATCCTAGAAAAGGACATGGATGTGAAAAATAAGTGAAAGAAAAATGACACTTTTTGATTTCGGTGTTCAAAGCAGCAAGGCCCAAGTGTTGTGCCCCACAGAGGAACAAATGTGAATAAAACATGTGTTCTGCTCCTTGAAGAGCTTCCAGTTTGGCAGATGAGTTAATGCATGGAAATAATTGCAATTCAGAGGGGAAAATACAGAATTCCTGACGCGTGCTATGGCAGCTTGGGAGAAGAGCAGGGTTGTTCTAGAAAGGAACCTCCGGAGCCATTTTTGAAATGGCTGGCGTTTGAGCAAGTCTCAGAGAATGAATTGAATTTGGATATAGCTCTCTTCAATGGGGTGCTAAATGTGAACTAAATTAGTGAAAACAGAAGAAGCCAGTAAATGAAAATCACTCAGTGACATTCTTCTTTACTGAATGCATGCTTCTGATCTCCAACTGCTCAATTTACCAACTAGCTTTTCCTAATTAGAATGTCTTGAGATAAATATGGTATTTTTGAACCTGAGTGCTTAACCACAGGAAAATATCCATTATTGTTGTGATCACTATACCACCATTATCTGATCCTTTTTATTGCCAGTATAATTATATTATGATTACATTGTAGCCTCCAATGGCCTGAAAGTTAAAAAAAAAAAGAGAGAGAGAAAAGAAAAGAAAAGATTTAGGAACTTCCTAAATATTTATTTTGAGCTTTGTACAGCATTGCCAATTTTATTTTCATTTGTTCACTTTTATGCATAAACACTAGCATTTGCTGGGTACCTCAGCTAGATAACTTCAGATTCAAGGATAAATCATATAGGTTGCCTTAAGGGTTTTACAGCTAATAGGAACAGAAACTCTCTTCAACACATGAATATATTAAAGCAGCCTCTGATGCCTCTGGTTGCTGGATAAGTGGGTATGTCAAGATGAGCCATGAGATGAATGGAGTTCAGTTATAATGCATGCCCACAAGTAAATATACCTAAAAATAGCTTATGTGAATGATTGGCTTTTAAAATTATTAATGCACGGGAATGGGTTAAAAGCAATCTTTCTAACAGTATTACTCTCATTCACTTGGGTTTCACAATGTTTTCTTGGGTGGAAGATAAGAAATGGGGAATGACAGAGGCCCTTAAAATGTACATAGGAATGCGGCATAGGATGAAAACACTTGCGATGCAGATCACAGCAAATGAAAAATAAATATGCAGAAGTAATCAGGTGTCCTGAGTGCTGCGAGAGGTGCACATAAACAGAAGCTTCAGGGTACAGAAAAGAAGACAGTCCTCAAACTCATCACACAGACAAGATAAGGATTTCATAGAAAAGAAACATTTATACAATAACATGAAAAAGCTAACATCTTTTTAAAACATTGAGCCCGAGGTCCTGAGAGGTAATGCATGCATCAGGGTCAAGACTATTTGTTTGGAAGTTGAACAACAAAAGTAAGTCACCCATGAACAATTAGTATAATTATCTGTTGTGACATAACCAACCACTCCAAACCTTAGTGGCTCAAAAGAGCACTGATCGTTACCACATATTATTTTGTGGGTCAGGGATTCAGACACGGATGATGTGTTTCTGTTCCACAATGTCTGTGACTTCAGCTGAGATAACCAGAAGGTGCTGAAATAGCTGGGGCTATTAGGACACCTCTATCTCTTCCCCATGTGGCCTTCCCAAATGGCTACCTTGTACTTCCTCACGGTATGGCCATCTCAGCATCATCAGACCCACTTCATGGCAGTTTAGGGCTCCTATAAGAACAAAGTGGAAGGGGCGCCTGGGTGACTCAGTGGGTTAAAGCCTCTGCCTTCCGCTCAGGTCATGATCTCAGGGTCCTGGGATCGACCCCCGCATCGGACTCTCTGCTCAGCAGGGAGCCTGCTTCCCCCTCTCTCTCTGCCTGCCTCTCTGCCTATTTGTGATCTCTCTCTCTCTGTCAAATAAATAAATAAGATCTTAAAAAAAAAAAAAAGAACGAAGTGGAAACTGCCAGCTCTCTTATAGGTTAGACCTTCAACTGGCCATAGTGTTACTTCCACCATAATGTATTGGTCAAAGTTATCATAAGCCAGCCAAGATTCAAGGGAAGAGACATAGACCCTACTTTTCAATGAAAGAAATATTAAAGAATTTGTGGCCAACAGAGTCTGTAATCAATCACAAATGTTCTTTCATTTAACATCTGTTTATCAAGTGTTCACTGTGTACCAGCCACTGTTCTGCTTGATCTTGTTACCATGACAATAAAAGAAAATCTATAACCATAGGAAAATTTTTCTAGTGAAAGGGAGCAAGAGGAGGAAAGCAAATAAATATGAACACTATTGTAAGGTAGTGTGGTAATGATGGTATTCACCAAATATACATAAGCCACTCTACATGTCCCAGCCCTGATTGCAGCTAGTTTAGGGTCACCTAACTAGTTCTGGTCAGTGCACCATGAGCTAAAGTGATGTGGGTCACTTTCAGGCCAAGCCAGTTAAGATCCAACATGCCTCTCCCATCCCTTCTTATCCTTTTGTCTTTAGCCAGATCATAGAGCACGGAGATGGAAGAGGGCCATCTGACCTACATCAAAGTGTTATGAAAGCAGGAAAAAAACCCTGTTGTGCTAACCCATTGAGATGGGGGGTTTGTTCATTACCATAGAACAAGGTAGCATTACTTAAGCCAATTAATGTATGTAATTAGTGCTATGAAGAAAAATAGCTCAGGATAAAAGGATACAGAATAACTGTGGAAGGCAGGAGCACAGTTGCAGACAGAGTGGTCAAGGCAAGAATTAAGAAATGTTGCTATAAGAATGTACTAGAACTTTTAAATCCAGTTCTTCTTCTACCATACCACACTGCCTCCTGCATATATTGGAGGCTTGCAGATGTTCTTGATAGTTGAAAACACATGATGTTAGCATGAGCTTAAAAAAGTGGTCTGTTGAGCTTTAAAGGGGAATGAGGAAAAGGGAGGTTGGAATTAACTAATGGAGAAAGATCTCACAGGCCAGATTATTTTAGCAAATAAACTTGGAAGATACTCTATGCCCTTTGAAATAGCTTTACAATGACATTTGCCAATTATTTTGGCATGTGGAATCAGTGTGGTTTGGCAAAACAGACTAAAATGAAAGTAGCCAGCACTATGAGACTTTTCTTGAACACTGTTTTCTTAGATAGTGACTTCTCCAGCACTGAGGCGATGATGGGCATGTTTGGAGGCAGAGAAAACAAGGCTCTTCTGGTTACTATTTCTGTGACAGGAGGCTCACCATTAACTTCTCTGAGATTCAATTTCCTCATGTGTCAAAAAGGAACAGTGATGCCCCCCCCCCAGTTGAGTTTATCATCAGAAATGTTAATTAAACTTGTACAAAACTTACTAAAATGCTTGTCATAGAGGAGTTTTCAATAAAATGGCAACTATCATTTTATTATAATTAATGTTGTAGACATGACAGATGCCAATCATTGTACAATAGGCACTGTGGAGGATTCCAAGAATCCCTTGACATAGTCCTCATTCTTATGCTCAAAATCTTAAGACAACAAGAGGAAAGGAATTGTGAAGAAAAACCTTAGAAAAAGAGATGCCAAAATACACTAAGACTGTGCCTTTTGTATTTTGTTCTTTAATGCTCATGCTCTTATAGTGGCAGAGTAGACATCCTCTTAAAACAAGCTTCAGTAAAATATATTTATAATAATAATTTATCTTTAATAAATTATCTTTAATAATTTATTTATCTTTAATAAATTTATCTTTATTAATAAATTTCTCTTTTATCTTTAATTTATTAAAGATAAGTTATCTTTAATAAATCAATAAATTAGCCAGTAACTCTCTCCCTCAAAGATCACTCCTTTTTCAAACAATATTCCTTTAGTTGTTTTAAAACTGTAGATCCTACTTACCACTCTGAATTTGAAACTCAAAACAGAAATGTCAGAGCATAAAAAGCTAGCAACTTCACAGTCAGGACAAAAATTAAGTAGAGAATGACAATCCATATTTTATAATATGTGTCAGTAAAATAGGAATGACTTGAGATTTGGATGGGAAAGCCCTTCTTTCTACCAATGTAGGATTTTGTTCCTTTGCTCTGCTAAGTCCATTTTGGATCATTTAAATATGCCAGTCACCGTTCATTTGTGATTCTACTCATTCCTGGACACAGATGGAACAGCAGCGTTTTCCTCCTAGAAATCATGATAATTCTGTTATGTTACTCTTTTCATTTGCATGGAACTCAAAATAGGTCAGTGGGAATGAATACTTTTCTGACTGCCTTTTGAATTTCAATCATCATAGGTAACCCCAATAAATGCATTGAAAATTTGCTGTCATCCATGACAGCCCCATCAAACATCTTGTCAACCATATCAAATTAAAATTTCCCATTCTTCTATATAAATCATTTCACAGTCATTGAAAGAAATAAAGCAGTGTTGTACAGCACAAAACAAAGGCAATAGCTGTCTGAGTTTATCAAATTACTTGGATAATCAATCATTCATTTCTAGAGTATTTCATTAGTCATGTAACGATATGCCTGACACATGGAAAGCACTTAATGAACAGCAGGTATTTCTATTTGAAAGGTAAATTGTGTTTTTAATTTTTATTCATGTTTTTTCCTCTTCAGGTTTCTCTATTCATTTTTCCATGATCCCATTTCCCTAGTAATTAAATGTGGATTCAAGAGCTATGACTTCCTGTCACCTGTATATCTAAGAATAAGTCCCAAATGTTTCATTCTCTAAACTTATATACAATATATGCTCAGTGGAATTCAGGAGAGAGCAGCATAGAGAAACCAAGAGTTGTCAGCAACTTTTGGCTCTGATTCTCCCTTTAATTGCATGAGATTTATTATACTTAGGAATCAGAGCTTCAGTCAATAGGTAAAAGGTAGTAAAAAATGAAAGAAAGGAAATATTTTGAGACAAAGCAGATCATGGAGATTAGAAGTCATTTTTGAAATGTTCTTAGGTTTTGCTACTCAAAGTGTGGTCATGCATGAACCAGCTGCATCATCATTTGGGAGCTTGTTAGAAATACAGACTCTTAGGCTCCAATGCAGACCTACTGAATCCATCTGCATTTTATCAAGATCCTTAGGGGTTTTGTCAAAATCTTTTATCAAGATCCTCAAGGCTTCACACAAAGTTAAGGAAGCTAGAACTGAGCTGTGTGGCTTGCCAAAGGTTGTGTGGTTGTAAGTGGTGAAAGCAGGATGTGAGTGTAAACCCAATTGACCTTTGATCTTTCCCTACATCACTTTGAAAAAAAATTTTATTGGTAATCTCCAACAGCAAAATTTCCATTCTCTGCTTTTGAAATTTAGATGATGAAACTAGTGTGCCTGACTTAAACTTTTTAAACATTTATTTCTTCTGGATGTTAAAGTAATGTCTATTCAGTATTAACAATTTAAAGAGCACCAAAAGTTTTTTTTTTTTAATTACATGATTCCTTCTATTCTTTCTTTATAAATACAGTCAGTCCTCATTCTTCACAGATTCTATATGTACAAATTCATTTACTCACTAAAATTTGTAACCCCAAAATCAATACTCATGGCACATCAACACTCATGGTTGCTGCGGGCATCCACGGAGGAGCAAAATATCAGAGTTACCTGATGCACGCAGTCCCAGGAGCGTTCCCAAGGAGGGAACAAGGCGATGCTAAGCCTTCTGTTTCAGCTCTTGTACTATAAACAATGTCCTTTTCACCATCTATTTGGTTCCGTGCTTTTCATACTTTTGTGCTTTTTTAGTAGTTTCCCTCTTTAAGATGCTCCCCATGCATAGGGCAGAAGTGCTGTCTGGTCCTCCTGTGCCTTAAGAAGGCAGCAAAGTGCCTTATGGAGAAAATATGTGTACTAGATAAGCTTTGTAGGTGTTGAGTGTCATTGGCTGTAAATTCGATGTTAATGAATCAACAATAGAGTAGCATCCCCACCCTTATTTGCAGTCTCGCTTTCGGTGGTTTTAGTTACACAATCTAACCACAACCAGAAGCAGATGATCCTCCTTCTGACCTATCATTAGAAAGTCATTTGTAGCCTAATGTATCACATGCCTATGTCATTCCCCTCACTTTATCTCATCACAGGGACATTTTATTATCTCGCATCATCACAAGAAGAAGGGTGAATACAGTACAATAAGATATTTAGAGAAACCATAGCCACATAACTTTCATTACAATATAAAGTTATAATTGTTCTATTTCATCATTAGTTATTATTGTTAATCTCTTATTGTGCCTAATTTATAAATTAAGTTTTATCATAGGCATGTATGTGTAGGAAAATATATATATAGGGTTCAGTACTACTTGCAGTTTCAGACATCCACTGAGGATCTTGGAATGTATCCCCTGTGGATAAGGGAGGACTACTATATATATTAGATAAGGTAACTTTAAAAAGAAATACACAGATGACAAGGTTATATATTGGTTGATTGATGAAAATCTTGTGACCAGAGACTTGCAAAAACTTAATCCTATGTATCTTCAAAAGCAATGATTCAGCATTCACTAATTCAGTGTTTGCAATAACTTTACAGAATATAACCACTGCACATAATGAGAATTGACCGTATATATATTTTTTATTTTTGTTAGGAATATACAATGTCATATTACCTTTCTGTGCCATTTTTACCTGAGCATCTACTATGTGTGTGTGTATACACAAATATATATAGACTTCTTATATATACACTTTCTATACCTCTATACATTATAGCTTTCTATATATCTATACATTATTTTTTGTTCATGAATCATATCTATCAAGAACATTTTCAGGCATTAATTTTCTTTAGGAAATGACAGTTTAGTTTGTCGATGTGGTGTATTTATGATACTTAATTATGTAATGCAGGCAATTAGGGTTCGGGACAAAATAATGAATAATCTTATTAGGCTGCTTGATCAGTGTTGGCTAGAGTCCTCATAAAGGGCTCCCTAGGGGCACCTGGGTGGCTCAGTGGGTTAAAGCCTCTGCCTTTGGCTCAGGTCATGATCTCAGGGTCCTGGGATCAAGCCCCGCATTTGGCTCTCTGCTCAGCAGGGAGTCTGCTTCCTCCTCTCTCTCTGCCTGCCTCTCTGCCTACTTGTGATCTCTCTCTCTGTCAAATAAATAAATAAAATCTTTTAAAAAAATAAAATAAAATAAAGGGCTCCCTAGCAGCAGTGGAGTTTAAACCAGACATTGATGAGGAAGTATAATTGTCTTAGTTAATTAGAAAGAGGTCACAAAATCTATATGTGGGAAATAGGAAATGCTGGCAAGTTCTAGAGAAGTAGAGGGGACATGAGGAGGGACAATAAGAATAGGATGTTTGTTCATAATAGAAACTAGGGGTAATGAGATGCAGATAAACATGTGGGCATACAATTCTAGAGATCTTAGAAAAACTCACCAAGAGACAAAGTTTCTGTGTAAGAGAGGAAAAAATAATTTTACCTACACTCTTCTAAGTTCTTAGTTGAGAATCCTGTAATAAAAAATAGATTAACCAGAGGAAAACAAGCAGATGTCTATTAACATATACACCCCAGCAGGGAAAAATGAAGAGTGCAAAAATGTAGCTTAGAACTCTGGCTTATATTGCATTTTTTAGCAAAGGACAATACATTTGTGAAGAAATGACAGGGTGGTGGAAAGCAGTTATAGGCTTCCATGGGCGAAGATGAAGGCTAGTTAGTAAAGTGTGTTTTATAGATTTTTCTGGTTCAGTCTTCTGGCTGCATGAGTCAAATGTTGTCTCTGGTGATTAACTTTTGTTCTTCCTGGTAGAGAGGGGAGGAGGGACACCTTTGAAAATGTATGTCCTGCTTTTAGGCAAATAGGAAGAAGTAGAGAGCTTTTCTTATATCTACTTCCTCTCAGTTGCCTTCAACTCAGAAAAGTCCTTATGCTAAAGTGGCATATTTGGGGCTGGCATATTATGCTACCCTTCACTTGCTTCTTTAAAGCTAAATCTAGAACTTACTAGTTTCCAAAAACAGAGAGATTTACATGCCCCTATAGAACACATTATAGATCTCTCGTTCATAGAAAAGGAAAAAGTAAAATAAGGTACTATTCCTAGAGTAAAAATAAAAGCAAAAATTATGTATCTCCTTTCTTGGAAAATGCCTAAGTCTGACCATGAATAACAAGGATGTCTTATTTTTGTATATAACTTCAAAATCCCTTGCCATTTGTATGATCTCATTTATTCTCACC
Organism: Potos flavus; assembly: GCA_028534135.1. Classification (NCBI taxonomy): domain Eukaryota; kingdom Metazoa; phylum Chordata; class Mammalia; order Carnivora; family Procyonidae; genus Potos; species Potos flavus. The sequence goes on from CM052899.1 coordinate 163,069,754, forward strand.
ACATACCTAGGAAGCATGCGTTTCAATAGCCATCCTAATGCTTTAAAGGGGAATCCTAGTTGGATAAAAGAGCAGGTAGTCTCAAATCTAATCCCTAGCTAGGTCATGATGACTCAGCAGTGTTGGGAGATGGGAGGATACCCAAGACATGGGGAATCCACAGACTCATGGAAGTAACTAGATAACAGAGAAAAATGTGAACAAGAAGACAGAAAAAAAGTCCCAGAAGGGGGGCAAAATGGATTTGGAGGGAAGCATTAGCAGGTTCAGGGGTTGGAGCTCTTGCTAGGGGGATGTAGGGACAAGTCTACATTTCTTTTAAATGGGTAAAGGGATGAAATACAGGTGCTGCTTATTTAGGAGGTGACCATTGGTGAGAAAACTGAGGCAATAAGATCATTTATTAGAGAATTCAAGTAAGAATCCTACAACAATTATGTGAAGAAGGATTTTGGGAAGATAAGAGTGAGCTGAATGACTAGAAAGCTGACCACTGTCCCTTCCAGGATATGCTATGGATTTCATGAGAGACTCTATGGGTGAGGCCAGGCATAAAGTTTTCAGCAGATGTCTGAGGAGGTCATATCTGCCAGCACCCTGGAGAAGAATTTCTACTCCAGAATTATAAGACCGATAATTAATTGAACCCCACTATATTTCTAATCCATTCAATGGAAACTAATACATGTTCTGGACAACATAGTACAGTAGTACAAGGTAATGATTTTTGCGTCTGGTGTTTTGACTTTTGACTATTTTCAGCAAGTTTCCCTTTCTGTGCCTCAGTTTCCTCCTATGCATATGAGGACTAGGTAGCATAATGTACGCAAAACACCTGGCGCGATACTTGATACATAAATGGTTATTTTTCATATTATTATTCATCTGAAAAAATTAGCATAGTTTTTGGCACATGTCAGCCTTCCAAAAAGCACTGGTTCTATTTCCTTCTACAAATCTGTATTCAGAAAACAAGTACAAAGTGAAAGATACCTCTAGAAAACATTGCTAATCTCAGTGTCACAACCCATTTGCATTCTTTTAGTAGAATTAGTTAACTAAGAATTTTTTTCCACATTATGTGAAACTGAGGCTGACAGAGACTGCCCTACTCTCATTGGCCAAGACAGCTTTCTTCCCTGACAATTTTGCTCTCTCCGGGTGCTTAGACACCCTCCAGCAACTGCTTGCTAAATCATCTCCACAATGTCACAGAATAGAAAACTATACTGAATGTTCCTCCAAGTAGCCTAATAAAGCCTTTAAACACTTTGCAAGAGCTGAATCCATTTACCTGGAGAGGAAATTCTCCATTGTTATAGTACATTGATGTCATTAGATCTCTGACTTCTCCTCTTAAGGAAAATTCTCCACCTCCCCTTTCTAGGGTCATAATATTTATCACTTTCTCTTCCCCGCAAAAAAACAAAATTGTGGCATTACAATTTCCAGACCTTCCTTTTAGAATCATAGGGAAACACAGAACACCCTTAAGGCTTTTCCCATCTCACAGAAGTGGAAACTGAGGCCTGAAGTAGCCCAAAGACATGTGCAAAGGAGGGAAGCAGGGAAAGCAAAATACTATCCACTGAGCATCTACCCTGACCCAGCTTTGCGCTGTGTGTTTGTGCGTAGATCACTTAATCCAATCTTCATACCAGCTTCCCTTTTATCTGTATTTGACAGAGAAGGGCAGAGCAACAAGAGGCAGGGCTGACATCAGACCCAGTTCTCCTGATTCCCACTTCCTTTACTTCATACTGATTCCTTCATGGAAGCCATTGGCTGCCAAATCCACAATATGTTTCATTTAGATAAAATAATATTTGCCCCCAGACATTTATAGCATGCTGTCGGCTTGTGTTCCCATGTTTTCTCCCAAGTTGTTTTTCTTCTCATTACTGTGCAGACCAAAAAACTTAGTTTTTGTCATCATCAAAAAATCATTTCCAGCTTCTTTGAATTTCCAGATAGGATGATTTCCTATCTGGTTGCAATTAAACTGTGGTCAGCAGCAAATAGAGCACAGGGAGTAAAATTTTATTGGTGTCTTTCCCAGATGTGGGATTTTGGAAATATGAACAGGAGCTTATTTGAAAATGCCCTTCTTCTGTCTTGCTTGCTCCATAATCCAAATTCAATTATTTTAATTTGCTTTGCATGGTTAGTTTTTTGAAACATGAAGTTAAATCTTTTTAAGACTGAGACTGCCTGAGAAACTTCTGATAGAATATAGTTCATTGAGTAAAGAAAGAAGAGAAGATGCACCTAATAATTGCTAGTTCTAGATAATGGGTCACTTCTCATGAAATATGCTGGCCAAAAGAGAGTCTGATGACACCGTTGCATTTCACTGAGAGTCAACGATGTATCTAGAACATGTCAGGTATTTGCATACATTATCTTAAATCCTCACTATTTTATATCTGCAGATATTCATATATATTATCAGAAACCCTTGCTACAAAGCTAAAGGGTAGAAGCTCAAAGAGTTTTGGGGGTTAAAGGTTGAAGCTGAGAAAGACAAGCTGAGACATGTTGAACATTGATTAGTCTTGTTTTCTATGGTAAGTTCTCTCTTCTTCAAAACTCCGTTCCACATCAGGTAAAATAAAGATGCATTTATCTTATCACATGAAAGAAGTTAACCAAAATAACAATATAGGTGAAACAGGGAATGAATGCTATTTGAAAAAGAACTTTACATGTTTTTGGACAGGGCATTTGAAAGCCTGTCTAGTTATTTCCATCCACACACTGTAGATCTGTTTGTGTATTTTCAGGTGTCTGAGATCTCATTTATTAGTCCTTCGTAACTTGGAATTTTGATATAGTCAAGGCTAAGCTGAAGTGCATATCATATGGTTTCTTCAAAAACCCTTGATTTTCATATATATCTTGCCTAAAGTAGCACTGCAGTAAAGAAGGGTATGGTTATATTGAGCAGGTACTGTTTCGATTCTAGGTCCGAGGCAATTTTTAAAAATCAGTGGTAAGTAGAAATCAAGATGCACTTTCAAAATGGGACCATTTTTCTTTTTGTAAGAGGATAAGCATCAATATTTTGGTAATGAACTTGCCTTCTAAACCCAACAAAGAAACCCAAATCCCCACAGCCTGAGGCCCCAAATCAATATTCCTTTTTAATTATCTTTAATCCTTTCTGGAAAATAGTCAGTTGTGACCTTGTGTCCTTTAAAGTATTCAGGGGAAGTAGTCACTAGTGGAAAATGTGATGGAGAAAAGTCTTCCCCTTAGTATGGAAACAGCAAATGTTTCAAAGAGAGAACGTCTGAAGGCACTTTGGATTCAGTTTCAATGGAGAAAATAGGTCTGTCTTTGAGCTACTCATTTCTGCTCTTCAGCAATCCTTCCGAGCGCTTCACGTGTTCAGTAGTCTGTTCATTCATTAAATGAGCGCTCACTGGGTCTCTAAAATCATGCTAGAGATTAAGCATGTAAAAATGAATTTTAAAAAAGTGCTGCTCCCAGGCGTTCACAGTCTGTTAATAAAAACAGACCCATAAATGCCGCCTCCTGACGGCGCCCGGGAGAAGAATGAGGCACAAGCAAGTCAGCTGCAAGAGAAAGGGAGCAGGGGACGACAGTAGAAAAGACTGGCACCCCGAACAACTCCTCAGTCTCATATTTATTAAAAAGTAGGTAACAACCAAACAAAGAAGCCAGAATAGGTTACACATTGGCCATGAGTCTTGTAGATAAGTAAGAAGAAAGGCAAAATATGTCTGGTCACGTAGCACGTGACCTATAGTGAGCAAACCCAAACAAGAGGGTTGTCTAACTAACTGCAGGTGCTCTCCGGGGAAGGGGAGATAACAGGAAGATGAAGCAGGCGGTGTTCCTCCCTGAGCGAGCCAGGCGTCCCCAGCTGCTCGGCTTCAAGGACGTATATCGTCCTCTCCGCCAGAGGCCCATTGCCAGTATGTGTTTTTCTTAAGTCTATATCTAAGCATGCTTAGTAACTAGTATAATTTCTCATAGGTTGTATTTTAGGCAGTACATTGTTCTGAGGGACAGTTACACATAAATAAATAAGAGCAATGAAATGTTGTCCATTGAATCACTCTATTTCCTTCATAACAGTTACAACAACCAGAAATCATCCCCTTTATTTTGTCTCTCCTACTAGAATGTAGGTGCCTCGAAGACAGGATCTGGCATAGAGAAAGCACCCAATAGGAATTAGTTTATGAAATAGAATAGTACTGGAAAAAAAAAAAAGTGTAGTATAGAATGGCACAAAAAGGCCCTAGGGGATTCCAGGGCCCACGAGCGATTAAGTCTATCTAGGGTTACACAATATTTTCTGCTACTCTCTCCTGCAGGGAGTTTCTGCAGATACACCTGTCTCATATCTGCCACTTCACGGTTCACTCACCGTCAGTCTTGCACTTTTGGAAAAACTGCCTCAACTCCCCCACATACACATGGGATGATGACCTGGAGAATGGGCTGCACAATGCAGCCTTTTCCATCTTGGACCCCTGAGCCCAGGGTACCTCGTAGAGGAGCTCGGGCACTGAGCTGGAACGGGAGATACAAAGCTTTGGAAGCTCAGCTCTTTCCCATCCTGGAATGAGCGAGCCTTCAACCTCTCTGATTCTCAGACTTCTCATCTGTAAAATGGGGAGTCAATAGTACTTTCCTCACCAAGCCGATGCTCGCAAAAGCCTTGACATTTCACATACATTAGTTGCATCGTCATTTGTGTGACTAACATTTAGAGATTATCATCCTGTTTTCTGAGAGCTTCGTTCATGAGAAGTCATTCCTCCAACTCTGTGGTAGGACTGCAGATGTAGAACTTTTACCCCCCACCTGATACAGGTGAAGGGATTCAAAGCCCCTCGACAAAAGGTGAATTGGGCAGCATTTGTGTGTCTCCCCTGAAGCTCTGGGAAAGTGGGAGGAGGCCAGCCTAAGTCATGGCACTTGGGAACTGTCAGCTGTGCTTGTTCTATGAGTCATGAACAGCCCTGCAGTTACAGCATCTCAGAATTCCCCAAGCGCCAGAGGTAAGAAAGAAAGAAAAAAAAAGCAAAAGACATGGAATCTTTGGGGTAAAGTTAATGACAGTCCAAGAGAAATGTTTTATTGTGGAAGTCGCGGAAAGCATTTCATGTGTTTGCTTTCAAGGCTACATTATAAAACTCACTGTGGCAGAAGCAGAGTGCAAGTTATTCATGAGAAAGACCAAGCTAAATGCTAACTATAATTCTATCCATTTGAGGCCATTAATTGGAACTAATTTGCTATTAAAAATCTAAACTGAAGGTTTGCTGAGCTTTCATTATTATCTGACAAGTTTCTTACCTTCCCTGGTAAGCAGCGAAGGGTGGCTTTATGGACCTACTGTTTACAAAGATCTGTTTCTAGCAAAGGCCATATTACCGCAAATCTAGCAATGAACTTAAGTATTTCTTTTAAAAGGTAGGCATGAAACAACTCACATAGTTTTTGACTCTTGCTTCCAATGCCAAGAGATATGCTCAGTTCTTTTTTTTTTTTTAAGTATTTACTTAAATTCTAGTTAGTTACCATACAATGTAATATTAGTCTCAGGTATACAAAAGAGTGATTCCACACTTCCATACAAACCCCAGGTGCTCATCACAACAAGTACCCTCCTTAACCCCCATCACCTATTTAACCCATTCTCCACCCACCTTCCCTCTGGTAACTAGCAGTTTGTTCTCTATAGATAAGACTCTGTTTCTCCATTCGCCTCTTTTCCGTTTGCTCATGTGTTTCTTACATTCCACCTGAGGGAAATCATACGGTATTTGTCTTTATCGGACTGACTTATTTCATCTAACAAAATGCTCTCTAGCTCTGTCCATGTTCTGACAAATGGCAAGATTTCATTCTTTTTTTTATGGCTGAGTAATACGCTTGATTCTAGATACTTTTTCAGCCGACATAAAATACAAACCTGCGCTTATCTTTTCCTTTTTGAATGATGTCTTCTCAGTAAGTAGTTAGCATTTATATCAGGCCTAGTTTGTAAAAGCCAGCTATCTCCAAGTGTATTTATTCCCAAATAGTATTTATGCATTCCATACCCCTTGCCTGTGCTGAGAATAAAATATAATACAGATAAGACTAGGGTTCAAGAGACCATACCCTTACCACCTGATAGTTTCATGATATGGGCAGGCTAATTAAAATCTCTGATCCTCAGTTTCCTCCTAGAATTGCAGATTAAATGCACAGTATATATAAAAAGGCATAGCATATGTCATAGAGTATATGTAAAAGGTACAGCATAGCTTATCCCAAGCAGACCCTGAGACAAGGCTTCTTGGGCAAGGAATTTACTAAGAAAGTGCTCCCAGGAGAAAGGAGGAAGGGAGTGCGGGAAGGCAGCGTGGGAAGAAGAACCCAAGTAGGGATAAGACTTGGGGCAAAATCCCAACCCCAGCAGATCCTAGAGAGAGGAACTTTGTTGTGCAAATTATGCTTCAGCAAGTGCTCTGACACAAGGCAGGAGAGCTAGGCTTTCTTCTTCTCTCCCTTATCAATCTGGCTACAGGAGAGTGGCCATAAATCTCAGGCACATCCCACTCTGCCTCTGTGGAAACTGAGGCTCCAGCAACCTGAGGGCCATTCTCCCAAGCTGGATCATAGATTCAGGCCATCAATGAGGCAAGAGCGTACAGCTAGGGCACTAGAACCTGCTAACCAGGACCCAAGGAGACCTAGGTAGAGCACCAATGGTGTCCACTATAATGATACATAGTCAAGTCTCAATAGTCAAGTCTTCGTTCCCTGTGCTTCCTTTTCCTGAAGAGTCTCCACTTCTGTCATATATGCTAATCTCCTAGCTAATGAAGCCTTGAGATCAGAGATTGTATACTTTTGGACTTCCAGTGGCTACATATCACCACCAATGAGAATTTGCTGGACCTTCAGGAATATGAACATGAGTCATAACTTGTGAAACCAGGATCTTTATGCATTTCTGATTTGCTCTAAATCTCAGAGCCACATAGAGAAGGTGGGCAAAAATGGTTATTGCTTGTTGATAGTTGCTACAGAGCAAGCACATGACAATTTCAACCACTCTACTTTCTTTTTTTATTTGAATAATTAGTGAGATGTCATATTCTAATCCCAAAATGCTTCTGATACATATTCAAATGAGCTTTGACAATTGCAGACAAGGTAGAGGATTCGGTGTGTCGGAAACCAGCAATTCTGGTTCATTCATCAGAGAGGCAACTGTTCTTCAATGTATTAAAGATGAGAACAAGAGCTGACATGTAACTTAGATAAGAAATGAAGCTTGATGCTCTCACACAAAACACTGTGTCTGAGAAACTTTCAGCAACTGAGAGCCCAGACTCACATCCCTTAAAAGCAAATGTAATTAAGAAGCAAGGATAAGAGAGGGGAATTGCTTTGGACCATTATCATGTTGTCCGATCGATCGATCATGCTGGACTCTAACGGCTATTTGTGGATCTCTCACACACTTCCTGCCTTTAGTCTCTGCAAATTAATGGTAGGAAAGAACTGTCCAGTGATCCTTCCCATAGAGGGCAGGAGAACTGTGAGGTTCCTCAGATATGAACCAGGTCTGAAATCAACCCACTGTCTAACCGCAGTAGCTGTAACTCAGGCAAAAGGAAATATTTCCCCAAGCTGTGTTTACTGGGCTGAGTTTTAGGAAGTGACATTTACTTTTAATTCATTCAGTAACTCTTTGTCTGGCATGTAATCTCCACAAATGCTTCAGATAACAGATGGAACTTATACTGTGCCTTGAAAATTAATGTGGCCCTCCACTGGTGACTGACAGAGGAAAACCATCCTTTGTGACTAAAGATTTCGAAGGCTGTCCCCAGCCATCCAGAACTCAACTTCTGGAAACATCATAGGCTACCATGCTCGGGAAGACCAAGGAAAGGCAGGGGTGCCCCTGATCTTAGGCCATTACAGACCTTCACTGAGGTTAAAGGCCATTTTAATGTTACTCACTTTGGATTTGAAAGTGGAAACAAAACAGCACAACATATGGGGCCCGGAGAGAACATTCTCCCTACAGCTTGTTAAAGAGGCAAACTGCATTATTTCCAAGACAGTGAAAGCCTCGAGGCTGATGTGTTTTTAATACTGATGAGTAAACAAATAAGAGATTCTCTTGAAGCTTTAGGGTAATATGTAATTTGGTTTGATTCTGCTCTATGCTAGAACTCCAGGGTTCAGGAGAGACACTCTTGCAAGTATGAACTGAATTCTAGCAATGGGATAGGAAAAAGTTCTCTCCTTTATCTCTTGACAACTGGTTAGACTTAACATGGAAAACATATATATATCTTTTTTCACTACAGCCTTCTCTGCAAATATGTAAAATACTAACTACTTGGAAAATCAAATGGAATTATATTTGTTTATTATGAAATTATGTGTTTGTGACACTTGCCATGCAAAGTAAGTTTCTTTTTAACATAAGTTCACTAGCTTTTGCCAGAGAAACCATATTTAGTTTCCTTCATATGTAGTTTCCTTCAGAGCCTCCACAATAAATATAAACCAGTATTTTTCAGCATGAGTGGTTTTAACATAAGCAAAATCCCAGCTTATTGCTTTAAAGTTTTCCACTAGACACAGTTTTCCCAAATTACCACAAAAAAAGTCCATATTGACCTGATATTTAAATCAGAAATTGTTTGTTTCAAAATTCTTTTTATAGAAGGCTTCAATATACAATGTCTACAATAATGATTTCAATCATCTATTCAGTTGGTAAATTTTATTGAGTTTCTGTCGTTCCTGATTTATATTTGATTCCAATACCTTTGGGTTTTTCTTTATTCTCTGTTAATACCTTCTTGCTTTTCATTCTCTTCTCTGACTCTATTTAGGAGATTTCAGCTATAAAGAAATAAAAAAATCTAAAAGTCAGGTGAGGAAATAGCACAAAGAGTTTGCCCCTCAGGCCAAGATGCAATAGGCCAGTGGGTATTAAGTAAAGGTTTCCTTTTGTTCTTAAAGGGCTGGGTTCTCAGTAAACACAGCTTGGCTTGACTTTTTTTTAAGGGTTTGCTTATTAACAATGATCAAAACTCTAAACCTGGTGGTTATTCCTTGTGAATGGAAAACATATGGGGAATTTTCTACCCTTTTATTGAAAGTTGACTGTAAAATTTACCAAGAATTAAAAGATTTCCGGGGCGCCTGGGTGGCTCAGAGGGTTAAGCCTCTGCCTTCCGCTCAGGTCATGATCTCAGGGTCCTGGCATTGAGCCCCACATCGGGCTCTCTGCTCAGCGAGGAGCCTGCTTACCCCTCTCTCTGCCTGCCTCTCTGTCTACTTGTGATCTCTCTCTCTCTCTCTGTCAAATAAATAAATAAAATCTTAAAAAAAAAAATCTTAAAAGATTTCCTATGTGTTGCCTGGAGATGAGGAGATACTGGGAGGGAGATGGGAAGGAAGGGGTTCTCATTTACAGTGTATCAAGGCCTACTTATAGAACATTTAAAATCTCACGAGTTGGAAGAAATGGAAATCTCTGTTGCCCAGTGGTTTAAATTTACTTTTTTTTAATTAAAAAAAATAGTTTAGTAGAACAGTTTCTTCAAAGGAAAGCATTCTAAATGTCCAATACGTGAAATGGGTGAGAACAGAGCTCTTTCAGTTCAAGAAGGAGATGGGGACAAATGGTCAGGATGTGGAGTTCAGGCAGCTGGTCCAGCCTCTCCCTCAGTTCTCTCTCACAGGTGGTAGGTAGGCTCCATGGAGCTTGCTTGCCCAAACCCTCACCTAATGCAAAATCTCTAAGCAGCATCATTGTTGAGGTCGTTATTGAACTTCTGCTTGATTACCTCTAATGACAGGAAACTCGTTGCTTTACAAAGTAGCTTATTTCATCTTTTTCATCTTTTCATACCTCTGAGATACTTACATAAGTCTCCCAAATTCTCATTAGTTACAGATTACCAGTCCGGGAGAGATTTTCAATAAAAATGGAACCAGAAATAAGGTTAGATTATGTTTATTCATTGTCAGCTTAGAAAATTTACTAAAAGTTCAAGCATGAAGCAGCAATTTCTTTTTAAGGATTTTTTGGGCTGCCTAACACAGACTCTGAGAGCTTTCCACGGGAAGTTTCTACAAAGAAATGTATCCCCTGAATAATATCAAGTATGCCAGATTCAACCTCAAGAAAATGTTTGTTCTGAGTCATGAGTCCTCTGAAAAAGCTTGCTGTTAGAAGGGTTATAATGAAAATGCCAATAATAGACCCTCAGCAAGCAAACCTGTTCAGAAACTTTGTTCAAAAGGAAACCACATCCCCAATGCAATATTTATATATTCTCCAGCTTTTCAGAAGACAGCACCATTGAGTATTGACTGTTCTCCGCCCTTAAGCTCAGCACAAACACAAACACAAAACACTCATTGTCAAACCGAAGCCACTGAGATAGGCTCAGATAAGAAAGACACAGAAAAGCTTCCCTTTTTGTTTCTTTGAGAAGCTCCGTGAGAAAGATCTGCAAAGTTTCTAGGAGGCCAGTGAGACAGAAAATAAAAGCACTCTTTGGAATAATCCTGCCATCTCTCATCTGCCAAGTCTAGACTCCAGAGTCTTAGAGAACCATTTTCTGAGTGTGGAGAATGTCCAGTAGCTTTGCTGCCTGTTTCTGTAAATAAGTAGTTTCTTTGGAAAGTAACCACACTCATTTATTAAAATATTGTCTTTGCCTCTTTTTAACTACAATGGTGGGATTGAGCAAATGCAGCAGACACCTTATGAACCATGATGCCTAAAATATTTTCTATCAGGTGCTTTGTAGAAAAAAGTTTGCTGACCTCTGCTTTAGAAGTGGTTATAAAGAGAATTTGACATAAGACAAAAAGCTAGTGCAGTGGAATTGGCCAGAGGAACTAGACTACAAGTAACTTAGGTTTGTGTAACATTAACTCTTCAATAGATTCTGAAGATCATTGAGACCAAGGATTTTCATTTTCCACTTGAGGAAACGGAAACCAAGAGCAGGGAGTAGGGGATTGGCAGAGCCAATAGGAAATTGTCCAGCAAAGAGGAGCGTTTTTTGCATATGTCGCAGCAAAAAGATGGAGAAAGGTCAAACCCGCTCACAAATTTGAATTTCAGAGAGTGTAACCATGTATTGAGTAGAATTCACCGAATAAGGGCAAGGTTAGTAACAGAACGATAAAAGCAATAGAAGAATAAAAACGAACTCTGGGCTTTACTATGATTTATAAATTATTCAATTAAACTCTCTGGACTTCAATTTGTCATGTGTAAAATGGGTATTGTAGTAATAGGCAACTGTTTCTGAGGATTCAGACATAATAAATGAAAGATGTCTGGCACAGAGTGGAAATTCAATAAATTTCAGTAAAAAAAAAAAAATGAACAAATAAGTATCTTGGTTAAGGTTCCCTTCTCTGTCCCCCTGAAATCAGATGGTAAGATAAGCATGTAAGTACAAGAAGCTGGTTTGGGAAATGCCCCCAGGAAGCCGTATGAGAGAGAGAGAGGGGATCAAGGCAGAAGGGAAAGTTCATAAAGGTTTATGGTTCTGTGCAGCCCAGTCCCAAGGAGATCCTCTCAGAGACCATGTGCATTCTGCCTCCAAGTTGCCCACTGGGACAATTCCTGTTTCTTGTTGGGTGAAGTTTACTCCTGTGCTATTACCTCCCTGGTAGGCATTTCGTGGAGTTTGGGGAGCACCCTCAAGGCAGAGACATGGGCAGCCCTAGTGTGAGCAGCACTGTCTTGGATGACTTCAATATAGGTCAGGGGATGTGGCTGACATCACCTGTGTTTGCTACAATAAACAGATGATACTGGACTTCCTCTTACTGTAGGTCAGTTACACAAATTCTAATCAACAAATATTTCAATCGAGTAGCAATTACCAACTGTATACTCTATAGGGTTTCTGAAAATGTCACATCAAGGTGTATTAATTTGTTGTTATTACTAGGGTTATCATAAATCATAAGAATCATAAAAGCAAACTACAGAAGTCCTGAAAGTTTACGGTTAAACAAAACATTTGTCCAATCAACTTATGTAAGGTTTGACCAAGAGTAGGAAACAGACTGGGAAGATCTATGGGTATTAGATGAATTCTCCCACTGAATCATTCAAAAAAAAAAAAAAAAAATGAGTTTTACTTCCATGGAGAGAGCTCATTAATGAGTAATTTGGACATAAAAGTTTTATAACAGAAGTTATATAAATTATCAGGACTAAAATTTTTCATAGAATGGGAATTGAGGTAAAATACCAATAAGAATATGAAACTGAAAAAAAGTCATTTTTTAGCATTACTTACGGTCAGAGGCCTCTTATGCAATTAAAGTTTCCCACATCTATGTAAAAATTTCAGGGCCAACAAGGAAGGAAGGCCCTTCGTGTTCTTTAAGGATGTTCACCAACCAGTATAAATAGATGCACTTCTATTTTTTATTTTAATTCCAGTATAATTAACATACAATGTTATATTAGTTTCAGGCATACAATATAGTGATTTAACAATTCCATACATTACCCGGTGCTCATCAAGATAAGTGCACTCTTAATCTCCCTCATCTACTTCACCCATCCCCCACCCACCTCTCTTCTGGTAATCAGATATCTGTTTGTTCTCCACAGCCAAGAGTCTGTTTTTTGGATTACCTCTTATTTTCCCTTTGTTCATATGTTTTGTTTCTTAAATTCCACATATGAGTGAAATGGTATTTGTCTTTCTCTAACTGGCTTATTTTGCTCAGCATAATACTGTCTAGATCCGTCCATGTTATTGCAAATGGCAAGATTTCATTTTTTGTGGCTAAATAATATATATATTATAAAATGTATGTACAAAGTATATGTATGTATATATAATTTATCAGTTCTAGTAGGTTTTTTTTGTTTTTATGAAGTCTTTAGGGTTTTCCATATATAGTATCACGTCATCTGTTAATCACAAAAGTTTTACTTCTTCCTGACCAATTTGGATGTCTTTTATGTCTTCTTGTCTGATTGCTGTGGCTAGGACTTCCAGCACCCTGTTGAATAAAAGTGGTGAGAGTGGACATCCTTGTCCTGTTCCTGACCTTAGGGGAAAAGCTCTCAGTTTTTCCCCATGAAAGATGATGTTAGTCGTGGATGTTTCATATATGACCTTTATTATATTAAGGTATGTTCCCTATAATGCTACTTTGTTGAGGGTTTTTATCATGAATGGATGTTGTACTTTGTCAAATGCTTTTCTAGATTATTTCATCTATTGAAATAATCATATGGTTTTTATTCTTTCTCTCGTTAGCGTGATATATCACATTGATTGATTTTTGACTATTGAACCATACTTGTGTCTCAGAAATAAATCCCACTTGATCATGGTGAAAGACTTCTTTAATGTATTATTGGATTCAGTTTGCTAATATTTCACTGAGGATTTTTGTATCAATATTCATCAGAGATATTGGCCTGTAGTGCTCTTATCTTCTGGTATCTTTGTCAGTTTTGATATAGGGTAACTCTGTCCTTATAGAATGAATTCGGAAGTATTCCTCCCTTTTCTATTTTTTGGAATAGTTTAAAAAGAATAGATATTAACTCTTCTTTAAATGTTTGGTAGAATTCATCTGTGAAGCCATCTGATCCTGGACTTTTGTTTGTTGAGAGTTTTTTGATTACTGATTCAATTTCTTTGCTGGATATTAATCTCTTCCAATTTTCCATTTCCTCCTGTTTCAGTTTCGGTGGAATTATCCATTTCTTCTAGGTTGTCCAATTTGCTGGCGTATAGTTTTTTATAATATTCTCTTATAGTTGTTTGTCTTTTTGTATTGGTTATTTCTCCAAAATTAGAAAATTTTGATTTTATTTATTTGAGTCCTTTCTCTTTTTGTCTTGATAAGTCTGGCTAGAGGTTTATCAATTTTATTGATCTTTTCAAAGAACCAGCTCCTGGTTTTATTGATGTTTTATTATTTGTTTTTTTTTTTTCAGTTTCTATATCATTTATTTTTGCTCTAATCTTTATTATTTCCCTCTGTCTGCTGGGTTTAGGTTCTAATTATTGTTCTTTTCTAGGTTCTTTAGGTACAAGGTTAGGTCATTTGTTTGAGATTTTTCCTGCTTCTTGAGGTAGGCCTGTATTGCTATAAACTTTCCTCTTAGAACCACTTTTGCTGCATCCCAAAGATTTGGTAACATTTTGTTTTCATTTTAATTTCTCTCCATTTACTTTTTTATTTCTTCGTTGATTTCCTGGTTGACCCATTCGTTGTTGACTAGCATATTATTTAACTTCCATTTATTTGTGCTTTCCAGATCGTCTCTTGTGATTGGTTTCTAGTTTCATAGTATTGTGTCCAAAAAAGTTGCATGGTATAATTTATCTTTTTGAATTTGTTGAGACTTGTTTTGTGACCTAATATGTGATCTATTCTGGAGAATGTGCTATGCGCATTTTAAAAAAATGCGTATTTTGCTGTTTTAGGATGGAATACAATATATCTGTTAAATCCGTCTGGTCTGGTGTGCCATTCAAAGCCACTGTTTCCTTGTTTATTTTCTATTTGGATGATCAGTCAGTCAATGTAAGTGGGGTGTTAAAAGATCAAAGTCCCCTATTATTATTGCATTAATATCAACTAGTTCATTTATGTTTATTTTAGCTGTTTTATTTATTTGGGTGCATAAATATTTACATCATTATATCTTTTTGTCAGATCGTCCTCTTTTTTATTATATAGTGTCCTTTGTCTCTTATTAGAATCTTTTAAAGTCTATTTTGTCTGATGTAAGTATTGCTACCCTGGCTTTCTTTTGACCTCCATTTCATTAATTGTTTTCATCCCCTCACTTTCAATCTGCAAGTGTCCTTAGGTCTGAAATGAGCCTCTTGGAGGCCGCATATAGATGGATCCTGATTTTTGTTTTGTTTTGTTTTGTTTTTATCTGTTCTTTCACTCTAGTTCTTTTGAATGGAGCATTTAGTCCATTTATATTCAAAGAAATTATGGATACATAAGTATTACTATTTCAGTACTTTTTTGTGGTTGTTTCTGTAGTCCTTCTCTGATATTTTCTTCTTATTCTCTTTCACAATTTGCTGGCTTTCTTTAGTGATATATTTGTATTCCTTTCTCTTTATTTTTTGCATATTTTTTGCTGGTTTTTGATTTGCAGTTACTATTAGATTTGTATATAACATCTTCTGCATATAGCAGTCTATATTAAGTTGTTGGTAGCATAAGTTTGAACCCATTCTTTACTCCCACACACCCACACATTTTAGGTATATTATGTTATATTTTACATGCTTTTATTTTGTGAATTCCTTGACTGATTTTTATACATATACTTCTTTTACTGCTTTTGTGATTTATGCTTTTCTTACTCTTACTTATGATCTTTCTTCTCCACTCAGAGTCCCCTTTAACATTTCTTGTAGGGGTGATTTAGTAGTCATGAACTCCTTTAGCTTTTGTTTGTCTAAGAAACTCTTTATCTCTCCTTCTGTTCTGAATAGAATAGTATTCTTGGCTGAATATTTTTTTCCTTTGAGCACTTTGAATTCATCATGGCACTCTCTTCTGGCTTTCAAAGTGCTGAAAAATCAGCCGCTAGCCTTATGAGGTTTTCCTTGTATGTAAGTGATTTCTTTACTCTTACTGCTTTTAAAATTATCTTTCTCACTACCTTTTGCTATTTTAATTACTGTGTGTCTTATTGTACCTCCTTGGGTTGATTTTGTTGGGGGATCTCTGTGCCTCTTTGCTCTGGATATCTGTTTCCTTCCCCAGATTAGGAATTTTTTTTCAGCTATTATTTCTTCAAATAAATGTTCTGCTTCCTTTTCTCTCTTCTTCTTCTTCTGGGTTCCCTATAATGCAAATCTTATGTCTGATAGAGTCACTGAGTTCCCTAAGTCTATTCTCATTTTGCATGATTTTTTTTCTTTTATCTCCTCAACTTGATTTTTTTCCATTACTCTGTCTTCCAGGTCACTAAGTCATTCCTCTGCTTCTTCTAGCCTGGTATTTATTCTGTCTGGTGTATTTTTAATTTCATGTATTGTGTTCATCTCTAATTGTTTCTTTTTTATCTCTTAAGAGTCTCACTGATGTCCTCCACTCTTTCCTCAAGTCTAGTGAGTGTCTTTGTGATCATTACTTAAGTTCTCTATTAGGCATATTACTTATATTCATTTCATTTAAGTCTCTTGCTGTGATTTTTGTCTGTTCTTTCATTTAGGACATATTCCTCTGTCTCCTCATTTTTTCTGGCTCTGTATCTCTTTCTGTGTGTTAAGAAAGTCAGCTACATCTCCTGCTCTTGGAAGTAATGGCTTTATGAAGAAGAATTCCTGTAGTATCCTGTAGGGCAGTGTCCCCTGTTCACCAGAAGCTGATGCTTCAAGGGGTGTCTCCTATGTGTGTTGCATGTACCCTGCTGTTCTGTCCTGGCTTCCTTTTCCTTCAGTTCAGTTGTCTGTAGAGGCTCTCTTTGTCTGTTGTGGGCAGTGTTTTGTCACCAGCTGGGGTGGACAAAAAGTTTTAACAATAAGCACACCATTCTGCTTGCAAAATGAGACCTGCTGCTGCTGCAGAGACCAGGGCTCTGTGTTGGAGACGTGTACAGTTTTAACAGGGTCTGCCTCAGGCTTCTGCAGGCCCCACCGGTGCCACCACTGCAGTGTCCAAGTCCCCACAGAACATATGGGTCAGGAGATACGATGTTGGCAAGGTTTCTGTTGGTCTTCAGGAGTAGGGAACCTGCAGTGCGGGGAGTGAGGCAAGTGTGCCTGGGAAGGGCAGATCTCCAAAGCCCAGGAGAAGTGGGGGGCATGGCGTTAGCAAGTTAGGTATGAGTACTGACATGGCAGTGATTCCTGCTGGTGGCTCTGAGTTTATGCTGGAGTGCGGGAGAGTGAGATGGTGCTTACCAGCTTCTTTGTTCCTTGAATTCCTCAGCTAACCCTGCCTCTCCAGGACATCCTCTGACATGAGTAAACTACTCTTCCTCTTGTATCCCCCTACATATTTTTCAAACTGCTGCTTCTATGCTGTATCTCTGGAGGTCATTTGTCCAGTTGTCTCTCTAAGGAAAGGGACTCAGCTTCCTATAGCCCTCCAGGTTCTCCTGGAACACAGCCCACTGATTTTAAAATTCTAGATTTTAAGTCCCTCTGGTCATAAGAACTCATGAAATTCGGTCCCTCTCACTTTCAAAGCCAAACATTGTGAGGATTCATCTTTCCTGTACAGGTTCCTCAGTGTGGTAGTTTTTCACCCTTCTCCATGCCCGCAGTTCTCTTCTGCCTGTGGATCACTATAGATTCACTCCCGACTGCATCTCTGCCCTACCTGCCCTCTTTGATGTGACTTCTCTACCTTTAGTTGTGAAGTTTTTTCTGCCGGTCTTCAGATTGTTTTCTATTTTGTTTCGTTTTTTGCTTTTTTTTGTTTTTTTATGCTGATATGTGTGTTACCTAGTTGTATCTGTGGGACAAGGTCAGCTTAGGGTGTCCTCACTCTGCCATCTTCCCAGCCTCCGATAGATACACTACTGACAGCAACCTCTCTAAAGCAATCCAGTGACCTCTAACAATGGAGGCCAATAATGGTGGCAGGAAGTAAATTATATAGTTTGTCTCCTATGTGACTCATCTACCTTTGCCTTTATAGAACAGGAAAACATTTTCATCCACCCACTGGCTACAGAAACCTCTCTGTGTGCTCTTCAGAACAGTGAGGTGATCTTCTAGGGCATCTTAACTGTGTCCAGTTTCAGTTAGATTATTCAAGAGTCTATAACTTAAAATTTATCAAAAGGGAATGGATTGACTATAAGGCATGGGAGAAAATAACATTCACTAAGCCACTAGTATGTCATAGAAAGTGTCCTACATGTTTCAGATATTATCATATTTAATTCCCAAAACAATCCTGTCAGGTAGGAATTAATATAACTGTACATTCAGGAAATATAACATTTTTTAAAAATTAAGTGAGAGTCACTTGTCAGCCATGTGCCCTAGGGTAGATTTCTTAAGATCCCTGTACTATCTTCACATTAACATTAAAATTACCCTCATCTTAGAAAGAAGGCAGTCTGATAGAATAACTTAACTAAGATGTGGGCTTTTCTTGGAAGGGCCGCATTTGCATTTTAAAGGTATGGATAATTAAGTCAAATCTATTCTTGGAAGAATGTTTATGACTCAAGTTGAGGAGCATTTTTTTAGAACTGCCTCCATCTTTCCTGGTCCTAAAAAGTGCAGGACAAATTCTGAAATGTCATCAACTCCTATTTTAGCTCTACACATTATTACCACCTGTAAATACTCTCTGGGAATATGATGGTTTTTCTAGTACCTACTTTCATTTTTTTCATTTATTTATTTTTTAACATTTGGCAGATAGAGACCTCTGGATCTCTATTCTAACATCCCTTCTGATTGGTAGATACCTATGCCATTCAGAATACGAAATACATTCCATATTACCTATTAATAAACACATAAAAGACATTTCTGCAAATTTGTAAGAGAGCCAAGTGTATTGAGAAATGTGGACTATTGTAACAGCATAGAGAAAGCCATAGCCACAAAAAATGTTTTTCTGACTTATTTTACCTCGACCCACAGTAAGAAGTGTCTTTTTAGGATATGCAGCATATATCCATATATATGCCTATGTTTTTATATAACTAAAACAAGTTTTAAAAAGTAAGATAAGATATACCCTTACTGTATGCAGGACACTAATTGTTTTTCTCCAATTTATTTTTTTTCTACTTTATTAAGTATAATTGACAAAAGTGTAAGATATTTAAAGTGTACATTGTGTGATTTGATATACATATAGAGTTTTAAAGGATTCTCCCATTTAGTTAATGTACATCACCTCATGTATTGTTTTGGGGTTTTGTTCATTTTGGTAAGAACATTTAAGTTCTCCTCAGCAAATTTCAATTATACAATACAGTTTTATCAACTATAGTTACTATGTTATACATTAAATCATAATACCTTATTTGCCATATAGCTAGACATTTGTACCTTTTTACCAATCTGTCTACTTCCCTGATCCACCCAGTCCCTGGCAACCATTTTTCTATTTTCTGTTTCTATGACTTTGACTTTTTTTAGGTACATCCATGTTTTGCAAGTGGCAATATTTCCTTCTTTGTAATAGCTGAAAATAGTCCATTATATATAATGGAATATATATAATATTATATAATATATATATACATACACACACACACACACACACACACACACCATCTTCTTTATTCATTCATATGTTGAGGCACACTTAGGTTGTTTCCATATCTTCAGTACTGTAAATAATTCCTAAATGAACATGGCAGTGCATGTTATCTTTTGATAATCCTGTTTTCAGTTCCTTTGGATAGATACCCAGAAGTGGGATTGTTGAATCATATAGTAGTTCTATTTTTAATTTTTTGAGGAATCTCCATACTATTTTCCATAGTGTCTGTGCCAATGTACATTCCTACCAACAATGCACAAGTTTGCTTTTCTCTACATCCTCACCAAACTTCTTATCTCCTATCTTTTCAACGATACCCATTCTAACAGGTGTGAAGTGATATCTCATTGTGGTTTTAATTTGCATTTCCCTGATAATTAGTGCTGATGAGCACCCTTCATGTACCTGTTGACCATCTGTATCTTATCTTTGGAAAAATGTCTATTCAGTTCTTCTACTATTTTTTAATCAGACTTTGACTTTTTGGTATTGAGTTGTATGAGTTCTTTATATATTTTGGATATTAACTCCTTATGGATAGTTGACTTACAAATATTTCCTCCTATTCCTTAGGTTGTCTTTTTTTTTTGTTGATTATCGCTTCTGCTGTACAGAAGCTTTTTAGTTTTACGTAGTCCCATTTATTTATTTTTGCTTTTGTTATCTTTATTTTTGATGTCAAATAAAAAGCAATCACTGCCAACACCAGTGTCAAGGAGCTAATCTCCACTTTTTGCTTCAAGGACTTTTAATGTTTCAGGTCTTACATTTAGGTCTTTAATCCATTTTGAGTTGTTTTTTGTTTATGGTATAAGATACAAGTACAGTTTCATTCTTTGCCTGTGAGTATCCAGTTTTCCCATCACCTTTTATTAGACTATCCTTTCCTCATTGTATATTCATGGCTCCTTTGTCATAAATTGATTGACCATATACGCATGAGTT
>CM052899.1:163090079-163213439 GCA_028534135.1 Potos flavus
AGAGAGAGGGGGAAGCAGGCTCCCTGCTGAGCAGAGAGCCCGATGCGGGGCTCGATCCCAGGACCCCGAGATCATGACCCGAGCCGAAAGCAGAGGCTTTAACCCACTGAGTCACGCGGGTGCCCCAGTAGGATTGTTTTCTTAATTTCTCTTTCTGGTACTTTATTAGTAGCATTTAGAAATGCAGTTGATTTGAGTGTATCAATTTTATATCTCGAACCTACTGAATTCATTTATTAGTTCTAACGGTGTTTTAGTGGAGTCCTTAGGATTTTCTATGTATAATATCATGTCATCTGCAACTGGAGACAATTTTACTTCTTCTTTTCTGTTTTGGATGACTTTTATTTGTTTTTTTCTTGCCTAATTGTTCCGGCTAAGTCTTCTAGTATTATGTGGAATAAAAATGTCAATAGTGGGCATTATTGTCTTGTTCCTGATCGTAGAGAAAAAGTCTTCAGTTTTTGCAACTGATTATGTTAGCTGTGAGCTTGTTATATATGACCTTTATTATGTTGAGGTACGTTCCTTCTATACCTACTTTTCTGAGAGTTTTTATCATGAATGGATGTTTAATTGTCAAAGGTTTTTTCTGGTCCTATTGAGATGATTATACAATTTTTTGTCCTTCATTTTATTAATATGATATATTGCATTGATTGATTTATAGATGTTAAACCATCTTTGCATCCCTGAAGTAAATCTCAGTTGATCATGGTAATTTTCTTTTTTTGTGGTATTCTTGTTATTTTTGGTATCAAGATAATGCTGGTCTCATAGAATGAGTTTTGAAGTAGTCCTTCCTCTTCTATTTTTTTTGGAAGGGTTTGAAAAGAATTGGAATTATTTTTCATTTAAGTGCTTGGTAGAATTCACCAGTGAAGCCATCTGTCCTGGGCTTCCTTTGTTGGGAGGTAAATTTTGATTACTGATCCAATTTATTAATAATGATGTTTGCATTTTCTATTTCTGCATGGTTAAGTCTTATAGATTTTATGTTTCTCAAAATTTATTCATTTCCTCTAAAGTTTTCAGTTTACTGTTGTATATTTTTTCATTATAGTCTCTTCTGATTCGTTGTATTTATGTGATATCAGGTATAAAAATCTCTCTCATTTTATAATTCTATTTAAGTCTTCTCTTTTTTCTTGGTAAGTCTATATAAAGGTTTCTCTATTTTGTTTATATTTTCAAAATACTAGTTCTTAGTTTCATTGATCTTTTCTATTGCCTTTATTCTCTATTTCATTTATTTCTGCTCTGACTTTTGTTATTTCCTTCCTTCTGTTAATTTTGGGCCTAGTTTTCTCTTCTCTTTCTAGTTCCTTAAGGTGTAGTTAGGTTGTTGATAGAAGTTCTTTTGCTGCATCCTATAAGTTTTGGTATATAGTATTTTCATTTTCATTTATTTCAAAATATTATTTATCTTTTGATTTCATTTATCATTTTGATTTTATTGATTGTTCACTAGCATATTGTTTAATCTCCGCATTTTGTGATTTTTCAGTTTCCTTCATGTAATTGATGTCTAGTTTCATACCGTTGTGGTCAGAAAAGATTATTGATATGATTTCAATCTTCTCGGATTCATAGTAGCTGCTTTTATTAATTGTGTTTTTGTGTCTGCATGCATTAAATCCTTAGTTAATATCCTGGAGTAGTATAAGACTAGTAATTTAAGAAGAGATTTTGTTGTGAACAACATTAAGAGATATACTTTGCAATATACACAGAAGCCCTCAAATTTTACATGAAGCCTTTTTTGGGAGAGATTTACAAAATATTTAGATTCTTCTGCTAGAAAATTAAACATAAATCTTCTAGAAAGCTAAAACACTTAACACTCTTTTATCATGGATACTAAGGGTAAAAGTAAAGTATTAATTTTAAGTGAAAGAAACATATAGTATGTGTGTTTTTGGTTTTCTATTTCCCTGGAAACTCTGGCTTATTAGAGAAAGTCGCCAAGCTTGTATTGCATTTTGGTTCTCAAGTTATCTTTTACTCTGAAAATCATGTTAAAGAGGTATTCATTAGAATAAGTATTCTCAAACTTCTAGAGTCTACATCATTTCAGGATTGCAATGTTCCCTAAAACCTTTATCTTCACTAGCTCATGGGAAGAAAAAAAAAATGAATTTATAATGTTCTTGAACCATGACAAAAAGGAAAACAATTCAGTGCTTAACTCACTTCCCACAAAAGAGCATAGGCATGGTCATTGTGTAAATACTTTTACTGTGTAGAGATACTACAAGTCTCTAGATAGCTTAGAATACCTAGGGCTCTCCAGACTACCCTGATTGGGATAATCTTACATGGTAAAGGATCTCTGTCCTTGACTCTGACATTGTGTTCTTTTATGGCATCCTTTCATTCTATGTGTGCATTTATGACAGTTGTTTTTGCATTGGTTGGTTCATGTACCAGTTTTCCCTACTGAATGGTGAGTTCTTGTGTTTTATTGATTTTAATATCACCAGTATCTAGCAGCAACATAACACATAGTAGAAGGTACTAAATGTTTTGCCAAATAAATTATGCCAGGAAGGAAGGAAGAAAGGAAGAAAAGAAGGAAGGAAGGAAGGAAGAAATGAACTAAACAACAAATGAAGGCAAGGACAAACAAAGAAAAATGGGGGTGATCTCCAGCCATTTCATGAATTCTGCCCTAAAATCACATTTATTTCCCACTCCTCTATTATAGTATACCTGGAGTAGAAACATGTTCATTCAGGGAGGCTTTTATGGCTGCAATGAAGTAAAGGATCAGAGAAATAAGAGGAGCTCAGATTATAAAAAGCCTTGTGGGCAACTTTAGGGACTTTGTCAGATTGAGTGAAATTTGGGACTATTGAAGGGTTTTGAACAGAGCAGTAATGTGATCTGAATTTCCACTTTAAAAGGTTTACTCTGCTTGTTTGAAAATAGACTGTAACGGGGCAAGAATAGAAGCAAGTACACCTGTTAGGATGCTATTGCTATAATTCAGGCTAGAGAAGATGGCATCTCTGATCTGAGTGACAGCAATGGAGGTAGTGAGAGATTGTGAAACTCTGGATATGACCTGAAGGTAGAGTTATCAGAGTTCCTGATGGAGGGAGGAGTCCAGTGTTATTGATTTGAATGACTGGAAGGATGATGTTCTTATTAATTGAAATGAGAAACCTATGGGTAGAGCAGTTAGGATGGAGGTCAGGAATTCAGTTTGGCACATGTTGATTATGAGATGTCAGAGAGACATTCATGTGGGGATGTTGAGTAGGCAATTAAGTGTGAGTCTGGAGTTTCAGAGCTTCGTACTACAAATATAAATTGTGGGTCATTGACATATAGAAGTTATTTAAAGCCATGAGGTTAGAAAAGATCAAAAGGAGTAAGTATATATGAATAAGAAGACTGAACTCTGAGACACTCTAACAAAATTAGAAGTGGTCCTTTCCTGCTTGAGTTAAAGTTTTCTCCATTTTTGTTCTGCAAAGGAGAAGCTGGATTTATTAATCAAAATAAGAGAGCAAAGGAAGAAGTTGGGTTAAGGATTGGAATGATTTGGTGCCAACTTCAAGAAGATTATAGATCAGAATGGTGACAGATCCTGTCTGGAATAGCAGCACAACTGTCAAAACAAACTTGGAATAAATGTGACTGCATCAAACACAGGATTTATAAAAGTCTACACTGCAGCCCAACATTCTTCCAGTACAAACAGACCTTTGGCATTCCATCCCCACTACTGAAAATTATCTTGAGCCTCTTACTGTCTACAAGCTCCTATATTAACTTCTTCTTGTTACCATAACAAATTACCACCAACTCTTCCCACTGCTTTTGTAGGGCTGGTGTATCTCATTGGTTGAATTAACCTGGAAATCAGAAGACAAGGGACCCTGAGAGAAGCAGTCTATACATGTCAGTTCCCCTCCTTCCATGTTCTTATAACAACTATTTCCTTTCTAATACTTTTCATGATTGTAATCTATTTTTATTCTCCAAATTATTAGATAAATAATTCTCTTTTTCTCTTAGAATTTATGCTGCATGATGTCAAAGATTATTCCAGTGTTGCTTACAATTATATCACCAAATCCTATCCTAGGCTTCACATACTGAAGGTACTCAATAAATAGTTATTAAATATTAGAAGGAAAGGAAAAAATCAATCAATGGACTGTTTTGTTTTCTCTCTCTTTCAATTATTCTCACTTCATGCACCATACTGGTACCCACTGGCTTCTGGCACCAGTCTTATCTCTGTCTTTCTTCCTAAGTCCCTTGCTAAACACTTGGGAGAAACTTTGACTGTAAGAAACTTTGACTGAAGTAACTTTGTTACTTTAACAATCGGTCCATCCTAGGACAAGATTTCTAATTCCTCTGTCCACTTAGTTCTTGCTCACCTTCTAAGCTCTAACCACTTCCTCCTCTTCTCCCTCTCCTACATCATATGTATAGAAATTAGACAAACCTTATATGATAAATGTTGAATGATGATAACTGGCAGCAGTTTAAATGATAGTGACTATATGACTTTAGTATACTAAATTCTCATACTTTTCCTTCCTTAGGAAACTGGTAACCTTCTTTCAAAAGCTCTTTTGGTTTTTCCAGTAGATCTCCTCTCAGTTTCTACTTGGTCCTGCCCCACATTTTCATTCTATCTTAGGGTAGTTCAGTGAACTTTGCATATTTAAATGAATAAATGTTTCACATGAAAAAAGTTATCACGGGGCACATGGGTGGCTCAGCCCTTAAGCATCTGCCTTCGGCTCAGGTCATGATCCCAGGGTCCTGGGATCGAGCCCTGAATCAGGCTTCCTGCTCAGCAAGGAGCCTGTTTCTCCCTCTCTCACTCCCCCTGCTTGTGCTCTCTCTCTTGCTGTGTCTCTCTCTGTCAAATAAATAAATAAAATCTTTTAAAAAAAAAAGGAAAAAAGTTATCACTTTTCCTTTTCTTCTTAAGACTTGGGGAAAAAAATGAATAAAAAGTCCTGTGAAGGATTTGGAACTTTAAGAAAATAATACTTACTGGATACAAAAATACATTTTCTAAGATTTAAAATAGAATTTTTTTTCATGATAAAGTCAATCACAATAGGATCTTATTACACAAGCCAGAAAGTACAGTTCTGAGTTAAGTGTCTTGACATTCACTAAATGCCAGCATGTAAAGTTGAAATTTTGAAGGGACCATTGAGGAAAAGTTTCAACTCAGCCTAAGTACAGCCAATTAGTACAGATAACAATAGATTTATCATTTTGTGTTTAGTGACAACCTTAGAAAAGGTATAAACACATAGGGATTTCTTTGGAAGTATATGCAGATGAAAATGTATGCTTTAAAAATCCTAATGTAAACTCTACTATTCTGGCAGTTTTAATCAGATATTGTAGTTGTCAGAAATGTAGTTGTCAGAAACTATTCAAGGTTTGCCATTTTTCTAAGAACGTAATGACTTACCAAATCATTGTATTAAGTATAATTCAGTGTTTCATTCATGGTTCAGAAGAAACTTCAGAATCATTCCCAATTCTCCTGTCAGCTTCACTGACGTTAACTACCTTGAACCAGAGAACCTATTAGAGAGGATTCTGTCGATGAGTGATGGCTAATACCAATTCACATTTGAAGTCTAATTATACCAGTTATTAGAGTTAGAATGGAAAAAGCATTGACTTCTTTGTTTTCAAACCATATTCAATTGAAAAAAATGTGGATATTTTATCAGTAAAATAGATTTCATCAGTAACATAAATGAATTAAAAGTGGACAACAGAAACCATGATATAAAATCACACTTGCTTGTGATGTTTAACTTGGTTACTTGGTTACTTCAATTTAATATTTTAATTTTACCTTAAGAATGTCAGACCTTCCAAAGAGGCTGCACCATTTCGCCTTCCACCAGCAGGGTTTAAAGGTTCCATTCTCTCTACAACCTCACCAGCCCTTGTTCTTATTTGTCTTTTTGATTATAGCCATATGGGTGGGTGTGGAACAGTATCTCACTGTGATTTTGATTTGCATTTCCCTGATGGCTTCAAGTTGTTGAGCATCTTTTCATGTGCATATCAGTCATTTGCATATCTTCCCGGAAGAAATGTCTATTCAGATCCTCTCCCCATTTTTAAATTGGGTTATTTATCTTTTGATTATCGAGTTGTAGGAATTGTTTGTTTTCCTATGCTAGATACAAGTCCCTTATCAGATAGATGATTAAAAAAATTTTCTCCCATTCTGTGGGTCATCTTTTTACTTTCTACTAGTACATTTTTCATTTTGGTTATAGTATTTTTCAACTCAAGCATTTTTATTTGGTTCTTTCTAAAAAATAAGTTCTATATATTTACTGATATTTTCTATTTGATGAGATATTGTCATCATAACTTACTTCTATAAGCATGATATCTTTAGGTCTTTGAACATTTTTATAATGGCTAAAGTCTTAACCTTTGTTTTAGTCTTTTCTTCAGGCACTAATTTTCTTATTTACATTTTAGGAGTAAATACAGGATAAGAAAATTCTGGGTTAACAGGATAAGACACGTTAAATGAGGGTCAGAATCATTGAGACCCAATAATTCACGATTTTTAAGGAAAAAATAAACTCTAGAATTCATTTGTGATAGTTTTAGTAGGAATTAGAGGAATACCTTTAAAATATTGTTGATTGTATTTTTGTACATATACTATTTGTGACATGCTTCAAAAAAAAAAAAAAAAGAAAAAGAAAAAACTCAAATTGTCCTGTTCAGATGATCCAATTTCAGTTTAAATTCTTATGTATTTTCATCGCAAGCTAGGGTGTGCTAAAATCAGTGCAAAGTTACCACTTTTATGTAGTCAAAATAGTCAAAATTGTTTTGAAAATTCTTTAAGTATTGATCTAACCACCCCTTCATCCCCATATTATATGGCTTTGACATTCTGCACCAACAGATTTTTTTAATAGCCTCAGATGAAGTGATTGGATTTGCCTAGGGGCTATGTAATATCAAAAATGGATTTGAGTTTATTTATTTTTGAGATGCTTGTGCAGGCTGAATGTTTATAGGCTTAGGTGCACATATGATATTGGAAACAGAGGCAGAAGAAAAGTTATTAAATTTCCTTACTATCCAGAGCCCACTGACAAGTCCTTGAAACAGGCAGAGTGACATTCCTCTAGGGACTCAACTGCCTCCGCCTTAATACTTTGCTAAGGGCAAAAGGCAATCCTAGCCTGACCGCTTCCCCACCCCCCACCCAACCAGGATCCTATAAGTCTACTTTCACATATAAAAATTCCTTTGGAAACTTCCTTTATCTCTAAACCCTCCAAGGTACATGTGGGCAATCATTCCCAAGCGTAAGGTCCACCCATATACATCTGAAGGGTCTCATGACTAAGGCTTTATTAGACAGTAATAAATGACCTTTTCCCAACAACAGCTGGGTTGGTTTCCCTCAAGGTCCTTGCTTCCAAATTCCTTAGAGACTTATGCTATCCCTGACCCCCTCCCAACTTGGAAGTATATAATGGACCACTCCTCACAACCCCAGTGCAGCAGCAGCAGCAGCAGCAGCAGCAGCAGCAGCAGCAGCAGCAGCTGTCTCCGGTCCCCGTGCTTTAATCAACCACCATTTTGCACCAAGAATTCTTTCTTGGTCGTCGGCTCCGGACTCCACCCCACTGAACCTCACTTATATTCTAAAACTTCATCACATATGATGCGATTTTACCAACTATGACATCATGCTTCATTCTCCAGTGGTCAGAGATGCCATGAGCAAATGTGGAGTGACTAAGAAAATGGTAAGACCAATTAAGTTATGTTAAGCCCCTTAAATATATTTAAAAGGTTTAGCCAGTCTTTTCCTTAGTGATTCCCTATTCCTGACAGATTCAAATTATTCACTCTTCAGGAAGACAAGATGGTAACCCTTCCTCTCAGCTCCTCTTTGGCTTTGCTACTCCATACAAGTCATTTTATTCATTTTTTAAAGTTGATTGCCTTCACACAATCTTTTCATAACCATCTGGAGGGCTGAACCATGATAATAGTTTTCAGTTAACTTCTAGACTTGGTAATGAAAAATAACATAATTAAGTTTGAAAAGTGCTTTATGTTCTTGGATACCAGATACCGAAGTAATCTTTTTTAAAAAGCAAGCTCATATATCTGAAGGATGATAGAATGGCAGTACTATCAAGCATCCAGAGGAAGAATAGTTCTCTACGCACTCTGAAGATCATGTCTTTTTTGGGTGGGTAAATCATGAGAGTTTGGCAAATCTGGGGTGCAGAGGTATTTACCTACTTACAAACAGAAGAGAGAGTATCATCCCAAACATGCTGAGTTTCAAATTGAGTGTGCATGTTGAAAAAGGACTTGGCACATCACTTGTTATTTTGTTGGTAGCCTAAAAAGCAGCCTGGGATAATGGTAGGAGGAACCAATGGATATTGGATGAATGTGACCATTTCTAGAGGACAGAACTCCAGAGGCACTTGTGTCTTCTGCAGCAAATTCAGAGAATATGACAGCAAATATGTCCTTTTGAGAGTAGCAGGGAAGTAGAAGCAGCCCATCTGAGCCTGCAGTCCGAACTTTGGTGTTTGCTAACTCAAAAGCCTTTAAGGAATCGATATTGTCCATGTGTGATGCAACCATGTGCTAGGCGTGAGTGGACCTCTGGAAAACTACAGTGGCATGCTCTATTTAAAGGCTTCTCTATTCTGATTTTTAAAACACTTTAAGGAAACAACACACATCTATAGGCCAAGTTTGTCTCTTAGCTACCAGGTTCTGAACTCTGGGTATAGCTTAAATAAATATACAAGACTCAGGATCATAGAACCATCATAACATAAATATGAAGCTACACAATCTGACTTTTTAAACTTCTTTCTCTTTTCTTTTCAAGTTTATCATAAAATTCTACTTCAAATAATATAGGATGCTATAGCTCCCACACAATTTATTATTAAATAAATTAGTGGACAATGATTCTAGTAAATTGGGGGAGGGAGGCTTGTAATGAGAAAAACCTATAAAGGTTGACGTATATGTACCAGTGACATTATATATGTAATTGTATATAATTTGAACAAACCTATATGGTAGATATTATCATTTTTTTACCTTATGGGCTGAGGCTCAGAGGAGTCAAGTGACTGGCTCAGGGTTATTGGCTATTTGTATGGGCAAAATCACATTCTCCCAAAATTCATGTACTGAAGATGTAACTCTCAGTATCTTAGAATGTGACTGTACCTGGAGATAGAGGTGATTAAATTAAAATGAGCCCTAATCCAATATGATTGGTATCCTTATAAAAAGAGATTAGGACACAGACACACATAGAAGGAATATGATGTGAAGATGCAAGGAGAATATGGCTATCTACAAACCAAAGAGAGGATTCAGGTGAAGCCAACACTGCTGACCTTAGTCTGGACTTCTAGTCTGCAGATCTGTGAGAAAATAAACATCTGTTGTTTAACATGGTACTTTTTTTATGGAAGCCCTAGCAAGCTCACACAGTTAGTAATTCATAAATTCAACTCAATATTGTCCTAACTCAGAATTAACCATACCCCCAAACTCTCATAAGCAAATTCAGCTTGAAATACCTCTGACATTTATGTAGCTCTCACTAATATCCCCTGTATTAGTATAGGCTTTCCCAGAAGTAGATCTCAAGACAATGTTAATTGTACAAGAATTTTATTAAGAGAAATACCTGTGAAAGAAAATGGGGAGAGAAAATCTAGGAGAGACATCAAATTGTGATGCAGGTCTGACTCCAAGTGAAGGAGACAAGGAAGGACAAGTAGAGGAAGCCATTTAGACCGCTTTGCAGTGTTAAGTATGGTGCAGCAATCCCTAGGGAAATCCTGAAGCCAAAGTTATCTGTAAGACTCCCATGTCTCCTGGGGGTCAGCCTACCTTAGTAACCTCTACTACCTCAGTCATTGGCTGAAAGTATTTGTGCAAGGTGTGGCTTTGGTGCAAATGTGCAAAAGAGTATAGCTACTATGACACATTACGATATTTGTTAAAGCACAGAAAAGCACACTTTATTCACAGGGGGCCATGGCAATAGGTATAAGGACCACTGCAGTGGGATTTTGCAGTGGGGGAGAAAGATGGGACTCAGCTCGGAATGGGCAAGCAGAAATTCATAGTCAAGAGGCAGGCTGGTGATCAGTGGACAGAAAATTACAAAGTGGAAACATCAAAGAGAAGAGGGGATTTTGGCTAAACCAACCTAACAGGATTCTTGCTGAAGACAGGCCAGGGTGATCAGACATCACCAGAGGGATAGTAGAAGGTGAGGAACCCAGTTGGATACAGAGAGTGAACAGATAAGGAGGATGGGAGATTCTGGCTAAACCAACTGAGCAGAATTCTTGCTAAAATTGGACAACACAGAGATAAACAAAGAATTTCAAAATTCCAGGCTTAGTTGACATTTTTAGAGGAGACTGAATAGAATTTGGTCAAGAGGAGAATTTTGTCAACACCTCATCCCCAAATTCTTTAACCTTGTGGAATGGCTTTGACTTTAAAAGAGTAGGTTATACGTGTCATCTCTCAAGCCACAGGTATATTCAGTCATCAGATAGTTGTTGAGTGTGTGATGAGAGCTTGACAACCATCAAGGAGCTAAGGAACATAAAATGATGACAAGAAAGAAAGAAAGTCATTGCTCTCAAGGAGTCTCCTAACTTGCTGAGGAAGCAAAGTCGTGCCTGGAGAATAATTTAAGAAAGCAATAAATCATACAATTAAGATTGATTTCCAAAGCATGATTTACATGCCACGTAGTGCAGAAAGATGACTTTAGGTGATACATTGATGGGTTTTTATTTTAATAATTGGCTTTTTTTAACATACTAGGAAAAAACAAAGAAACAGCACATCAAAACTGTCATTAATTGATAGTATAGCTCAGGCTAAAGATGAACGTAATTGGACATTAAGACAATTGGTCCTTGGATAGAGCAAACACTACCCAGATGTGATAAGATTCATTAAAGTTTGGAAAACATTGATATGATGGATTATATGATTCAGATGTAATTCTTCTATGATTCATTAAATGATAGAATCAATGGCAAGAAGAAAGAAAACTGTTATTGAATTGCTAATGGAAAATTAGACCTTTAGAGGGCAATGTTTTGGCTACTATGTCAAAATTAGCATTTTTTTTTTTTTTAAGTTTAAACTAAATAAGCTTTAGATTCCTTCCATCTTGATATTTCAGGATTTTTTTTGTTTGTTTGTTTGTTTGTTTTAATAGCTGCTTTCTCCTGAGCTCATTCCCTCAGTATGTACTGAGAGTTTACTGCATGCTGGATGTTGTGTTCAAAAACATACGATGTAAAAGACTCAGTTCTTTCCACTCAAAAAACTATCTTATGAAATAGTCAAAACCAGATAATCACAATACAGTGCATTTAGGATAAAGGATATATGCAGAACATTACTGGTCATTGAAGCTGAGCCCTTCATCCAGTTCTTGAGGGAGCTGGGAAGGAGTCCTGGGAAGGTAGTCAGGTGTCAGGTTCATATGGACATAGTGTATGGTGCAGATGAAGATTGTATGGGTGATTGTAGGGTTGCTGGTGTCCAAGGTGTGAAGCAGGAAGTTGCATGTAATTAATTTTTATTATATAAATATATACATATATACATAACATAAATTTACCATTTTTACCACTTTTAAGTGTGAAATTTAGTGGCAGTAAGTATATTCACTTTGCTGTGCAGTCAACCATCACCACAGTCCCTCTCCAGAACATTTGTACCATATTGAACTGAAATTCTATGCCCATTAAATAATGATTCCCCATTGACTCTTCCCAGTAGTCACTGGTAAACACTATTCTTTCTATTTCTATGAACTTTCCTGTTCTAGCTGCCTCAAATAAGTGGAATCATACAATATTTGACCTTCTATGTCTAACGTTTCACTTAGTGCCATGTTTTCAAGGTTGTAGCATGTAG
Organism: Potos flavus; assembly: GCA_028534135.1. Taxonomy (NCBI): domain Eukaryota; kingdom Metazoa; phylum Chordata; class Mammalia; order Carnivora; family Procyonidae; genus Potos; species Potos flavus. The sequence continues at coordinate 163,102,074 of CM052899.1, forward strand.
CATTAAATTTACATCTGTATAATATTCCTTTATAGTACAGGTATATTATACTGTATTTTGTTTATCCATTCATCTGTTGATTGACATTTGGATTGTTTCCACATTTTGCTTATTATAAATAACTGCTGCAGACACTGGTCTTTCGAGTCCCAGCTTTGAGTTTTTGGGGGTATGTATCTAAAGTAGAATAGCTAGGTCATATGATAATTCTATGTTTAACTTCTTGAGGAACCATCCTATTGCTTTGCACAGCAGCTACACCATTTTGTGCTCCTATCAGCAATGCTGTGTTCCAGTTTCTCCGCATCCTCACCATTTTGTGGTTTTTCTTTTTTTTTTTTTTATAATGGCCATCCTAATGGGTATGAAGTAATATCTTCATATATTCAGCATCAGATATCAGTAATATCTTCATTGTGGCTTCAATTTGCATTTCTTTAATGAATGGCATATGATTTTGAACACTGTTCTTAAGTGATACAGAGATAGTGATTGGTTATAATCATTACTTTCTTGTGTTTCAGGGGTAAGAGTATATTTGCATTTTAAAAGATTACCCTGGTTGCAGTATGGGTGTTGGAGATAAGGAGAGGACTGGCTCATGAAGAACAAAAGGAAGGCCAACTCAATAGTCCATGAGAGAGAATTAGAAAAAATGAGCCCATTCAATCAATAGTGTGCAGGTCATGTGAGCAGACTTGACAGATTAGACATGATGGGCTTTAAGGGAAAATAGGTCCAGACACATCCTAAATTTTTAGTATGGCTTACATGGGGTATGTGGTGCCCCCAGAAAGAGGTTTTGGATGTGAAAATAAGACCTGATTATGTTGCATTTGAGATTTCTGATAACTGTAAGATAGTCAGGCCCAGAAAGTAGAAGTTGTTACATGATTTTGAAGATCCAAAGTCTGGACCAGAGATAAAGATGTAGTTGTCATCCAAAAACAGTTTTGATTGGAGGAAGAAGCATAGGCGAGATCACATAGGGAGCGAGAGGGCAAAGGGTGAATTCCCAGAAATAGCAGCATTTTTATAAGTTGGGAGGATAAGAAGGAATCCTTGAAGAATTCAGAGAAGCAAAGGGGTATTGAGAAGATCACCATCCCATGGAAGCTGACAAAGGAAGGAGTTTTAAGTTCATAATTTTATTGTACTAAATATAGCAAGGATTTCTAGAAATAGTAGACCTGATCCTAAAACAAATCTAACTGTAACCTAAACTGGAACTTAGGACTCTGTCCACTGAGCCACATACTGTATTTCTGCTTAAGTTTTAAACCCATATGCCAATTTCGGGTGCAGAATAAACACTGATATCCACTACAATAGCCTAATTGATGTTATTCTACCTGACACAAATCCTGCCTAGCGGGACCACTTCTGGGAATAAAAGGAATAGAACACCTTCTATGAGGCCAGGTTTGAAAGTACTAAAGTGCTCTACTGTTTCAAGTGCTGCTCTAGCCTCCATCATAATTCATTCTGAGCCTAAGGGCCTGGTGGTACTTCGAGGGCTTCTTTTCAGCTACTGAGTGGGACTGGAAAGAGCTAGTCAACCCCTTGCTTGGTGCCCGGGAGTCAGTGGGTCACTGAGGGGAATTTAGTCCTGGAGTACCATCATGAGCATCAAGCTTCACCCTTCATGTTCTGTATGACGCCAGCATACTTGATAGCCATTTATCTGGCTTCTGGTTCCCACTCTCCTTTCCTGAAAGTTCTGACCTCCTCTCCTAATACCACAATGTCCTATTCTCCGGAGCTGGATTTGACCCCAGTACCTACCTATTACCTCAGATTGGCCTCCTTCCAGTCCTGCTGATCCTGAAATATGATGCATCTCAGGATTCTACTGCCGTATCTTTGATACCTCCTCTGTTTAGACACCTTGCTTATTGGCTTTAGCCCAGAAATAGCCAGTTTCCCTTCCTACCTTGGATTCACTAAAAGACCACAAGCACTCATTTTTTGCCCATCTTACTTTATTCTGATCCTCCCAGTGAGAAGTTTCCTCTGTGCTCGTTGCCCCAGGCTATGATATTCTACTTCTAAATTCTTGTAATTTTCAGAATTAGGGGAAGTCCCACCTTTGAATTAAAGCATTCTGTTCTAAGCTAAATGTGTTACCTAGAAGAGCTAGCATATTAACATCATGGCATGTATCAAATAATGTGGTCATTACCCCATCACCAGTAAGATCATGAGGGATACAAGACAGAAGTCTTTCCAAAGGCTGATCCATTTTCAATCTGGAAGGTAGACATAATTTAGCCTGACTTCCTATGTGGTACATAAACTCCTACGTTATAACCCTAATCTGGTTCTCGAGGCCCTAACTGAGTATCTTCTCTGACATAGAATGCTAAACACACAAAGCACATATGTATTGGTAGAGTCCAGTGGTTAGATTCTCCATGCTGAACTCCAAACCATTCTTTTCTCCCTAGAAGAGCTTAGACTAAATTATAGTCAACAAATATTTATTGAGCATCTGTTATATGCTAGGCACAATGCCTGGCACTGGGCACACCAAGAGCCACAAGGTGTAATCTCTGCCCTCTACGATAAGCCCATGTCCTACTAAAATGTTAGAATGATGGGTAGAAGCAGTATGTGACACTCCCCTCTAGTTATGTCACAGTTGCCTCCTTTACAAATTAGCTTTGCACATTCCTATCATGCTTCAGTTTGATTATCCTTCTCTTCCTTTCTGAAAGACTCCAAACATTAAAATTATTTTGAGACCAGTTTGGGCTTTTTTTCATGATGAACTACTTTGGAGATAATTCATCCAGCTTGTCTCAATTATACCACAGAAGCTAAATGATGAAATTAGATGCTGAAAGGAATAAACAGGAGCATTAAATACACCCCAAAAAACATCTGTTGAATCTGGGGAGAGTGTGAAAGTAAGGGACTTTTTCAAAGACACTTTGGAAATAGGATTTTAGTGGAATTGGTTATTGTTCTCTAAGGCCAAAGTTGGGAGAATTATCTCTACAGCCAATAGCAAAAAAGTCTTAATTTTTGTTGGCTTGGAGATAAAATGAGAAAGAGCTTTTCATTATAAATGTGTTTTTCTATTTGGAAACTAAGAAGTAGAAGCACTCAGTAGGCACATATGTGCTCAGAGATCTGGTTACCATGAACATTTTCTATAAGTCTAAATTATAAATCATCATTTATAGTGCAGAAGCAGGTGCAAAGTAAGCATGCAAAGCTGTTAGGATGATAGGTGCTATTTTTTTCAAAGTTGGCTATGAATAATACAATACACAAGAAGATGGAAAAGTACTGAGGGAAATAATAGCATTGTCCAAGTATCTGAGACCCTTAAAGGAATTTCAGAATAATGACAACTTGAGAATGGTTATCTTCATGACTTAGTGATCAGAAGACATTTCAGAAACAAGAATTGTATGAAATCTTGAGTCAGTCACATAGAGTGCAAATAAATCTCCCGCAATGCAACCGGGAAGTGAATATGATAGAAACAGCATTTCTAAAGTTAATGAGAAAGATTCCTGATGTTGGGTTAGTGTGTATTTCACAAGAGGCAAAGAGGCCAATTATTTCCTGGTTTTGTTTGTTTGTTTTTGACTGACTGCATTGTCCTGTCCCGCTTTTGCTGACCTTAAATATAATCAAAATTATTATTCATCTTTTGCCCAATTATTCCCTGAGTAAGTGTATGTTGCTCCTACAATATCTTATCTTTAATATACTAAATATACATGCAAATTATGTTTCCTAAAAGATCTTGGGATAGGATGATCCAAACCCAAAGTAATTTTTGAAACTGTATTGTTTTATCAATTGTTGACCTGGTAGCATCAAATTAGCTAGCATCAACTGAAACTTGTCTTATTTCAAATAAAAACTCAAGTATACCAAGACAATCTTGAAAAAAAAAACTAAAATGATAGCTTAAGCTCTCAAATGTATTTTGTCCTATAAATGGTTCACCTTAATCTACACACTTATCATCTATGCTACTATTGCTTAAAATCAGTTGGAAAATATCTATATTGTAATTGGTCTCAAAACAAGTTTTGCAGACCTGGTAGGGAAGACATACCCATCATTCTATAGTCTTTCCCAGTTTTGTTCCAAAGCAGAATTCCCTGGTGTGATAACTTAATTTTATTGCAGATCTTGTCTCCATACAGTTTTGTTATTTCCAAGAATCAAATCCATGGTGAGGTATTTTCCTGGCAGCAGATATTCAAAAGAACATACCGTAGACTCTGCAGGCATGTCTCATGTGGAATTTAAAAGGCATTCGAGCCTCAGTAGCACCATTTAACTAAGTGTGTGTGCACCCCAAGGGACTTCTTAGGAAGGCATCATATCTCACTTAGATATATAAATTCTGTTTTTAATTTTTTCTGTTTTTAATTTAATTTATTGAGATATAACTGGTATACAAAAACTGCACATAATAAATGTATATAATACAGTGAGTTCGGACCTTTGTATACACTCACGCTAACATCCTCACAATCAAGGTAATAAATATCCATCATCACCTCCAAGAGTTCTTTCCTTTCCCTTTGTTGCTATTGCTATTGGTTTTAATTTTAAAATAAAACACATGACTTTATAGTCACATCTCATAATCTTTCAGTGAACAGGAGAAGAAAAAAAAAAAAAGTGTGGCCATATCCTATAAGAAGGAATCAAAGAAAATGCCCAGTGCTTTTCAGGGCTGGTGGTGGTGGTGATGTCTTTGTCTCCTATGACTTCTAATACCTTCAAGATCCTCTGTACTTAATGAGGAGTCTAAGAAGCAGTAGGTGTGTGACTGTAATTACCCCTCTGAGACAAAGTCTACAGTTGGTATATGCTCGTTTCTTCCTAGGGAGCCAGGGATGAGCCCTGGAATGGTGACTGTCAAGAACATCAAAGATGACTGTTACACTTGAAAGGCAACCTCAATATTTATTAATCTTGGGGAGGAAGTGGGGTGAGATGAAGTGGTTTCCAAACAGGCCCTGAGTCAGAATCCTTTGTGGAGATTTTTCTTTTTTTTTAAATGTAGAGGAGGTGGCCCTATCGTGACTCTGACTGAATCTTTATAATGGGGGGTCAGTCCTAAATGTTGCTGTGATATAAAGGTCCCGGCAAGTGAGGCTAAGACATCTAATCCTCAGACCAGTCTGTGTAGCCATCTGAAGGCAGAGAAGGGAGACCTTGGTGAGGGTCCCTAAGCCACTGTTTCCTAACTATATGACTACGCACAGGTTGATTAACTTCTCTGAATCTCATTTCTAAAATGGGAGTCTGCATGGCTTCCCCATAATGTTGTTAAGATTTAATAAACCACATGTAAGCCGTATCTGGTGCACAGGAGGTTCAATCAAAAGAATCCCTGTTTCCTCTTCTTTCAACACTGTCCCTTTCCCCTGGTCAGTAGGTGGTATTAACTCAATGTTTGTATGCCCCTAAAATTCGTATGTTGAAGCCATAAGTCCCAGTGTGATGGTATTTGGAGATTTGAAGGTAATTAGGATCAGGTTAGGTCATGAGGGTGGGACCCTCCTGATGGGATTAGTGGCTTTAAAAGAAGATGGAGGGAGATCTCGCTCTCATTCTGTGTGTACACACCAAAGAGAGGCCATGCCAAGAAATAGTGAGAGTAGCCATCTGCAAGCCAGGCAGAGAGCTCTCACCAGGAACCAAATCTGCCAGCACCTTGATCTTGGACTTCCTAGCCACCTATGAGAGATAAATCTGCATTGTTTAAGCCGCCCCGTTCAGTCTATGGTATTTTGTTATGGCAGCCCAGACAAAGATATAGGCAAGAAAGCTTACAATTGCATAGACAGTCAGGACAGTTCAGTGGAAAGGGCACAGAGAACAGACATTTTTTTTCCTGAAAAGAGGCCCTGTGCGAGCACCTTTTCAGAGCACGTGCCTGATGAAGCTCAGAGTGGGCAGCCCATCTCAGCCACAGAGAAGAGCCCGAGCCAGTGAATTGCAGCTGCCTTTGGCAGGACAAGGACTCAGATGCCCCAGGAACTTGGAAGTAGAGGAAAAAATAATGTCTTCTGAGAACGAAGGTAAATTAAAATACACTATAATAGATATGGGGGGAAAACCAAGAGATAGTAATCAAATGCATTGTAGAAGAATTTAAAATGACCAAATAGTCCATCATGGAGCTCTGGAATGATCTCTATGGGAGATGCTGGAAGCAATTATAATTCTCTACATGGAAACTTAAACAAGCACGCCCAGGCTAGATTTAAATCGTGGAGGGAGGAAGGAGACCGTCAGCTATTAATACAGAAAAGGAAAGAAAGTCTCAAGGGTCAGAAAAAATTGGAAGAAGTTAGTTTCATAATTCTTTCATTCCTGGTAGAAGCTCTGAACCCAGAGTTTATTAAAACTAGTCTTCATGGCCATCCAAACCCACCCTGAAACTTTATTCACTCTTTGACTCACTCATTCATTGAACAGTATTTGTTGAGTATCAACTATGTGCCATCCAGTGAGCAAGGTGTTGTGTATACATATCATGGAGACTACTGCTTATGTTGGTGATATGTGTAATAGAGTATGCATATTTGCCTTTTTTATGAAATTCTACACCTTTAATCAGATTTTCAAATGGCTAAGAATAGGCAAATTGGCTTACTCTGTTTGATTATTATAATCCAGGAAACATCTGTTCCTTTATTATTTGTGGGGATTTTTTTTCTAGTGCACTAGTTATTACATGGTTTGCAAAATGCACAAGGCAGACAGAGAAATCCTGAAATCGCGATCTGTGGAGGAGAGTGCGGACAAAGGTGCTTAGAGTTAAATTATTTAAATATTTCTCCCAAGAACTATCCAGAAATTAGCACTGTGCAGTTTTCTAAAAGGAAAATGGCCATATGAAGTTGCAGTTATTCTGAGTCATAAGTATTACTGATTTTGTAAATAAAAGGTTTATTTTTAACAAAGACATTTTATAGCATAGTGCAGCTCTTTGGCAAGCAGTTTAGAAAGCCTAATTTCAGGCAGAAACACTGGTAAGACTCCATGGTATGGAAACCCAAAGTTGTCAGTCTCCAAATGAAAAACCAACTAGAAAACAGAGCATGGTAAAGGGTGGGGTTTGGGTCAGGAGGACAAGGTGATTGGAAACCTTGGGAAGTGAATATAATTCTACTTTGGTTTCTTTAATAAAACATCACTTGCATGACTAGATTTGATCTTTTTTTTTTTTCCTTCTTCTTTTTTTAATGCTAGAGCAATCAACAGTTTTTCTCTATTTCCATCCTGCCTGTAGGCCTCAATCCTGAGCAGTATTGCTTGGTGCAAACATTTTGGCAGCTCCCGTATATTGTAGGCTTAAGCAGGTTTTTAATCATCCCAGACAGAGGGGACATGTTATTTCAAACTAGGAGCAGGCTATGAAATGGGAGACTCATTAGGAACAAAAACAGATGAGCTCCAATTAAACTAACTGTTCTCTGGCAAACCCCTGGGTGTCTCGGATGGTAACTTTGTTTAACTAAGGTTTACAGAACAAACAAGCGTGCTTCAGGTGTCATTATGGAAAAGTTAGTGAAGGCATGACTCACAATTGCTTTCTCAGTCAGATTACTCCTCATTTACTGTCGCTTGGGACTGTTCAAAATTGGGGTCTCCCTTTGGCACCACTGTTTTCTTCTGAGATAATTACTGAGGAGTGTTCCGGGCACCATTAAGTTCAGATCTCTCCATTAGACTTCAGAGCCTGGTTGCATAATGATTACATTTCTTTTACTTGTTTTACTTTCAAAATGACTTTTTTTTAAAACCTGGAACATGGACACTGTTGGTCCTAGGACTAGTTCTTCCCAGTTTCTTCTTTCTCTGGATGACTTCTTCCTGTACCAGTCCTACACTATGTGAGCTGGGGCACGTCTTCAGGAGAACTTAGTTTCCCTGGTGATCTATCTGGAAGGAGGGACCCTCAACACTCGTTGTCCATTAGATTCACCTTCAGAGCTTGGAAAAACCACCAGTGTCTGAACTCCACTCCCAGACCTTCTGACTTGAATTGCTCGGGATTTTTAAAAAATTATTTATATTTATCATAAGTGCCTCTAGTTATTCCAATGAACAGCCAGAGCTGAGAACCACTAACTTAAACAGTGTACCTTACACCACATTCATCAAGAGAGCTTGGAAAGCCAGACGGGCACTGCCAGGAAATTCACTTGGAGCCTTTTCAGGGACATTGTCCTTGAAAACAGAGAGAACTTCTTTCAAGGCCTTGCCAAGCTAAATCATTTCCAGGTGCTGCATTTTATTGAACTCTCCCCTGTGACTCCCCCTTCTGAAGCCTGTGTTGTGACAGAGTGCCCAGATATGATCCGCGTTCCTTCATGCTTCTATGCAGTTTCATGCTCTGGCTCATACCCAGCCTCTCCCTGCCAGTGACCCAGGCAAAATCCAGCTTCTCCCTCAAGACCCAGCTCAGCCCCCACCTCCTTCCCTGACACACTCATTCTACCCTCAGCAAACCTCCATTCTTCCGTGCTGCTGTAGAATCTTGAACACCTGTCCATCCTAGCTCATGATATATAATACTGTCAGTTATCATTTGACATATCTGTTTCCCCCATTAGATCATGGGTCTTTTGAAAGGATCACTTAAGCCTTACAATAGAGAGTGTGCTCTTTGAATGTTGGTCAAGAGCAAGTTTTTTCCTATCTTAGGGCCTTAATGGCAGCTACATCATGCTTATGTGTTGGCATAACTAAGGTAGGAAGAAATTCAAATGTCACTTCCTAGAAAAAGCCTACAAGAAACATCTCCTCAGTCTGTATCTCTCACCTTGCCCTATTTTATTTTCTTTATGGCATTTATGGCACATCCAAATTTCCTTTATCTACTTGTTTACTTTAGTCTCTATCTCCCTCCATCTGGAATGCAAGCTTCTCGAGGGCAACTACTTCTCTAACCTATCTACTATTATATACCAGGATTTAGAATAGCATCTACATCAGTATAGCAAATGGTTAAAAAATATTTGCTCTTGACCAGCTTTCACAATTAGATAGTCCTGGGTTGAAAGCCTGGCTGGATTATTCCCGGTTTATACTCCTGGGCAAGCTAGGTAACCTCTCTATACCTCAATCTCCCCCATTCTAAGGATCTCTGTGGCTATCCTGGTGATATAACCCCTTCCAAGGAGAGAGAAACCATTATATTCAATGAGTGGATCAACCAAAAATTGCCTGCAAATTCCAATAAAATGTCAGGGGAAATAGTATGTTTTAGAATCATACTAATTCATGGTAATTGTTCACAATAATTGGGTAATACTTCCCTGGCAGGGCAGCCGCCGTGATTAAATAAGAAGGTATCGGATGCACCTGGGAAGGACCTGCATTCTCTTTTACACTGTGTCCAAAGCTGCTCTATATTCAAACCATGCAAGAATGCTGGATACCAGCTCCTTCAAATTTGATTACTCCATTTTCAAAATAAAGTTGTGTCAAACTTTATTCATAGTGAAATTCATCAAACTCGCCCCATTGTTTAGCATAATTTGGGACCCTGTTTGGCTTGAGTTCTCAAGCAAGTTAGATATTGAAAAATAAATTAAACATATATATACATATATATATATACATTTGCTTACACATGCATATATGTATACTGTCTTAAAGAAGTTTATTTACTAAATAAATATTAAATATAAATCTTCTAACCATCTGTATATGCATTAATCAGAGCTAAAACAATTAAAGCCTTCTATGATTAGGCCCTTTGGTATGTATTCTAAAAGCACTTCAATCAATGAGGGAAAGAGGAGGGGCCCAAGGATTACAACTTACTTTTATCTGTCACACCTGTATTGCCAGAGTATATTCTGGTTATTTGAGAGATATGCAATGTGCTTGTCAAATCAGAGGAAGCATGTGGCTGGATTTGCCTTTGTCTGAGGCATTCTGTGTGACCAGATGGGTGTCAGAAGAAACTTGTCTTTCCAGACATCAGATCTGTGTTAACATTATAATGTGGGAACCCCTGGTGTTTTATAAGGACCCTCCAGCTATAACATAGAATTAACTCCCATAAAATTAACACATCTGATATGCAAAGGTCTGTACTTCTGTTATTCATGAGAGTTAACAAGATTTCTCTAAGCCAGAGCCAAATAACACCTGTTGATCCCTCCACTTTCAGAAATTCCCCATCTTTGTCCCATCTCTCTCTAACTTCTTTGTCTCGGCTGGCTCTTCAATATTTTTATATGGTATATGCTTAAGTCACTCTGAGCCTGCCCATGCTACCCTCTTGCCTTGGGCAGCCTCATACGTTGTAAGTTTTGGCTACAGGCCAGATGTATTGACTCTCTCCAGGATGCCTCTGCTGTGATGATCCAGTGACACAGTGACCTCAGTGCTGAGATTATGATTTCCACATGGCCAAAGGTATTCGTCCTTGCCCTCCCTACCTCATCACCATCCATCAGTTACCCAAGCTAAAAATCCAGGAGTCACCCTTAAACCCCCTCATTTCTGATTTCATCAATCCCTACCTCATGGTCATTTTACCTCTCAAAATATCTATGGAATCTTCCCTCTCTATTGCTAGTAGCATTGACCATGCACAGGCTTTACTTTCTTCTGCCTGAAGTATTATAAGTATAACCAGTTCCGTTATCTTTAGTCTTGGATTCCCCTCCCTCCCTCCTTTCTTCACCCCTCAAATTGAGATTTCAGAGTCCACACTGTAGCCAGAGGGAGCTAAGATACAAATCTGACAATGTCAGTCTCTGGTGTAAATTCTTTAGTAGCTCTTCATCAATTTCAAATGCCCTAGAATGACATGTCCAGTCCTCCATTACCTGGCCACTCCACATCTCTCCAGCCTTCCTTTCTGCTGCTTCCTGATTTGCCCTTTGAAATTTTTAATAGTATGACATTTTCGAATAGATCCACAAACAGAGCCTTAATTCCAGAACCCCATAACTTTGCTTAGGCTGCTGCCTTTGCCCAGGATTATCATTCTAACTTTATTAGCTTGAATAACCCTCAGTACTATTCAGGATTCTCTTGCACCACAGATTTATCTTTCCTTTAAACCTCTCTTGAACATGCATGTATGGATTTGTGCCTACTCTATAAAAAGGAATGTCCAGTTTGATTTCATAAAACCATATCAGCAATAGTACCAACTCAGGTGGGCAGTTAGATGCACTCTGGTCAGATCCCCTGCTACCAACCAGCTTTGTGATCTTGGACAAATCACTTGCTGCTCTGGTTCTAAATTCTCTTTTGCTTATAATGATCTTTTTAAGCTAGAAGCTTTCCAAAGTTCTCTCCACCTTCCATTTTCTGCATCTCACCAGGGACAAAGCATCTCAGAGTTGCCAATAAATCAACAGTTTAGTACAACTACAAGCCTTGTTTATTGATCACTCTTAGGTAAAGTGGCTTTTATATGAAGTCAATATGTGTGTTAAATATATTCAAAGTAATTGCTTTATATACTTAAACAAATTGTCCAGTCTGCCTAGCCCCATCTTGCGGACTGCAGTGGTGGTTTTTTGGTTTTCCTTCAACTGCTGAAAGATCCCAGTTCTGGAAAGAGAAACCTTGGCAGAAGGGAAGAAGCGTGGCTGTTCAAAATGAGGTCTAGATTCCAATCCTGACACTATCATTTACTTTTTTTGAAACCTTGAGGAACTTATATGACCTCTTTAGTTTTCTTTAGTACCAAAATCAAAATAATTACTGCCAGAGGACATATTTCAAACAAACATCAGACTCCAGAGAAAGTGTATGGCACACAGGAAGCACAAAGATATTGCTATTATTTGTGTTATGATGATTATGATTCTTGTCATTATACTAGCTAGAATAGAGAAGACCAGGTAAGGATTGATAGCCAAATCTTTTATTATGTGGGTGTCATTTATATCAACCTCAGCTAGCCATAAGGTGCTCTAATATTTTTTCTTTCTTTTTTTATTTTTTATTTTCATTTAAATTCAATGAACATATATTATTGGTTTCAGAGGTAGAGGTCAGTGATTCATCAGTCTTAAGGTGCTCTAGTATTTCATTAAGAAGTAATTCAAGGATATTCGTTCACCTCCTTTACAGATAAGGAAAAAGAAAGCCAGAGTGGTTAAATGACTTGCCCCAAAATAATTCTCTATCAAGTGTTCCTGCAGGGACCTGAACCTTATTCTCCGGGCCAAAGGCTAGCCTTCCTTTTAGTTTATGCTTCTCAAACTTTAGCAAGCATCCCCATCACCAGAGCTTGTGTAACACAGATGGCTACATCTCACTCCAGAAATTCTGATCAGTAGACTTGGGATGGGCTAGAAATTTTGCTTTTTTTTTTTTTTTTTTTGGTGCAAAATGGTGGTTTATTAAAGCACAGGGACAGGACCCTTGGGCAGAAAGAGCTGCTGCACTGGGGTTGTGATGGGCAACTGATTATATACTGTGGAGTTGGGGGAGGTAAGGAAAAAGGGAGGTTTCAGTAGAACTTTTCATATGCTAAAGAGGACCTACAAGATACCAGAGGCCATTGTCAGGTTAAGATTGTTTTGCCCCTCTAGCAAGGTATTAACATTAACATAGTTGCGAGATTCCTGGAAGAATGTTACATTTGTCCCACCCAGGAGTAGGGAGTGGGGGGAGGTCGCACCTCGCAGCGTGTCAGCTTCTGCTTTGTCCTCAGCTTACCTAAGCTCCCAGGAATTGCTGTTGCTGTCCTTTGAGGAACATTGCAATAGACAACTCTGTTTTGAATGGGCTAGGAGGAGTTCTTGGCTTTCTTAAACACCTCACTTTCAGGAAGTGGCAAAGAGAAAGATCAGGCCATATGTCTTGATGACTGCCTACCAGGTTTTGTAGGAGGGAGAAGCACTGCCAAAGCTCGGAGGCTGGGCTACTCTGCCACTCTTGCCTCTTCCTACTACAGTCATAGACACAGAGCATTAGGTTTCAGAAAAAGATGCTCCCCAGATTTATTTTATAAAAATTACAGTTTGTTTTGGCTGACATGTTTATAGTCATATTTGGAGCTTGCAGATGCACATTGAAATCTGTAGCGTCTGAGACGAAAAATTGGCTCTGGCGCTCATCCCTTACTTCTGTGCAGATAAAAGCTTGCAGCTTTTGTACTTTGGTGGTGGGAGAAAATACAACAAGACCAAATGCTATCTGGAAAGTTGATACACGGAATGCAGTGAGGAATTGAACATTGCCACCTATTTATTTCCTCTGAGAAGAGGGAAACAGATTATATTCCCCAAGTTCATTTGTTAAATTGGCAATCGAACACTCCTGGCTCCTATTTCCATAGAAACAATCATGATCTTTTGGCTGCCTTCCACGTTACAAAAGATTTTAATGAACTTACCTGGAAACCAAATTGCCATTTGTGAAAATAATTTCTGAGGAAAAAAGTCTTCTGCTATGTGGCGAGAAGGAAAGAGTGGTTCAAAGAACAAAGGATCATTTCTTGGAGAAAGGGGTGTTGTGGCAGATGAGGTCCAAACTCAGAGCCAACAAATTCTGTGCAAAAACGAAAGTACTTTACTCCTCTCTCAGGTCCCTTATCTGCTAAGAGCAGATAATGTACACCTTGCAGAGTCCTCCTGAAAGTAACAGGATAATGTACATGAAGTCTCTCTGCTACCATATCTTAAACAAAGTAGGCACTCAATAAATTACCGTTTCTGAAGGAGCATGCCATCTCTGAGTTCTGTTTCTCCACTTCCACGGTTTTTTCCCATTCGGTGGTTCTGTGCTTTTTACCCACACAATGGTGGTCACTGAGGACACAGGAAGCAGAGGGAGAGATGGGGCTTCAAATCCCACCTTCCTCAATCATGCAGAGCAATTCTACTCGCCCTGTTCAAATCCAAAATTTTATAGCTGAATCTATTTCAGCGCTCAAAAACATAAATAAATTAATTAATTAAATAAGTTCTCCACTTCAGGACTCAACCTTGAAAGGCAGATTAGTGACTTTTTTTTTAATCACTCAAATATTTTTTGAACTTTTGTTACTTATTACATTTTCAGTTTCTGTATGAGCAATTTATGAAATGATTTCCTAGTGTTTTCCTCCTGCGGGAAACCTGGATTTTTTTTTTCTCTATCTAAATTTTTGTTACATTTAAATGCAAAATATTTAAGGGTGATGTATTATATCGATTTGTGTTAATTAAGGAGAAAAGTGTGGTGTGTACTTATGAGTGAATGTTTATTGCGTTGGGTAGATAGTTTAGGAAACATTCATCGACTCATTATCTAGCGCCAAGTACATGTCAGGTGTTCTCAGTGCTAGGGATTGTGAATGAAACGGACAAAAATCCTGTCCACTGACATTTAGATTCTAGTGGGAAAACCATACAAATAAAGCAAATACAGAGTCTATATGATGGTGGTAATTGCCAAAAAGAATAAAAGAGTTTAGAAGAGTTGAGGGGAAATTCAGGGTGGAAAATGCAGTTCTGGATAAGGCAACCTTTAGAGGCAGCTAAGGTGATAATGGAATACTGAGTTGACATTTCAAGGGAGTAAGTCATGTAGAAATCTGGGTAAAGGTTGGTCCAGGCAGAGGAAACCTCAGGTGCAAAGGCACTGAGGCAGAAGCATGCTTAGGATGACCAAAGCACACTGAGGAAACCAGTGTGGCTGGAATGAGTGAGTAAGGGGGAACCAGTGAGAGCTGAGATCAGAAAGTTATCATGAAAGATTCATACTGCATTTTTCATGGGTCTTTACTTTTTACTTTTAGAAAAATGAAAGCTATTGGAAGATTTTGAGCAGAGCTGTCACATGATTTGTTACATGTTTTAAAAGGTTGACTCTGGGGCACCTGGGTGTCTCAGTTGGTTAAGGACCCAACTCTTGATTTCGGCTCAGGTCATCATCATCTCAGGATCACGAGATCAAACCCCACGTGGAGCTCCATGCTCAGTGGGGAGTCTGCTTCTCTCCTTCTCCCTGTCCTTCTGCCCCTCCCCTCACTCACACACACTCTTGCTCTCTTGCTCTCTCTCTCTCAAAATAAATAAATCTATTTAAAGTAATAAAAAAATAAAAGGCTCACTCTGGCAACTTTTTCTATAGAATAGAACATGAGAAGCTAAGAGCACAAGATGAGAGATGAACCTAGACGACAAAAATCAGAAAGGAGAGAGAACAGTGGCTTGGATCAGGGGATGGCAGTGAGGTGCTAAAAATTGGTCCAATTCTGGATAGTCTTCAGTGGATTTGCTAATGATTAGTATGGTGATGAGAGAGCTTCCTATTTGGCATTACGGGGATAGATAGCATATACCTAACTGAAGAATTCACCTTTCTGAGACAGGTGGAGTTAGGGAGAGTCCACTCAACAAAAGCCTCTGATTTTAAATGGCCATGAACAAATGTTCACATGCCACTTATTCTCAATTCTCTTTCTGTCCATTCCCTGATAATCACGGAGCATTCCAAAGGTGAAGATGGATGCTCTGGGAAGATTAAATTGCTTCTATTAGCAAACTTCAAATTGTGATGCACATGGCTTTTTTTCACCTTATCTCCAACTAGTGTGTTGTACAGTCACTCAGCTTTATGCTTCTTATTTCAAACTTGCATGCCTTTACAATAGGACTGATTTTGCAACTAGTCCCAACTTCCAACTAGAGAGGGTAAATGTTTTTTTCTGGAAACTTGCTCATCTAAGACTCTTCCCCTCTCAAGCTCTCATGGTTAATTCCATTCTCAGTGTCTGGAGATTCATCACCTCTTTATTTCTCACATCCATCTACATCTCTCCAGCTAATCCACCACATTCCTAATTCGTTTTTTCACTTGGAACAGCCTCCTAATTAGTCTCTTTGCCTGTAATTTAGCCACACGTACCTCTCAGTCAATTCTGTACAGAATAACCCCCGTGATCTTTCTAAAGTACAAATTTGATGATGTTTGGCCTCGACTTATAATCTTTCATTGGTCCCCCAGGGCTCTCAAGATAAGAAAACAAATCCCTTTAGCATGCTTAAAGAGTCCTTGTGACCTGGTCCTGCTTACTTTAGCCGACTTATGTCTTGAAATACATTTTTTCCCCCATCCAATCTATGTGCTCTCTGTGGCCCCTGTCTAAGCAAGTCCACTCAGGGCACTGAGTTCTTGCCCACATCTGAGACACTGCATGACTGTTCCCTCTACCAGTAATGCATTTTCCTCATCTTTGCATGACCCCCAGTTATCCTGAAGATCTCAGCTCAGGTGACCTCTTTTTTTCTAGGAAAACCGTCCAGATTCAAGTATCTGTCTAATGACCTACCGTGATGAATGACCATTGCTCTCCCCATAATATCTAAAAACTGCCTGCTTACTTCTCTGCATTCCCCATTGGACTATAGGCTCTAAGAGAGCAGGGGCTACCTCACTCATACATATTGTATCCCCAGCACCTGTGTCAATGATGGGTACATATTGGATGCTCAATAATACTTATAGAATTGTCTTGGTTTTAGATGGAAAAATATTAAGAATCATAGCTGAAAATCCTTAAGCATTATCTTTTCCCTTTCACCCCCTGAACTCTAGTACTCTGCACATATACACACCTACAAACACCCTCCCCCCCACATATATACACTTGTACTTTGACCAGTTTCAAATTAATTTGTGTTAGGACAACACTTCAATTTAGAAAACGACTGGATTTTCACATTTAACACAGTGGTCGATCCTCTCCTTGAAGCTCTCTCTTCTTTTGATTCCCATGAAAATATTACTTTCTAAGGTCTCCTTAGATTTCTCCCACTACTTCTGCTCTGGCATTCTTGGCTCCTTTTGTCCCTATAATATTGACCCCTTGCTCTTGTCTCTCTCTCTCTCTGTATGTCTCTCTTCCCTGAATATTTCATTCACCCTTGTCACTTCAACTATCATTTATATGGATTAATCCAATATTTGTCTCTAGCTCTGGCTTCTCTCCCAAAGTATGCTTCATATTTTGTTATAACCCAGCAGCTCTACTTGATTCCCTGCTGGCTATTCAAATGCAGATCCATCAAAATTTTAATTATCTTCACCTCCCTACCCGTTCCTGTTTCCAGCTTCACTTAGGGATGACTTGGAGTGACTGTCTGGATCCTCACGAGTATCTTTTCTCCTAAAAGGACCTCAGACCGCAGGAATGGGTCTCCAGTATTTTTCTGCACTAGATGACCCACTTCCTGGCTACAACTAATTGATCCAGGGATATTTGCCTGACCCAAGGTGGGCCAAACAGGGGCTCCCTTTTTGAAGTTTGAAATTTGGAAAGGTATAGATTCCATGGTTTAAAGTGCCTGGAGATGAGACATGTTAAGGGCAGCATGTTCAAGTACAAATGCACAAATCACTACTGCAGCCCCACCCCCACCCGAGCAGTGTTCTTTCTGTCCTTAGTTATGTCTTGGTTGTATAGTTCTTCCTTCAAATTCATGAGTTATCCTTGCATCTTTTCAATATCTTTCCACCACTTTTTTTTTCATTCTTGGACTATTTAGAGCCAAGGAAATGTTGACAAATAATCGTTCATGTTTCACAGTCAGTTCAGATCACCTTTGATGCCTCCTCTCCTTGGTCTCTGCATCCCTTCGTTCTGCCAGATTCATCTCTCCTTCTTTCTGCCCAGGAATGTGACCTCTGGCTCAGACCTTTGCAGCAGCCCATTCCCTGGTCTTCCTGTCTCCAGTTTCTTTTCTTCTTTCTTTCATCTGTGGTTGCTTTTGTTTTTATTATTGTCAGATGAAACAAACAGGACACTGCTGTGAGCATGCCACTTCACCATCTAGAAACGTAAATTAAATCTTCATCATTCAACTCTCTCAGAGATTCTTGCAACTCATCACAGTCTGGTCTCTCCCACATTTCCAGTCTAGTGAATTCTCTCCTGAAACCACTATACTATAAAATGAAGCTAGCTGGTAATCTCAGATTATGACCATTGCTGATACAATTCACACAGCTTCAATTGACTGCATGGGGAAAAACTCTGTTTGATGTCATTCATTCATTCATTCATTCATTCACTTTTTCATTCAACAAATAGTTATGGAAAGCCTATAATGGCCAAGCAGTTTTCTAGGTGCCAGGATACTGTGAAAAGAGAGCATTTGAATCTAGAATTTAGTGATGAGAAAGAGCAAGAAATAAGAATTGGGGGGGGGTTCTTGAGGGAAAGAGGGATCACAAAGCACAGAGGACTTAGGCAGGGATAATCTTGGCTTAGTCAGAGAACTGAAAAGCTATGTGCGGAAAGAGCTGTGGGTGTGGGGGCGGGGGGTTGAGAATAAAATTGGTCTTGGTTGAGATCAAAGAGAGGCCAATGCATGGTGAGGAATTGGAATGTCATTCCCAGTGTAATGGACAACTATAGAAAGGTTGTCGCAGGGAAGTTATATGAAAAATATACTTTTTAATCTGGCTACTGTATAAAAGTGAAAGCAGGGAAATCAGCTGTGTATTTCTTGCATGGTGGCTTGGCTGTAAGGCTATATTAGGAGACTTGATGAGAATTAATACTATAAAGGTTATATTTTGGAGTCCACAGAAGTTGATGATCAGATTACATTGAGAGGTCTTGCATATATTAGCACATAGTGGACACTCAAATGTTGATTGATTCATTGAAGGAATGACTGAACTACTATGAATCAAACCAGATTCTAGGAAGCCATCCTTAATGGACCTCAACCCTCCTACTTCTCTACTCCTTTCCCTCTTCCAAATTCCTAGGGCTCTTGAAACACTTTCTCATGGTTATTAATCTTCTTCTGTGGATTTAGTGATTTATGTGCATTCCTTATCTCCCCGTCTAGACTATAAGTTTCTTCATGATATTTATCCCCCACGGTCCCTTGCATATTTTCCATGGCACTTAATCGATGTCAGCCTTTTTGAAGAATGAATGAATAAATGCATGAATGAAATGAGATGGAAATTATGTGAAAGTCAAAGTTCTCAAATAAAGAAATGATGACTGAGTCCAGCATCTGAAATCTGAGGATCTTTCCAGATCGGTTAACAACTATGCAGCTTGGTTACTTTAGGCTCTGCCTTGCTTAAAAGCCCAGGACTAACTGAATGACCAAGACGGTCTCTGTTTCAAAGAACCGAGCTCTGAGAGGCAGAGGGAGGCTGACTTGTGTGATTAAGGACAGGTTCTTATGGCTTGCTTGGTCACACAGCAGTTTGTAACAAGTGTCTTAGCCCTTCTGAATCACAGTTTCTTCTTTTGTCAAAGAGGCATAACAATAGAAAAGCTTCAGAGCTGCTTGTGAAGAAATAATGATTACTCATAAATAGAGCTCTTTCTATGTGGCCTACAATACCCTGAATGGTTTAACTGTACAATGTACTAATTTATTTATTGCTCCTCACAACTCTAGTAGGTACACACTTTTATTACCCTCCTTTTATAAATCATGAAGATGAGGCACTTAGCACAGCACCCGACACAGAAAAAAGCATTCTGTAAATGCTAGAGATGAGAAATATGCAACACGAGATGTCGAGCCAGAATGCATCATTTTAAAACCCAGTTTTGCTGCTGTTTTTTGATCATGGATGAAGCAACCTTTATAAGCTCAATTTTCTCATTTTTAAAATGGACTGATATAAGGAATAAGTGAGACAAAGTTTACGAAAGTACAAATCTACATAAAATTACAACAAAATCCTGGATTGATGTAGATGTTTGGAAAGTGTGAGAGGTGACTCTAACGAACATGTATAAGATACCAGCCCATTTAAATGTAGTGTTTTGAGGAGGAAGCATCATATGGATCTCCAAAGGAGAAAACTTCTCATTTGTCATAGTTTTGTTATTGCAGTGAATAGTCTTTCAGAAAGTCACGGTCTGTGACTTATTTGTGTCCAGAGGATTGACAACTTGAAGTAAAATGAATACCACGGTAGCTGAAGATTTTGGTTCATTGCTAGTCTAAACCATTGTAGGGCATCTGGGTCAGTTAATTAAAGCATTCCCCTTGAGTGCCCTTCCACAACTTAGAAAGCACGTTCTCCTCCATTATCTTTTGCGATCCTCCTGGAAGTGTTGTAAAGGAGGAACATTATCCCAGCTCTTTCTTCTCTGATGTTCTCTCCCCTATAGTTCCTAGGTTAGTCCTGGGCTTAGAGGATACACCAGCTCTGCATCGAATTGCTTTTGACCACTAAAATGAAAGTAGAGTGTCCCTCAGTCAGATAATTAGCTTATGTCTTCTCAATTGTTTGGTGTTCCTTCTTAGCATTTTGAAATGTACTTTCTTCAGAGTCCTTTCTTAGTGAAAATTGGAAATTCAGAGATAGGAATGCTAATTAAAGCTGCCCTTTCCTTTTGAAAGAGAAGGTTCTCTTTCTGTACAATACACACACACACACCTCCATGCATACACATATCTCAAGGGACATACTCTTGATGAAGTAGAGTCTAAATTTGGGAGTTTAGTTTAGGAGTTAGCTTTTCTTTTCCTATTTAAAGCAGTGTTTCCTATTAAAGGTTATTCATATTATTAACTGTGTGGTAGACATAATAAGAGTCCTCCAAAGATGTCTGCATCCTAATCCCCAGGACCCCATGGATATGCTGGTTACACGGAAAAGATAATTAAAGTTGCAGATGGAATTAAGGTTGCTATTCAGCTGACCCGAAAATAGGAAAATTATTCTGGATGATCCAGGAAGACTTGATGTAATCACAAGATAAGCAAAAGAGAGAAGCAAAAGAGTCAGGTTCAGAATGATACTGCCAGAGAAAGACTCAGCTGGCCATTGCTGGTGTTGAAGATGAAGGTAACCACAGCCAACACATGTGGGCAGGCTCAGAATCTGGCAAAGGCCAGGCAACAGTTTCTTTCCTAGAGACTTTTAAAGCAAGACAGCCCTGCCAACACCTGATTTTAGCTAAATGAGACCCATTTCAGACTTCTAACCTTCTAACCTTCAGAGCTGGAAGATAATAAATTTTTGTGGTTTTAAGCCATCAACTTTGCGGTAATTTGTTACAGCAGCAATAGGAAACTGATACAAACTGATTTCAGCATTGCAATAATATAAGTGTAATGATAGAAAACAAGCAATCTCCAGCAGAGACGAACTTCAACACTGACCAACTGTAAGTTCTGGGAAATATGTAATTCTCAGAAAAGAAGTGATTCCCTTTCCAGCTCTCCAAGCCTCTGATTTTAGAGCTGGGGTAGGGAGAACATTTTTCCTTTGCCTCTCTTTTTTTCCAAATGTAGTTTAGTCCCTTTTACCAAAAAGATTCACTCAGATACAGCCCCCAGCTTCACTGTCTGCTAGTTTGTAGTGGATGCTGGAAGCAAGTCTTAGATGTAGCTGATTTGGGAGCACTAGCAAAGGCTAACACTCATGAGCAGAATCTGGACATATACAATTTTAGGCTTGGCCTTCATGCCTAATTCACTATGTCTTCTCTTTCTTGTGGATTTTTCTGTTCTCACTAGAGGAAACTTTTCTGTAGTGCATGGTTCTTCCTTGCTTCTGTGTTAGCTATTATGTAGATGTCTTAACTCCCTGTTATAGTGGAAAGAACAATGAACTGAGGGTCCAAAGACTTGGCTATGAATCCTAGTTGTCAAGCCTGGGCCAGTCACTTCAGAGAACTAGCATTTAGAGAACCAGTGTCTACCATGGACCATACCTTACATCCTAAACATTTACTGTGTAGGCATTCATTGAACATTTACTGTGTGTTTCTTCATCCCCAGCAGGAACGTGTGCACAGTAAGCTCAGGGAAAAGGGACTTCTGTATTCACTGGGGGCTCCCCTGTTCTGACTTCACAGGTGACAGAAACGATAGCGGTAATCATGTGTGTGTGTGTGTATGTGTGTATACACGCACACATGCGAATGAGAGGATGAATGAACTAGCAAATAAAATGGATTTAGAAGTGCTCTCACAGAAGGACATTGAGACTTCTACAAATATTCTTTCCAGATACCCCTACAAATCTTTATACAACGAAACATATTCGAGAGAATCATTCACTGTCCCTGGAGATTTGAAATGCATTCCAGTCCAAACCTGTTGGGCTTTCTTTCCCAAAGTGCTGTTGCAGGACAGGAAATGAGCCAGTGCAGCTCGGAGAACGCCCCAGTCAGTCTATCGGAATCTCATGCCCAAGAACAGATAGAACCAAGCTGATGAAGCGATCGGTCTAGGGCAGCAGGGCCCTGCCACAAGTGAATGGGAAGGCATCACAGGGCTATGAAGAAACACTGAAGGCCTCGTGACCTAGCTATGACTAATGCCATATCCAGGGAGATCACCAGTGTTCATGCTTTTAAAGCCACCTGTTCAATTCCCAGGCTATGGCTGAGAAGGTGGAGCTAAAGAGATAGCTTACATTGCTAAGAGCTCCAGAGTTTGACAGACCAGGAAAGTGGGCCGAATTCAGGGAGAAATAAACCCTTGCTCAACCTTTTCCTATAGTCTGCTTTACTCCTATTTAAATCTCATTTGCCTGGAAGTCTGAGAATCTCACAAGTAGAAAATAGGCCACATTCAGCTATGTGCTCTTGACCCTGTCACAGCAGCTGGCATGGAGGATTGCTTGCCTCTTCCCTCATGACTCCCGTCTTCATTTTCTTCCCTCCCTCCTTCCCCTACCTCCTGAGTCCCTTCCCTCCTTTTGTTTCTCCTTTCTTGATCTTGTTTCCAGGAAAGAACTTGATGTGAAACATTGACAAATGTAAATGTAAGGGCCACACCACATGCTACCTTCTGGAAGCCATTTGCATTTTAAATCTTGTTTCTCTTTGTTTCACAAGGCCACAATAAAAACAAAATAAAACAAAGTAGTGATCTTTACAATGGCACCACAAGGATGTAAGAACACTGATTCTTTGGTGAGAAATCCTGAGATTAAATCCCAGCTCCTTGACTTCTAGTAATTGTCAGGGAGGAAAAATGTTTCCTCTGCCCTCTTAGGTTCAGTTCTGGAGGCCGGCAAATTAGAGTAACAGAAGACAGATAAACAGGAGAAAAGGCATATAATTTTTATTTTATAAATATGGAAGTTCACAGAAAAGAAGTGAAACTCATAGAAACAAGCAATTAGACTGCAGGGCTTATGTGCTGTTTTAACAAAAGAAAGGGAGTTTGGGCTTCAAGGAATGATAAATTGCAGGGAAGTGACTAGGAAATATATGGAAGAAACTTATAGAAGATAAGGCTTCTTTCAGTTAAGTTTGTTTATGACGACTCATCTTGGTGCTCACTCTCCATCTCCAGTGATAAGAGTTGCTCTCTGATTCCTGGCACGGGAGAAGGGGTGGGCAGCTTCACAAAGGGAAATTTGTGCCACAGTTAGGTGGATAAGAGGGGGACTGAGAACTCTTCTTGCATCTGGTGATTCTCAAATGCTTTCAGCTCCACATAATCATTATGCCAAGGTGGCATATTTTGGAATGGCATACTCTGATTTTTTTCATAATCTTGGGCAAGTTACTTAAGGTCTGGCATTCCAGCATCCTCATCTGTGACATTGGATTAATGATATTACCTATCATATTGAGGCGTTGTGATGATTCAATGAAATCGTTCATATAATATGCATAGTACGTTGTTACATGGTAGGGGTTCAATAATATAACATATATATATAGTGGTATATGGCAAAGACTGTTTACAGAGAGAGAAAAGAAAAAGGTCTGTGACATGACAGCCAAAGTTGTATGCTGGATTAAATGGGTAAACCCAGGAATCCACTCGCCCAGGCCCAGGAAAAAGGAAATCAGAGCAGGAAAAAAGTCATAAATCTCAGGCAAAGATTATATTCTTGGGAATGTTTCCTAGTTAAATTTCCAAATAATCTGCTAATTTGTTTATATGAAGATTATGTAACATAAGCTTGGATCACAAGATACATGAATACTATCTTTAAGATACATTAGTGCAACATCGCTGGAAGTTTTTTCAAGTGGGAGGTATCCCCTCCCCCTTTATGGATTCAATAGGCACTCAAGCTAGAAGGTTGGATGCTTAATTGTTTAATGGCCAAACATATACATATTTTAAAGAAATCCATTCCAGGCGCATTTAAGAACCTTTCAGAATGAGCCCTGCAGCTAAGTGAAACAGCGTGAGTCCTGGCATGTTTGAGTGGAAAGTTTATCTGGAGAACATTTAGGGATCTTTCCAAGTAATTCAGAAACCCCAAGACAGATGGACATGATATCCTTTGGGGTGGGGATAGAACAGAACTCACTGAGGGTGAATAGCTTTCATCATTTTGGTGAGAACATCTTAAAATTAGAAGAGACACTAAGTGTCACATACCAACCTTGTCCTCATTCCTTGCTCTATTCAGATGTTAAGAGGCCGCTTACAACAATTTTCCACTTGCATTTTTCTTCCCTGCCTCAGAGGCCTCAATCCAGCTATGCCGCCATCATGACTTTTGCCCTAGTGGGTGCCCATTTCTGTTCCTGGAAAGTCATTCCTCCGCTCCTCACTTGTTTTCAAAAACCTAGATTAGACTTCTCTCTTCAATAGAACCTTCTAGATGATGCCAACCACATGGAGGTCTTGCTATTCTTACCTCTTATTTATTGAGAGCAGAAAATTTTTCTTTCAGAACTTAATTTCTTTCTAACTTCTCAATGGATCATCCCAGTTTCTTCTGTAGTTAACAATTCAGTATCATGACAAGCTAGGTGAATCAAGCCAATTTTGTTCACTTTCCAAGGTTTTCGAACATGAACAAGTCAGGTCTGCTCTCTGTACCTCACTTTTAAGCCTTCTTAAAATAAAAAGATTGGCTTATTTGAACTCTAAATGTTTATACAAATATAAACTAGTAATATTAAATTTAAGTTGGACTTAACTAGTTCCTATATGCATTGCTATTCTATTTATATTTTTGGAGAGACAATAGGTAGGTAGATAAATGTATCTAATTTAAACATTTTTTTCTCAACTTCACTATATTTATTTTGGTATTTGTATGATGTCAATAGGATGAAGAACATTTTTTTTTTTTAAGATTTTATTTATTTATTTGACAGAGAGAGAGATCACAAGTTGGCAGAGAGGCAGGCAGAGAGAAAGGGGGAAGCAGGCTCCCTGCTGAGCAGAAAGCCCGATGCGGGGCTTGATGCGGGGCTCGATCCCAGGACCCTGAGATCATGACCTGAGCCGCAGGCAGAGGCTTTAACCCACTGAGCCACCCAGGCACCCCTGAAGAACATTTCTTAACCAAGGAACATCACTTAGTCGAAATTTCAAACTGAAGCTAAATTTCAAATTGGAGCTAAAACAAAGAGGGGGAAATGATTAATTTCAGGTTTCAGGCAAATCATCCCTTTTGAGATTATTTAAAGTAATACAATGGGTCAGTGCAAGGAAATTGGAAGTCTACTCTGACTACTACTGACCCTCTCTCTCTCTTTTTCAGACACGGCCATTGGCTTGGGCATGCCTCTTTGGAGTCCATTTTTTACATTCCCAAGAGCTTCTGGCAATATTTTCCCTGCACAACCCCTTAGCAGAGACCCAGTTAAAGAACCATTCATCAAAGTACAGGGAGGCCCAAGAATGCAGTGGTGAATGACACTGTGTGCGAAATTTGGCACTCAAGATACCCAAGTTCAATTCCAACTCTGCCAAGTCCTATCTATAAGACTTCACACCAGTAGCTTAATCTTTTAAAGCCTGAACTTTCTCCTTGAAACCAGAGAAATAATATAGATCTCATAGAATTATGAAAGAATTAAATTAGTTAATAGGTATGAAGATTTTAGAATAGTACCTGACACTTATGCCTTCTACATAAACTGTTAGCTGCCATAATGGAATAAATCAGACGTAAATCACAGTTGTGCCCCTTATTGAATGTAACTTTGTAAAAATAATCTCGATGACCCTTGATTTTATTTATTTTTATTTTTTGCAATAGTGATAATAACACTTCTCTCATTAGTTTAGGGTAAGATTAAATGAATTTATACATGTTATTAAGTACATGTGCCTAGCTTAGAGTAAGTGAGCAAGAGATGTTAGTTTATTCCTTTGGCATTCTTTTCTTTTGGTATGGAAGACAGACCTTTGCCGAATGTCCATTGTAATATGAAGAATTGGTGAACCTGAGAATAATTAGAGAAAGACAAGGCATATTTTAACATAACAAACTAGGTCAGAGCTAATAAGCTACTGTAATAAAGTGATAAAGCCATCACCTGGAATTATTTTTTTAATAATATATAGCCAACTGTTCTTTCCCAAGATGGCCCTAGAGAAACACTCTTCCACAAGTGTCCCCCATTTCCCTAGACTGATCAGATGATGCATGAAACTCATGGATGGCACTATTAACTTACAAAATCCTAACATGAGAGGTGTATATGAAAGAGACCCTGGCATTCTTGAGAGCCAGAATATCCTGTAGCTGGAGTTAACAGGAAGAGCTTAGTAAAGATAGCTAGTACAGATAAGGATTGGCTGGGCCACCAAGACTCTCAGCTCACGGATCTTATATAGGAATGCCATTGTCCTAAAGTGAAGTCTTGCCTGGAATCAGGAAAATTATATCTCTGTGTCTTGCTGTGAATTTCAAGGATGGTGGAGATTTCTTTCCTGGAAAATGAGATGTGACAGTTTAAAATTTATTTGCCTAAGTGTATAAATCAAGAGATCAATTGATAATTATTTGCTAAAATCTGCTGAGGGATATAAAGGGAGTATAATGAATTTGGTAGTCGGACAAAGAATGTTTAAATTCAGCATCTAGGGGCACCTGTTGTAGCAGAACCTGGACTGGATCCTGGTGGGAAAACCAAGAAGGAATAGGGATTTATTATTCACCGGTGAGACTCAGAGGAGACCCTGCTCCACAGATCTGAGATGAGCACAAGCAGGGATGTAATTTATACCCTCCTACTCACGCATACTTGGCATTCTGGCGCGAGGGGAACAGGGTAGGAAAGAAGAACCGGAAGGGCTCTGAGACAAGGACTGGAGTTCCCTTGCCGGTTTGGTCAGTCAGCTTAAAGTACAGTTTTTCCCCATCACTGTGAGGCTTAGTTGGTTAAGTGTCTGCCTCTGGCTCAGGTCATGATCCCGGGGTCCTGAGAGGGAGCCCTGCATCGGGCTCCCTGCTTCTTCCCCTTCTTGTGCCCCTCCCTCCAACTGCTCATTCTCTCTCTCCCTCTCTCTTTTATTTTATTTAGATAAAATAAAACAAAAACAAAAACAAATTATGCACCTATAGCTTTTTAGCTGTTGTGACATTGGTCCACTCACTTCACTTCTCTGTACCTTAGTTTTGTTTTGTTTTAACTTTAATATGAAATTGTATAGGATTAAAAGAGACTGTTACATTTAACTTGACCTAATTAATTTCTGTAACTTTTAAAACAAAAACTTTTGATGTCCTCTTGTCAAATGTTCTCAGGAATTTCAGAGAATGGTTACTTAAAACATTTCTGTACCCATCAACTTCCGAGAACTGCTTCCCCTGCCCTGTCTTGCCGACAAACTGAAAACATGTTTAGATAGATTGGTGGTTGGGCAGATAGATAGATATTTCTCATAAACATATATCCAAAACAAAAAGCACTGTTATAAAAGCCACCTTGGTGCCCAGAGGAGAAAATAGCCTGGCAGATGAAGAAGTCTTCATGGGGGAAGGACTGAAACTCGGCTTAGGAGCAGAAAGGGTTATAGGACTAGGGAGGAGCAAAGTGCCTTCATCCACCTAGACCCAGCAGATCCTCTAAGGAGTTGGCCCTGCGGTCGTAATCCCACACCTGCCATCTGCCAAGTAGGCACTGGGCTCAGCCCTCCACAGTTAACTCTCACAGTAATGACGAGAAGTGGGCAGTCACACTCCCATCTTGAACTTAGAAAACTGACACCCAGAGATGGAGTGGTTTCCTCAAGATCACACAGCAAGCAAGCGACAGAACCAGGATTCAGTCCAAGTCTGTGTACCCCAAAGCCTGTGTATGATAGATAACTTCTTTTTACTTATTTTGCATTTTTTATTTAAATTCAATTTGTCATATGCCATATTATTAGTTTCGGAGGTAGAATTTAGTGATTCATCAGTTGCATATAACACCCAGTGCTCATCACATCTAGTGCCCTCCTTCATGCCCATCACCCAGTTACCCCATCCTCCCTCTGACCTCCCCTCCAGCAAGCCTCAGTTTGTTCCCTATAGTTCAGTCTCTTATGGTTTGTCTCTCTTGTCTTATTTATAACCTCTAATAATAACGAAAGCTACCATTTTCAATGATTACCACCTCTGTAAAGTCTCCTTCCCGTTCCCACCACTCATCTTTCCCCAGGCAGAATTGGCTTTTCATTCTTGTGCCCTCACTGTACTTCGTAGAGATAGCTTTTCAAGTGCTAGTGCATTTATCAATCAAGTTCAATTTCATACCTGCCTCCTTTATTATACCATGTGTCCCCACAAGACAGGGTTGGACTTTATCATTCAAGTACTGTTCAGAGCTCATCATAGCAGGTTAATAAATGTTAAGAAATAACTGAATGAATGAATGAATGAATGCCTATTGCCTACCAAGCACTGTGCCCACCACAGCTTTGAGGAGTAAGTTAACCACTTTATGTTTCAGTTTCCTTGCCTATAAAATGAAGATGATTGTAACACCCACCACACAGAGTTGTGGGGAGGATTTCATTGTTGATAAATCCCTATACTATTGGTCAGCACATACTAAAGGCTTGGCAAATGGTAACCATTATTACAATCATACTTAATTCTCACAATTCCCTTTAAGTAGAGAACTTTAAACAAAGTATTATAATCTCAACTTCGCAGAAAAGGAACTGTTTTCAGAGAGCCTAAGCTTCTTGTGGAAATCACAAAGCAAGAAAGTAGTGGAACCAGAAAATGCCCCCCACGGTCCAAGATATTTTTCATAAATCTTGATTTTTGTAGTGAGTTCCAGGGGCTGGGGCTGGCTCCAGCACAGTGGAGAAAACCTGCAGGGTGTTTAAGCCAGTGCGATCCTGGCATAGATCAGAGTCCACGACCATTCCCACGAAGCTGGCTAGGATGTTTGATGTGATGTGCTGGAGTAGAACACCCCATGGGATCCTTCCAAGACATCATGACCCCTGCTTCCCTGATAAGAACCATCTAGCTTGTTTAAGAATACAAACTCCAGGGGTATCTGGGTGGCTCAGTCAGTTAAGCGTCCGTCTTTGGCTAGGGTCATGATCCGGGAGTTCCGTGACTCGCATTGGGTCCCTGCTCAGGGGAGAGTCTGCTTCTCCCTTAGCCCCTCATCCCTCTCATGTTCTCTCTCTCTCAAATAAATAAATAACATCTTTTAAAAAAAAAAAGGATACAATACAAACTCCAGAATCCTCCGAATCACACTCTCCACAAGAGAGCATTTTTAACAGGCATCTTGGGTGATTTTTATCATCAGGGAAGTTTGTGAAACTTGGCTTTGAGAGAGGCTGAAGCAAGAGTTGAAAGGAGGATAGTGTGATTTCCCCCCTCCAGGGGGCAGTTACAGAACATCAGTGTTCTTGCAAGGTACTGCTCTGCCCCCACTCTCCATCCATTCCTGTTTGTAAAATACAAGGACCAAATCAATCTCTCGAATAACGTTCTCATTGTGTCCGCGGGGACCCGACAGCCCCAGTGGAGTGGCAGGTGGGAGGCAGCTTGGATGCTCCTGGTGACAAAGGCAACCAAATCGTGGTTCTTTTGCTCCTGCACTTTTCTCCCTAGAAAAACTACGCACGGGCTTCCACGGGAGCTTTCTGACAGAGGCTCTAGGCAGCAGCCACGACAGCAGATTCTGTCCTGGCATCCCGAGAGGGGGCTGAGCTGTCTGGCGGCGCGAGCTCTGGGAGGAGAGAGCGGCTGCTTGGGCAAAAGGGGGGCATTCGCTGGCTTGCCAGGCAGCCCACTAGCGCGCAGCCAGCCTGCTCAGCCCGCGCCGCGTGGTCAGCGCGTGGAGCGCCTCCGTGCTCTCCAGGGCAAGTTTCCTGGGAGTGTCCCTCCTCTGCACGGACAGAGCAAAGTCTCCCGCTCTCCAACAGATGCTCCCCTCCCAGCTCTAAGTGCAAGTACCCGCCGGCGGCAGCGCAGAGCCCGGAGGCAGGCGCGCTCTGTTTGGGGGACCCCGCTAGGAAATGCCAGCATCAGCATGAGAGGCTGGACTCCGGCCCAGGTCGGTCCTCACCCCGGGGGGCCGCTGCTCCGCCCGGTGCGTCTGCGAGGAGCTGCTCACTTTTCCCCCCTCGCGAGTCTTTGTTCCAAGCCAGAGATTGCTCGGATTCTCTAATTAACTCCCTCCGCTCCGAAGGGGTCCGGAGGCTGGGATGCTCTGCCAGCTTGAAAGATGTTGACTCTCGAGTGGGAGTCGGAAGGACTGCAAACAGTGGGTATTGTTGTGATTATATGTGCATCTCTGAAGCTGCTTCATTTGCTGGGACTGATTGATTTTTCAGAAGGTAAAGTGGTCGCTCTCACTCTGTGCGGTTGGTCAGGTCTGGTTTAGAACTGAATACAGGAACTGCAGAAGTTGAGGAGGCTTGATACCCAAAGTAAAAGTTTTACAATATGCATGCTTGCCATGGAGCAGCCTAGCACTGGACAGTTCATGTCTGTTTACCCAGATATTTGACGTTGGGAGGGAAGGGATACTTCTTTCTCTTTGAAAGCTCTTGAGTGTAGGGCGATATTGTGGGTTAAATATATTTACAAGGTGCGAAGTTAGGACTCTCTACTATGAGGTGGTAATACAGGTTGTTTTTTGGTTGTCAAATTCATGATGGCTACCACGCCTTAATGTCATTAGGAATTTTATTCTCTGAAGGAGTACCCCGATTTATGAGGGAAATATCTGTGTGTGCCTCATTAAGTAGGAGGTGTGGGGGTGGAGTTGGGTTGTTGATTATGACATAAAATGGGTAGGCTTTTCGGTTAAAATTGAGCTAATGGGTGTTTAGCAAAAATGTTCTTGAACACTTAATTTGCAAAAGTGTTTCATTTACATTTCCCAATGAGCCACTTTGCTCATCTCTCTTTTGAGTGAGAACTCATATGCATAGGGCATCACTGTTGATATCAACAAATATTTTATCCATCTAATATAAATTTTACTACTCAAAGCAATTTTATTATTCAAAGATGGGATAAAAATGTTAATTAACTTTGCTTTAATAATTTGAATAGATGTGTGTGTGTGAATATACAGACATATATACCATATATATGCACATTTATTTTTTCATGAAATAATTTTTCTACTGAAATAAGATACTTTGAATTATTTAAACCTCAGCATCTAAGGTCTCTACATCTAAGCTCTCCTATCTTCCCAAGCGAAAGAATGTAGTTCCTAAGACACTTGTTAATATTCCTTCCAGATGAGGGAAGGATCTTTTATTGCTGAGTTTTTTATGACTGTTCACTTCTCATGTTGTGTGTAATGTTGGAAGATGATGGAAATATTTAAGCCTGCCATGCTTCTCATCTTTCTAACTACAGGAGCTAAGACCTGATGGCTACAACGACATCATCCCAAACTACATCCGGTACACAGGTTGTTTCTGTTAATATGTTATAATGGTCAATGTATCTTATCTTTAGGAAGTCTTTTTTTTTTTTTTAAACAAAGTGAGTTTGTTAGGTTCTAACTATTTAGACCTCTATAAGAACATAAGAAGTTCCCATGTAATTTTCGTATCTTCTTGTAAATATTCTCACTCTGTCACAAGCTCTGCTTAGGCGCACAAGAGAACAATGTTGTAATGGGATTAAGTAAAACCTCAGAAATTAGTTTCTTTCCTTTCTCATATTACACATTGATTTTATTTAACCCCCGGAAGGAAAACAATGCACCAGCAAACTTCTCCAAGTGCTATAGAACAACCTTCTGTAGATCGTTTCAAACAATCTTGAAACATTGTTTCAAGATTCTGCCTCAATGTTCTAATGTTGGTGTTGTAATAAAATGCAGATGAGATCATTTCAGTTTCTGTAATGGGAATAGTTTCCTTCTGTTAAATTTTGTCACCATATTAGTTTTTGTTCTCTGAACTTGGCCGAGCAATAGCCCCCAAATTTAAGGCATAATACTCCAGAGGGCTTGGTTTCACAGCCAGGTGATGCATTCGCTAAATGAGAATAGCCATGGGGGTATTGAAGAAGTCAACCTTCCTAGTGCTATGATGTAGCATACAGTTCTTTTATTGCCCATGTTGATAATGAATGCATTTAAAGTCAAAGTCCCCAGGTTTAAGACCCCTGCAAATGACTCAGCTTTTATTCTTAACTTCTGCTTTATGTCACTTAAAGTTGACGGTTTTCACATGAAAACTTCAATTTGTGTTCCAACAATATGAAAAGTAGAATTGTAAACCTGACTCCCTCAACTACAATTGCAGATTTTTGTGCTAGTCTGAAATGTCATTCTTGGGATGGATATCCATATTCATTTTCAACTAATATCCATATTCACAAATGATTTTTTATTTCTATACACACACACATATAGATAATGTACCTACACATTTATAGCTATTATGTAAAATGTCCAATAATCTGGGGGCAATTTGGGTTCAATATAAAAGTCTCGATCATGCTAAAATTCAAAGATGCTGGTACCACCCACCGTACATGAGGTATAACCCATTTTATTTGACAAGTCAATCCTTTTTTGTTCTGAAGTACATATTAGAAAATGCTAATCTAGTTCAACTCTTTCATTTTACATAGGAGACAGCTGCAACCCAAAGAGGTTAACTGATTTACCAGAGGCAAAACTAACTGGAGGAGAGACAGGACCAAAATCGAGGACTACTAAGCAGTATATGGTTATAGTTTTCATACTATACCACACTTTTTACTTATTTCTCTTCCCTAATATTGGAAAAGAGAGTCAATGAAAACATATGTGGGAAATGTCTTGCATTCTGATATCTTGTCCTGAATGGTCCACTAACACCCTGAGAGATTTCTGAGGGGAAATACATCCATAGGAGAGATTACACAACAACCACACAATTTCTACAAGGTGTCGACCCCAACCCAAGTGTGGGATCCAAGCATGGCATGCAAGTGAGCTAAGCCAGACAACTGATTGTATCATAGACTGGCGGCAGGATTGGAATGAAAGCAAACCAACTGGTCTCCTGAGCTTCTTTATCTCTAAGACCTGCACTGCATTTTGACTATCTGTGATGTACACTCAATGGCCATAAATACCTATTCTAGGTAGAATCCAGCAGTGAGACCCAGTAAGACCATGAGAACTATGGCATAAGCCTCCTGTCTGTGTATTCTCAGGCTGTGAGATGAGTCAGTTGATATGAGTAGTTGACCACTAGCCCAGTGGAGGAATAAGAAAAAGGCGCAAAATACAGAGAAGCCACACACTATTAGATCATCCCTCATCCTTTCTACCTACAAATGATAAAAATTCCCCAAACAGCTGTCACAATGTAGACCGCCAAACTTTTCGCTGACTGCACTAGAAAATATAGCCCACAATAAGGCCAGGGAATTAACTATTCTTTTTGGTGGAGAAATGAATATGAGGCCCAGAGCAGAACGGTGAGATTCTTTTAGGCCACACTGAACTTTTATACTATCCTCAGGGGCAATGATTCTTTGCTGGTACAACTATGGAGTATTTTCTCTAGTGTGACTATGCATCAATTTACTTAGAAAGTAGTTCTGAATCTATTTAAATGAGAGTGTCTGTGGTCCTTTTGGGATAAAGCAATGTTACCGTAGTATTATCATCTACAATGGCTAGTGAAAATTAACCATGGGTAAAAAAGAATAAAGAGAAACATTTCCATTGCCACCTAAATTAGATTCCGATTTTGGTAAGACCTCATTTTGAAAATACAATCTCTTTCAGTTGAAATTCAAGGTTTAAGAAACAAAAGCAATTTATAAAGAGGATTCAAAAGACTAAAGGGATTTTAATATGATGATTTGAGGTTTTACACATATCCACTCATTAATAAGGAGAATGATGAAGAACACTCAGAATTTTTTATTCTGAGTTTATTATTTCATAGAATTTATTATTTGAAATATATTTGAATTTATTATTTCAAAAAATTGAAATAATTTTGAAATAATTTTTATTTTTAAAAAAATATTTATTATTTCAAAAAATATTTGAATTTATTATTTCATAGATTCATATGTAATATATGTCTTGTTGAATTCTAAATGCATGCAGTGTACTCTGTTAGGCTTAGATGGTAGAGAGGTGTGCAAGATGAACATTAAAGGAATGTACCTTCGGTGAACTTACATTCTAGGAAAGGAAACAAATTACCAAACAAGACAGAAGAATATAAGTGCTGGGCATAAGAAAGAAATGGCCTGCAGAAGCATAGATGGAATGGTACATTCCAGAAAGGGCCTAAGGCTTCATGGAAGGAAACAGTTATACAGGACTTTGCAATGTGAGAAGGACTTCCCAAGTTGGAGAAGGGAAGAAGAACATTCCAGGCTAAGCAAAGAGCTTGAGTTGTGCCACTAAGCACTGATAGGAGGTAGCTTTCATGGTTAAGGGCAGTGGCTCTCACACACATGGGTGTCAGAAAGTTGAAATGGGAGATGTAGCTGAAGAGGTGTTAAGAGTGTCTACTTATTCTTCAACTAGTGAAGAACCATTGATTCAAAGTCTTCAACTTTGGGGGAAAAAGTGAGCAATGTGACAGACCACTGTTTCAGGGGTTCAATCTGGGAGTAGGTAAAGATGAATTCTGTAGTAAAATCATGAAAGCAGAGATACTAGTTATGCTCTTGGAACAATTCAGGTGACAGACAACAGAGCAAAAATCTATAGATTGCCTTTCTCAATAAAATACTTAATGTGAACTGTCAATTTCCAGTTTTTCCAGAAAGTCATGTTTACTATAATACCCTTGGCCTGCACTTGTTCTGAGATACCATAATTGTAATTTATTACAATTATGTAATTTATAATTGTATTTTATAATTGTATTATAAATGTATGTAATATATACAATTGTATATTTTTTATACAATATACAATAATTTATTTTATATTTTTATATATATTTTATACAATAATATATTTTTAATATTATTTATTACAATTGTAATTATTATTTTATTATTTAATTATTTATTTATTTAAATTTATTTAATTAATTAATTATTTATTTATTTAATTATTTATTTATTTAATTATTATTTAAATAATTATTATTTTATATTATTTATTACAATTACAATTGTAATAAATACAATTTATAATTGTATTTTATAATTGTACTATAAATGTATGTAATTTATAATTGTATTTTATTTTAGGACAACATTGTTAGGTTTTAAATAGCTTTCTTGAGAGAAAAAAAAAGAAGTGGGAAGCACACCAAGGCCATAGTTATAGATATGAAAGCACCATTTATGGTGGGAACTTAACAGTTCTGATAGGTATATTGACATTTTGCAAGGTCTTCAATTATTTTGAATCTTTTATTTTGGAAAATTGCATAAAACACAGTGCAGAGAGTGGTATAATGCGCTGCCATGCTCCCATCAACAATGAGCATCACTTTGCCATTTGTGTTTCAGCAGTGGCTTGCCTTTGAAAATATTTCTCCCTTGTCTGCAATATGCCAGACACTCTGCTAGGCCCAGGATATGAAGATGAATTAAAGATAGTCTCTAACCTCACAGAACTCTCACTTGTATAAGTAGATGGGGAATATAAACAAAGGAAAGGCAATACATTACAGTAGCTAGATCAGTATAAGTAAGTCCAAGATACAGAAGAAGAATGGAAAGTAATTAAGTCCTAATTGAAGAGCTAGAAGTGATCAGAGATGACTCCCTGGAAGAGTTGACTTTTAGGCTGGATTTTTATGGATAAAGAGAAGTATATCAACTTCATAGGCCAGCAAGGTCCTTATGTAATTTCCATCTGCAGGGCTATGGGGGAGGTAATTCTATATGCCAACACAGGGACATGGTCTACAACGCAGAATTCAACAGAGTGTCAAAGGGAATTAACACGGTTTTATTCCTTCTCCTTGATTATGTAATTATCCATGTTATCTACCATAAGAAGACACTCAAAACATTACAGTGTGAATGCCATTTACTATCATAGAGTGATGATGCCTGTGCACTTCTCCTTAGGCTTCATAATTGAGGACCTCCAGTGCCTCTTTCAAGTTTGCTTGGTAGCCTGGAAACTGTTGATTAGTTGGCTACATTGTTTTGTTCTGTTTTGTTTTTAGTGTTTTTCTGTGAGGGAGAGTTCAGATCAAAATCCCACTGCAAAGTAAAGATACCCACATACCAAAGGCATCTGAAACAGCTGTTCATTAGAACCCCATGACCATAGGAAGTAATTCCAAATGATATATCCAGTAGTGAGTTGAAAAAGTCCAGCTTACATGGGTTTTGATTTGGCTGGAAAAGTAGCCCTTTCAGTTTTATAACTGGGAAAAAAAAAAAAAAAAGCCTTAAACTTACAAGTGAAATTGAACACATATGTATCAAGCACCTACTGTGTGGAGGGACATAGAGGACAAAAGGGCATTTTATTGTCTTTGAAAGTTTCCATACCGATAAGAGTACAAATTTGAATAACTAATCCAAGACAAAAAAAGGGTCTGGGGAGAAGGAGCAAGGATTTTGTAAGATTTGAAGAAAAGAGCCATCCCAACTAGTTGGAAGTTTTCAAGGAAGGTTAAAAGAAGACGGTGGTGGCATTGGATCAAAAGACTGACAGAAACTGGAGGCTATGAAATATAATATTTTTTTAAAAACAGCAGTTTCCTGAAATTATCATTTGTAATCAGCTTGGTTCTAAAAGTGCTTTAATCCATTTAAGATACCAAGTGTCTGCTCCAGATCTGGCAATGTACTTGGTACTGATAGGTTTGGGGAATATTATTTTTCAGTTTGGCTTACTTTGAGAACCCATTCCCCACCCCAGCTCGGAGCAGAGAGCTGGAATCTTAATGGGGAGGAGAGATGAAGGTGGAGAAGTTGTACATTTCAATGGCCTCCAGCCAAAGGTTATCAGGAACACACTTGTGGTTGAATAATTTGGCTTCATTGCTCTTTGCAGAGAGGGGGAACCCATACCGTGGAGAGCAGTAGAACAGCTCAGTAATGAGATATGAGAACGGACTTACTGCATTTGAGCTTCTGTTGGGGGATTATGATTTTGGAAGTGGGGCTTTGCTCTGGATTAAATAAAGTGAAGAAGCCAGGCTAATTCTATGATGATCTTAATAAGTCTCATCTATAAGTAGTATAGACTAGACAGAGGCTAAAGCTGCAATTGGCTAAGAAACAAGCTACAGTAACTAGGATGGGGAATCTTTGGTCATTTTTGTGGCTTAAACAAAGTTCATATTGTTGCCTCTTCTCACACATGATGATAGAGTGATCTTGCTTTTTTGTCTTGATCGATCAAAGGTACAGAGTGCTCTTGTCGAGGTTGATATTCTGAGAAATTCAAAGTGCTTATATTCACTAAGGGAATGCCAAGGTCTAGCTGATAAACCAGGGCAGCTCCCTCAGAATGGAAGGGGCTGCTTTCCCCTCACACATGATCAGAAGGAGGGCAGAGTAAGAAGAAGGGCAAGTGTATAGGGTATATAGCAGACAGATCTGAGTTTGAAGTTTAATTCAGTAACTTTAAACAGGTTATTTCACCTTCTCAAGCTTCAGTTCCTTTTCCCGTAAAATGAGTCTAATAAACCCAACCTTTTGAGATTGTTGTAGGGAATACGAAAGTATAAGTGAGATACGTAGCTCAGTGCCTGGAATATAATTAGGAGCCAATAAATGCCTTCCTAGGAATTACTTTGGAGTCACATGTTCAAATTCCTTGAGTTACTCCAGTGATTCTCAAATTTTACTGTGTATCAGAATCACTTATGTGGCTTGTTATACCACAGAAGGCTGGACTCTACCCTCAACGTTTCTGACTTGGTAGATCTAGGTGAGGGTCTGAGAATTTAAATTTCTAATGACTTCTCACTTTAAGCTCATGCAGCTGTCAAGGGGCAACACTTTGAGAACCACCAATCCGAGAGGCCAAACCCGTGATGTGAGCAATGTGTTCTTCACTGAGGTCGTTGGCACCTGTGCAACTTTATTCTGGAGCAGTGGTCAACCTTCTGTTCTATAGCAAATACCCTAGGCTTTGTGGACCATGCAGTCTGTTCTAACTAGTCAACTCTGTTGTAACACAGAAGTACGCAAATGAATACTCGTGGCTATGCTGCAATAAAACTTTCTGGAGAGATATGCAAATCTGAATATTAATAACATTTTTATGTAGCAAAATACAATCTTTTTATTTTTTATTTTTAACCATTTTAAATGTAAAACAATGCTAAGCCTGCAGAGAATACAAACAGACGGCAGGACAGATTTGCATCACTGTAATTTGCCAAGTCCTGTTCTAGAGTTGGCAGTAAAGGAATATGATGAGAAGGGGTCTGAGATTGGTGAGATATTGCTCTTTGGAAACCTGTCTAGATTTCCTGAGCCCTCCGTCTCATTGAATGGACAGGAATCAAGTCCCTCTTTGGGGGGTTGATGAAATTATCTCCCAAATTAACAAATAATTTGAATTAGCGTGTATGTGTTTGTTGAATAAAACGTCCTCTTTTCCCCTAACTCCACATGTCTAGGCCAGTTTGGAGATACTTATATAAATTAAGTCATCCACATGATTTTGTCACACAATGAGTCAGTGCTGGGCTAGACCGTCTGAGTTGCCCCCTCTTATTGATTTTCAACTTAGGTTTCATTGCCACTAGGACAGGTGGCATTATGCCCCTTTCACTTAGTTTATAAACCCTTAGCTACTATATTTATTAAAGACATATTTCAACTTTTCAAATTATACTGGTCCTCAGAGTGTCACATTATATTGAGCCTTTTGGGTGTAGGACAAATATATTGAATCAACAAACTTTTTTTTTTTAATAAAATCATCTTAAATCTAGATTTTCTTGAAAATGAAAAATATAGAGGGGCACCTGGGTGGCTCAGTCTGTTTAGCATCCTGCTCTTGATTTCGGCTCAGGTCATGATCTTGGGGTCGTGAAATCAAGCCCCACTTCGGGCTCCATGATCACCATGGAGTCTGAGTTTCTCTCCTCTGCCCCCAACCCCCTCTCAAATAAATAAATAAGTCTTTAAAAAAAAGAAAATGAAAAATATACAAATACTGGATAAGATCATGTTCTTTAAAGTAAGGTAGACCTGAAGTCAATGTGTCTCTCTCTGCCTTGCACTGGCCTCATGGTCTCAGACAAGGTTTATAACCACCCTTGACCTCAGTTTTCTCACATGTAAAATGGGGAGAATAATAGTAGCTACCTCATTGATTATTGTGATTATTGTGAGAAGTAAATATTTGTTAAAATTCTGCTTAGCCTAGTGATTGGAACAGAGAGCTCAACAACTATTGAGTACTACTTATAACATTAGTATCATGGCCGTCTTTGTCCTTCGCATCTCTCATACCTGTCACTAAACATGGTCATTCATTCAGTCTGACAAAGAACTAAAGCTCAACCGAGTAAATAGGAAGGTCTAGTTGGTTTTATTAAGTGATTCATGAATCAGGCAGCACCCCATGCAGCAAGTAGAAGGGAGCTCTGAGGAGTTGTAAAAAATGGAAGGTTTTTATAGGAAAGAGGATGGGGCAGGGAGTTCATAGCAAAAGAAAGGTTGATTCCAGGCAAAGTCAATTTCCTTAGGGGGAAGACCAAGGAATGTTATGGAAAATAAGACATTTTCCTTTGGAGGATGGAGAACATCCCTGTGATAGACTGCCTCATTGGTGCTTATCAGAAAATTCCTGACTCAAATCCATGTGGGTTTAAACTCCAGCTTTGTTGTTTACTTGTTGTGTGACTTTGGATTAGTGACCTAATCTTTCCAACACTCAGTTTCCTTGTTGATGGGGTGGAGTGAATAAAAATATTCCTTAAAAAAAAAAAGAAAGAAAAATTCTGACTGACAGGTTATAACTTATTTCTGGGGGAGGTTGAAACTGCAATTAGTCGAACCCTGGTTTGATGACTTGGCCTAAGTGACACAATTCTGAGCATGTCATTTTCTTTTAACAAATCATCCATGAAAGAAAGGATCTTAAACGTGATCTGTGTACCAAGCACTGTGCTAGTAACTGGGAACAGAAAATACAGATTTGGCTAATAGAGGTTTACATACAAATGAACATGCGAACACATCAGTTTAGCAAATTGCCCTGGTCTCACATCTGTGCAAGGATGTTGGTGTCCCTTCTAGGGACATATGGACAAGGCAGACTGGTCAGTGCCATTTAGACAGTGGGGAGTTTCAGGGAAGGACTCACAAAGGTGACCTTTGAGCCGAATCTGAGTGACACTTGTAGCATTTGGCATCACTCATTCTTAGGAACTACTGACAATTGATACAACCTATTTGCAAATTTTCAAGGAAAACTCATGTTGATCCCAGCTTCTAGATCCTGACTCACATTTTATTCCTGTTTCTCCCACAATTTCTCTTTTACCCAAATGCACCCATCTCTCTCCTTATAAGCCCAGACTAGAACCTGTTCTTTTTCTTAATACCACCTTTCACCCTAATCTGAATTCAATCAGTTCTGATGTATGTTGTACAACTTCACACAATAATGATAAACCTTCATGCACTATTCCCCAAATAATTTCATTTGTATAATTCATCTTTTCTTCAGTTAGAAAAAAGGGACCACTCTACCTCGATACAGAGTGAATTTTCCTTGAATTTCCACCAGGTCCAGAGCAGTAGAAAATATATAATGGAGGCTCAACAAATTCTTATCTGTGGGTTTCTCAGCTGCGTCTTTGATGGACTCTTCACATCAATATACTTGTCTCATCTTAACCTCATCCCTACCCTATTCTCTTCCAATCTACTTCATATTCTCACGACTGAAATCTTCCCAAATATGGGAGGGATTGAGCTCATACTCAAGATTCTTCTGTATCACCTGTAACATAAAATCTCCACGTTCTTTCAGTCTGATACAAAGATGGGATCGGACCACTGCCATCTTTTCCTCCTTCTGCTATTTCCTGTTCCAGCACAAGGAACAATTGAGGTTCTTTGAGTAGCTCATGCTTTCTCCAGCTGCCACATCTTTCATATGCTGTTCTCTCTCCTCAAATGCCCTTCCCTCCTCATACTCCTGGAAATGTCTTTTCAGCCTTCAACTCTTGGCTCATATTCTTGTCCTCTGAGAAGCATGTCTTGGTTTCCTCAAGCAGCAAAAGACACTCTGGCTCTGAGGCTTTTCTGTCTCTTTCTCATGAGTTTCTTTGCCCATTTTATGCTCCACTGTTATCAAACTAGTTATTTTTCAAGCACTCCATGCTGTTTCCTACTTCATGCCTTTGCTTGCGCTCTGAATGTCCCTCCTTGTAGAATACAAATCTCATCGGTCTTCCCTTGATTAACTCCTTCTTATCATTTAAGCTCAGCTCCATATCCATCTGTTCCAGAAGCCTCCCTTGGACCACTGAGTTGGATTAAGTGTCCAACACTTAAAACAGAACTTGTTACACTAAAGCACCTTATCTTAGCACTTCAAACTACATTAAACTCTTGATTTCTATGTCTTTCTCTTTTGCTAAATTTCAAGCACCTCGTAGGCACAGCACTTATCTCTATAACCTTAGATCCTTATGGAAGGGATGGGTAAATAATGGATAGACAATTTATTCAGAGGTCTTGGTAAGAAACTTCTCTGAGTTTCCACAATAGTGGTTTTTTTTTAAGTGTTTATTTTAACTCCAATTAGTTAACATACAGTATTATTATATTAGTTTCAGGTATATAATATAGTGATTCAACACTTCCATACAGCACCCAGTATTCAAAATAAGTGCACTCCTTAATCCCCGTCACCTGTTTACCACACGCCCTGCCCGCCTCCTCTCTGGCAACCATCAGTTTGTTCTGTATAATTAAGAGTCTATTTCTTGGTTTCTCTCTCTCTCTCTCTTTTTCCCTTTTCTCATTTGTTTTGTTTCTTAAATTCCACGTATGAGTGAAATCATATGATATTTGTTTTTCTCTGACTGACTTATTTTGCTTAGCATTATACTCTCTAGCTTCATCTGTGTCATTGCAAATGGCAAGATTTCATTCTTTTTTATGACTGAATTATATACATACATGCACACACCCTACATCTTCTTTATCCATTCATCAGTCAAGGGACACAGGCTGCTTCCATATCTTAGCTATTGTAAATACTGCTGCTGTAAACATAGGGGTGCATGTATCTCTCAGAATTAGGGTTTTTGTGTTCTTTGGATAAATACCCAGTAGTGAGATTACTAGATCTTAGGGTAGTTCTACTTTAAACTTTTTTAGGAACCTCTATACTGTTCTCCACAGTAGCTGTACCAGTTTGCATTCCTGCCGACCATGCATGAATGTTCCTTTTTCTTGACATCCTCAACAACACATTTTGTCTGTTGTGTTGTTGATTTTAGCCATTTTGACAGATGAGAGGTAATCTCTTATTGTAGTTTGGATTTGCATTTATTTCCCTGATGGTAAGTGATGATGAGCATCCTTTCATATGTTTGTTGGCCATCCATATGTCTTTTTGGAGAAATGTCTGTTTGTGTCTTATGCCCATTTTTAATTGGGTTATTTGTTTTTTGGATGTTGTGTTTCATAAGTTCTTTATATATTTTGGATACTAGCCTTTTATTGGATATGTAATTTGCAAGTATCTTCTCTCATTCCATAGGTTGCCTTTTAGTTTTGTTGGTTGTTTCCTGTGTTGTGCAGAAGGTTTTTATTTTAATATAGTCCCAATAGTTTCTTTTTGCTTTTGGTTCTCTTGCCTCAGGAGACTTACTTAGAAAAAAATTGTTATGGCTAAATGTCAAAGAAGTTACTGCCTGTTTTTCCTTTTAGGATTTTTATGGTTTCAGGTCTCACATTTAGGTCTTTAACCCATTTTGAATTTATTTTTGTGTATAGAATAAGAAAGTGGTCTTCTTTCTTTTGCATGTTGCTGTCTAGTTTTCCCAACGCAAGTGTTGGGAAAGATAGAAGAGACTCTCTTTCCCATTGGATATTCTGTCCTACTGTATTGAAGATTAATTGACCATATAGTTATGAGTTTATTTCTGGGTTTTCTATTCTGTTCCATTGATCCATGTCTACTTTT
The DNA here is from genome assembly GCA_028534135.1 of Potos flavus. Taxonomy (NCBI): domain Eukaryota; kingdom Metazoa; phylum Chordata; class Mammalia; order Carnivora; family Procyonidae; genus Potos; species Potos flavus. The sequence continues at coordinate 163,145,284 of CM052899.1, forward strand.
GTGCCAGTACCATATTGTTTTGATCATCACAGCTTTGTAATATAACTTGAAGTCCAGAATTGTGATACCTCCAGGTTTGCTCTTCTTCAAGATTGCTTTGACTATTCAGGGTCTTTTGTGGTTCTATACAAATTTTAGAATTGTTTGTTCTAGTTCCACAACTGTCTTGAACTGATTTAATTTTTAATCATTTTGTTTTAGACAGGGCTTTTGGGCTAACCAATGCTTCATTGTGGCTGCTGTCTGTCCTCTGCATTATAGGACAATTGGCAGCATTCCAGGCCTCTACCTACTAAATGCCAGTACTATCTTTTTCCGAGTTGTGACAACCAGAAGTATCTCGAGGTGTTCCCTAACGTCCTAGGGGCAGGAAGGCAAGCAAAATCAGCTTCTCTCATCTTTTTTTTTTTTTTTTAAGATTTTATTTATTTATTTGACAGAGGGAGAGATCACAAGTAGCCAGAGAGGCAGGCAGAGAGAGAGGGGGAAGCAGGCTCCCCATTGAGCAGAGAGCCCGATGCGGGACTCAATCCCAGGACCCTGAGATCATGACCTGAGCTGAAGGCAGAGGCTGCTTCTCTCATCTTGAGAACCATTGGGTTGAGGCATGATCACACAGTGTGTAAACCTTTTTTATAAACATATATCCATAATCATAAAGCTGAACTTAAGTCTAAAAACATCGTAGATTGGAAGTCAATGGAAACCAAAACTGAGCGTTGAGAAAGAGTATATTTTTTCATTATAAAAGTAATAAATAGTTATTACAGGAATTTTATGAATAAAGAAAAAAGAAAGAAATATGAAGAAAATACCCCTAGACCCACCGAAGCATAACATTGATAATATTTTCTATTTACTTTTAGTTTTCTACACATAGACTTGTTCCTTTAAACTTCAAAATAATACTTAAAAATTACAAAATTTTGTGTAACTTTAAATTCAATATTAAAGCATAAGTATTTTTATATTGGCTCACAGATCCTTCATAAATATTTTAATGCTTACATTATATTCTATAAATGTGTGTATATAAATTACTTACCCTGATTTTAGGACATGTAAGTTATTTGCATTTTTTCTAGTATTTGAAAAATTCTTTAATAAAACTTGTATATTAAGTTGCTTACATATTTAAAATTATATTCTTAGGATAGGGTGTTAGAAGAATTAATGAGACAAGCGAATGAAGTGTTTCAAATCTCTTGACATATGAGGTCAAATTGCTTTATAAAGGAGTTGCACAAATTTACTTTCCCTACTATAATGTAAGTATTTCCGGTGGTTTGCACGCATTGCACTATCACTGTGTGCTGTTGGTTAGGGGACATTTCGAAGGTTGACCTGAAAGACCATATTGGCCAGCTCAATGAAGAAACCGTCTTAGGGCTGGACTGTTAATGACTTTTTTTTTTAATTTTACCTATTTGAGAGAGAAAGAATGAATGAGCATGGGGTGGGCAGAGGGAGAAGCAGGCTCGCCGCTGAGCAAGTAGCCTGACATGGAGCTCCATCCCAGACCCATCAGGACGACCTGAGCAGAAGGCAGATGCTTAACGGACTGAGCCACCCAGGCGCCTCACTGCTAATGACTTTTAAACTAACATTAAGAATCTTATTTTGTACAGACATAAAATTTCCATTGTAGCTTGAAAATGTTCTTCCTGCCCTGCTGTCTTGTCAATCAGGATGCCTTGTCTGTATGAAACAGTACCAACCTTTCCCTATCATCATGCCCATCACAACCACCAAGACTGATGCTTAGTAGGCATAAATAATCCAGTGTATTTATTTAAAGAGAACAAATGGCATAGTCTTACACTAGATGAAGTAATTCCTGCATTTGTATAGACTTAGGAGGAAAATTGACATGAATTAGATCATTGCTATAAACACTCAAATATTTCCTGACCCTTACTAATATATGCCTTTTACTTAGATGACATTAAATAGCAGGGAGGGGGAGTAATGTCTCTTGTTAGAGACACACCCATATTCATCTCGAGTAATAATGTGGTGCATTTTGTTTATGTAACAAAGTCTAAAACCAAGAATTACAGATATTTGGCTAAGAAGATATGAAAATCTATCTCCTCAAACTCCCTCATGTTATAAAGATCATAATAAAATAATTAGGTACACAGGGTCCCTTGGTGAATTAATGGTAGAGCTTGCTTGTAGAGGCAGAACAATACTGAGGTTAGGAAATACTGAGTTTTGCAGATAGAAAGGCATAGGTCAAATCAGATCTTCCCCTGAAACTTTCTGGCTGTGAGTCCTATGCAAATCTCCAAACCTTTCTGAACCTCAGTGTCCTTGCCCACAAGTTGGAGATCACCATCACACCGACTTCACAGATCTTCAAAATGGTCGAGTAACATTGAGACAGAATAGTTTGGAGACAAGGCATGAACCTTATGGTAACTCAAATTTTCTAATGATTACTTCAGTCTCCCCTCTAAAATAACTTCTGGTAGAAAGGATCCAAGACACTGTGAATAGAGGTTGCCTAAAACACAAATTTATTTATGCTGATCATGAATATTTTGTGTTGCAACTTGTGCTAGGTTGGGTTCTGCCGCACATCAGATAGTTCATAGATATTTTTTCTAACCACTTTTATAGATGAGGAAATTGTTTAAAGAGGCTAAGTAACTTGTCTACTTTATGAGCAACCAAACAGTGGAATTAGAATCAACCACAGACTTCAGAAACTGTGGCTCACATTTTCCCATTCTGAGCTTCCTTATGAGGGCTAAGTTTGTTTGTTTGTTTGTTTTTGTAAATCTCTAAGTTACTTGAAGAAATACTCCAAGGTCTTTGGATTAGTACAATCAACATAGTATATTTGGGGTCAAGTACTTTCCCAGACATCCATTTGAATGGAATTACGTATGAATGACTTTACATGTCAGTAAACTCGTAGTTATTAATGACCTGGTCACAGAAACTCTCTAATAAATAAACAGGAAATATTGAAGACCTGGCAGTAATGAGGTAAATTGGTGATGTGATTTCAAATTTAAACAAATTATTGGGGGAAAATGGAGAATGATAAAATAATTAGAAGACTGAGGCACTTGAACAAATACCCAAATCCCACATCTGTCTTCACCGTATTCAGCAATTCCTAAGTATCACTGGTGCACTGAGGAAATTACCAGAGGCTTCTAAACATCACCTGAGTGAGAAGTGGGAATAACACCTTCTTATTGCTGCAAATATTCAAGGAGACACAGAGAGAATTCGCCAAATGCTTTCCTCATGACAATAGCTGATTGTATAGCTAAAACTCTTTTTGAAAATTTACCTCGTTAAAAATTTGCACAAAAGTTCCAGGTCCCTAATAAGATTTTAGACTAAAAATATCATGCTCCAAATAGTAAGCTGGCCTCAATACTGTTGTATATCTCTTCTATAATACATCAACAATGAAACTAACACGTAGCTTTGCATTTTATAGGTGTACTAAAGGGAAAATGCAAAATCAGCAAAGAAATTCTATAGTTGCAAATTCTTTGTGAAGTTCAGAGTTGACCTGCCTAGCTAATATATTAAAAAAACACACATTTTACAATAATAGGAACTGTTTTTGCCAATGGCTGTATAAGGTGAGTGGAGAAATTTTTACATGAAGACAGATCTCTTCACCCTACCACACTCCAGAGGGACCTGAATATGTCTGTTCTTTAAGGGACAATTTAAACCCTGGAATAATTATTTTTAAGGAAAGTCTGTCAGCTCCTTTCAATGAATTTTCTCTAGCTGGGAATGGAGGGAAATATTTCACATGGGTAAGAAGGGCTTGAAACTGTGTTCTGTGACAGCTACACCGTGAGCTACCTCCTCTTACAGAACTTTTGCTCACTTCATTATAACGGTGTCAGTGGGGAGCATTTCCTGACAGTGCCATGTTCTTTGCTCTTGGGCTTGGCTTATGGTTTGCACAGTAAGCTATAGACAGTCTGCTGATGTCTCAAAAGCATTGTATATTCTGAAATATCAAGAGTGTTGATCTGAGGTCAAAGTCACATATAAGAAGGGATAAAGGATAAGAATTGACTAACTCTGGTTATTCTTTCCTTGATTTGCTTCTTCTTGTGCCCTATTCTAAATATGGGCTAGTGCTGGCCATATTCACACTCATCTCTGGCAGGAAACAGTAGAGGCAAATTCCAAGCAGAGGGTTAAAAATTAAGATAATTACACTCATATTTCATTCTCTTCACCTTCTCTTGGTTAAAGAGAACTTGGTTAAATAAAATTAAACAGAACTAAGTAGAATTAAAGTTTGTCTTAAAATTAAGTAAATAAATGAGAGATGTCTCCCTCCTCTAACCCCATATGCTGCTAGAGAATATTTATGCAATGTACCCCCTAATTAAGATAATCTTATCCCCAAATTTTCTAGCATAATGATAACTAAGTCTTACTCCGTAGGTGAGAATTAGGATCCTTGACATTGGACTTGGCCCTGTCCCATCTCAGCACTAATTGCTACTCCTTATTAGCTTTGTTTTTCCTTCAAAGACAGAGAAAAATGGGATAATTTAAATAAGGCAAAGATATTTATTTCCAGGCTATCAACTGAGCACTTAGTCAATATTCATAACATTACTGCTCAAGGAGAATAAATGTAGTGAGCATAAAACGAGCTTAACAAATAGCTCAGAATAATTTTTGTGGCAGAATTTTAACCCTGAGTAGCTGGAGGAAGTCATCAGGAAAGAAGATGAGGGCTAAAATGTTCAGTTATTTATCTCCAAGAAACAAATGAAAATGGTCTTACTGAGTCCTAGGCTGATGTGCACTTTGCATGTTGTCAGACCAATAGCTCTTTTTCACTAATAATCATTAATGATCTGGATGATCATATAGACTATCATAAGAATGATGATATAAGACTAGTGAAATATTTGAATCACATATGTTAACCATGTTTGAGGTATACTTTTTAGCTTCATGGTAAAATCTAACTTTCACCCTCATCAACAGGCAACGTGACAAGAGGTAGACTGTACATATGGTTAAACATATAAATTGAGGTAGGTTTGAATTCCTGACCATCGGTACCCCATGTGTGATCTTGGACAAGTTATTTCAGTTTTCTAAAATTCAAGCTTGTTTTATGGAAAATAGCAACAGAAAGTAGCAACGTTTATGCTAAGAGTATAACAAATTGGAAGGTTGTTTGAAGACAGTTTAGACAGATTTTACAGAGACTTTTAAAATCATACTTTTGCCCATTCTTACCAAAAACTATAATTGAGAAGTTGGCATGCACCCTTGTTTACCTTGAAGAAACAGAATAGTGCTTAGTGAGCTGTTTACCTGAGGGCAGAAATCAACTTGAGCAACTACTCGGGCACTCGCACCATGTCCATTCCTGTCTAATTTTGCCCATGTGTTCGCCTCCCCTGAAATTACCCACCTGCTCTCCCCAGTCTATTTGAGAGGCTAGGCTGTCTTTAAAATCAAGTCTATCCCCTTTCATTTCTTTAGCTTCCTCTTTCCTTATGACTTTTACTGCACAAAATCCACTCTCCTATTCTCTTTTTACCTTAAGTTCCCAATATGTGTTGTATCTTTCTCTTACAAAAAACTTCTTGAACACAAGAAGCATGTACTGTTCCTTCATTATCCATAAAACGTATAGCACCTTTCCTAGTATGTGTAGGATTTCCTCAATAAATCATTTCTGCTTGATCTGAGAAAATACATATAGCAGTGTTACATGATTCCCTGAGTTTAGAAAAAGCAAATTCTTGAATATTCAGTATACTAATTCACAAAAGAAATAATAATTCATAATGGCATGTTATTTTATTGTGTATGAATCACTATGATATGTACTCCCATTTCATTTTTGTCCCAGCTTTACAAGGTAAAGCTTTACATGGTAAATTTTTATTCCCATTTTGCAGAAAAAAAATAAACCGAAGATTGGAGAAATTAAATGACTTCTTGATGCTACTCTGTCAAAATATTCTAAATATTTATACATTGGTATAAGTCCAAATCAGATGGATAAGAGACGAATTGAACAAACTTGGAGATTTGGGTAAATGTCTTAAAGCTGAGATTTCAAGTTAGTTATAAATCATATTCTCACCACTTACAAATTTTTTATATATCTTTCAACATTCCAACATGTGATTTAGATAGTATGAATTTTTACTTTTAGTTACTTTTTTTTGTATTGAATGACTGAAATGATGAAAAAAAACATCAAACCATTTAGGCTGTTTTTAAATAAAGTGGGACAAACGTGGCTTGTTGGTTTCAGTGTTTGGATCCATGATTAATATTGCTACTCTGATGTCTACATGTATATGACAATTGCCTTTGTTCTGACTATCAGGGTTCTGAACGGAGCCAGAGAAATAGCATCCCTTTTTCCCTACCTTATTCTGAATGAATAAGAACTAAGACACAGGCATGAGAGAAAGGACAAAATATGGTCTATTAATGATAGAAACCAGATGGAGGCTGTAGCCCAGTGTGAGAGCCTCACAGACTTGTTGACTGGATTCAAAGTAGGTAGACTTGACCTCTCAGTTACAGGAGATGCTGCCTGGGATGTACCACCCTCTCCCCTTGCCCACAGTCTGGGAAGGATGGTGCTGCCCAGGGGAGACTGAGGTTTGGCAGAACAGAAAGGAATCCTGCTCCTTGTGGGGAGTTTGCTCTCAGAAAAACAAAATGGAGACTGTGAACAAAGAAGGAAAGCGATTTTTCCTGAATTTACCAATCACATAAGTCATTCTTCCACAAGGAGGGAGGAAGTGAGGACCAACTGATGCCAGGATGATTTAGGGAAAATGTGTTGTCATGGAAACCAAGGGATGGGGAAGAGGTCCTCTCCCCAACTGGTCTGTTGATAATTTCCAAATAGAAAGGACTAGTTTTATGAGTTCAAGTATGGGTTGTTAATTATAAAGCCACTCTTGATAAAAATGTGTGGAAATATTTATGGGTTGTGTGTAGAGTGCATTCATATTTCCGTATATAGAAGTGGATCTTTTCGTTTGATTTCATTGCATTCCAGGGCCAACTCTTTTCTGTCTGAAGACCCCTGGATCTGAATCTTCCAGGTACTTGATTCTCATTCAGATTCCCTGGTTCTATTTTCAAATTTTCATCTTGAAATTGGAGCCACCACTTAGCAGTTTTAAGAAGCACCCAGGTGATTGCAAGACAATTTAAGTTTGTGAAACACTAATGGAAAGCTGAGTTATCTAAATCAATTTTCATTTTAAAAAAAAACTGTATATTTCAAAGGTATGCTTTTTGTTCATTTCCAGTAATAGTTTGAATTGTTGCCTCTGATGAGGTTTGGGATTCTTCCATTTTTCACTAGAGTTCAGTGTATTCGTTTCTCAAAACCATAAGCATCTTTCAGACTCTCAGAAATTGGGGCTTTATCCACAAAGAAGATTTCGTGTGATCTGTTATAGGGTACAGAGGCTTGACAAAATCGAATAGCTTTTTAGATTACAGTGTTTTGTGTTTCTTTTATTTGAGCAACCAGAGATTTTTTTAAAACATTTCCTTTGCTTATTAAATAGTCCCAAATGTAAAAATAATTTATTGCAAATTTTGTGATCTGCTTTGGGAGTTATTGAAAAACTAATAAATAGAAACTTAGTTTTTACCGAATTCATAAGTTCTGTTTTATTTTATTTTATTTTTTTAAGATTTTATTTATTTATTTGACAGAGAGAGAGAGAACACAAGCAGGAGGAGTGGGAGAGGGAGAAGCAGGCTTCTCACTGAGCTGGGAGCCCGATGCAGGACTCGATCCCAGGACTCTGGGATCATGACCTGAGCGGAAGGCAGACGCTCAACGACTGAGCCACCCAAGCGTTCCATGTTCTGTTTTATTATTTCTTAAGCTCTTTTTTGTCTGAGGGATTCACATCTAATTATACAGTGGAAAAGCAATGGAAAAATATTTCTCATTAGTGACAATTTATTAAATAGGCAAATGTTTCAGAACGTTGCATAAGTCACACCAAAGAAGAGCGGAATCTATTTTCAAAAATACAAAAACTCTGATATATGTACTTCATTTGCACGGTCTTAGTTTGTCCAGACTGCTGTGACAAATTACCACAGAATGGGGGGCTTAAACCACAAACATTTATTTCTCACAGTCCTTGAGGAGGCTGGAAGACCAAAATCAGGGTGACAGCCTGGTCAGGACCTGCTGAGAGACCTCTTCCAAATTGCAGACTGCCAGCTTCTCATTGTGTCGTTGCATGGTGGGAAAAAAGCTAGCTAGCCCTCTGGTCTCTTCATAGAAGGGCACCAATCCCATTTATGAAGGCTCCACCCTCATGACCTAACTACTTCCCCAAGGTCCCACCTCCAAATACCATCATACTGGGATTAGGGTTTCATTATATGAGTTTGGGGAGGATGAAAACATTCAGTCCATTACACAAAATCTCCAGTCCCTGTGGGTTCCTCCCTGATCCTCCCATCTAAAACTGCATATCTACTGCCCTTTCTTTTAGGACCATCTGACTTCCTTTTCTGCTTCATTTGTCCCCATAGTCCATCATCACCTTCAAATCGACTTTATTTTCCTTAAGGTCTGCTTAGTTGTTTTTGCTTCTGAGGGGTTCACTGCTGGATTCTTAGCCCCTGAAATAGCATTGGGATTTTGTAGATGCTCAGGATTAGTTGAATGAATTGAATACATTTTGGTTGGAGTCTCAGTGGTGTGTAGTCCGGGCTGGATGGGGCCTTCTCAGGATGAGAAGACTGCTTTGCATGGATGTCTATTCCCTACACATATGTCTGGGTCCCCACTCCCTGTGTATGTGGTGAAAGCTTTTTGGGACATTCACTGCCAGAGAGGTACACTTGGAGGCGGAGCAGGAACGAGCACCAAGTGTCCATGACCAGAACCCAAGAGAGGCCAGCTAATGGAGTTTTCAGTAACTGAGAAGAAGCAGATTCTTTGTGGCTTCCCAGGCTGTACCTAAATTTGTCAAAGCATTACTGAAGAAAGTCATTTAATACAAACCTGGCCATCCATCCACTGTTCCTTGCCTGAATTATTTTAAAACTCTGTAGGACATAAGTATGTTTGCAAGTACTCTTGATTTCTTATAAAATATTTCAGGAAAATAACTGGAGGCTCATTGAAGAAACTCCAAGGTGGGACAATGGGGCAATCGAGCTCAGTCCCTGAATACATACTTTCATCATATATGCTCCTTATTTAATCACAACTATTTGGAGAACTGACAAGAAAACACCTTAGAAGGTGTTCTTTTTTATACACAGTCATGGTATGTCATTACTGACCTTAAGCAAGACAGCAGTGATATTAAAAGAAAAAGAAATAATGCCAAACACCTCCCTGAGCCTGTGCTATTCAAAGAACTTTGTACATTATTATTTCATTGAATCCTTGAAATAACTCAACAAGTAGATATTCCAATTTTCCTCATTTTGCACATGATATTAAGGATTATACCCAAGTTCATGCAACTGTGGAACCAGGATTTGAGCATAGAAAGTCTGGTTGCAGAGCCCTTTTTTAACAACCATACACCGACTCTATTAATGATATGGCTTTCTTCCTAAAGGATGCAAGGTTAGAAGAGAAATATAAAACATGAGAAAAGTGGTATGATAAAAACAAGACAAAGGGGTGCCTGGGTGGCTCAGTCCATTAAGCATCTGACTCTTGGTTTTAGCTCAGGTCATGATCTCAGGGTCCTGGGATTGAATCCTGACTCTCCTTCTCTCCCTCTCTCTGACCTTCTCCCCCTCTTTCTGACTTCTCTCTTTCTCTCCCTCAAATAAATAAATAAATAAATCTTAAAATAAAAAGAATTATTAAAAAAACACAAAACACAAAACTGTTTACTGGATCTGGGGAAAGCATCAAAGAGAGATAGTATAGTGGGCTTTGAGGGATGATAAGGAGTTTCCTAGGTGGAGGACAGAAACAAAGACTGGGGATTGAAGGAGGAAGAATTTCAATAATCAGTCTCCTTTATGAGTTAGCTTCTATTAGTTTCAGTTATTTCCATCCATACTCTTTCTTGCAGACACAGTTTGGGCATTTTGGAACCAAACCTTAATCTGTGTTTATTTGTAATTAAACATGTAGGTCACTGACTGAAATCATAACAAGTTAAATGCTAAGTGCCCATTATTCTGAGATAGCCAATATAATAATAGAAGACTGTGAGCACATATTGTTAAAGATAGTTAATTAAAAGTATAGTCACTTTGGTTGCCTGTTGTCAGAAGTTGAGAGGTGGGCCATATTGTTTATTGGCCTTATGACTATCCATTGTTAGGCTATTCTTGAGGAATGGCCTTAGTGCACATGAAAAGTACCTTATTTTACACCGTTCTTCCCTCTTCAGTGTTATCAGCTAAACTCCCTACAGCAGGCAGTAAATGAACCTTTTCCACCTGGCCGGGGTAATCATATACAGATTCATACATACTTATTATTTCAATGTGTTCCATGATGGTCGGATTTCAGGTTTGCTTGGCTTCCCAGCACTGTGCCCAGCAATGTCAATCTTCTCATAGGCTGAGCATATCTATCACTTTTCTCCCCTAGTAAGAGGGTGCCTGCAACGGCCGGTTTTCATGCTAGTGAAAATCAATATACCTCTTCAAGGCACGGTTTGTTGCCAGAGACACGAACTGGGTTGACTACCCTGATGCTTTTTGTCAGCAACAGATACTTGCTAATTTAACTTAGATTATGTTAGAGCCATGCATGTCTCCCACATAGCTGAGCTCTATTGGAGCCATCCTATAATAAAACTCTTAAGAAAGATGCTATTGCTTATCTCTGCAAAATTAGTGGCATTTGGGAAATGATTGGTCCATTTGGGATTGATTGGTCCAAAGCCTTCCTTTTTCTCTCAGTTCAATTAAAAGTCACTCTGGATAAGGATACATCTACTGAAATCTGTGTAAAGAGAAACCACACTTTGTCTGGTCTTCCTCACCGGTTTTTATTATACAATTAGAGAAAACAAAAGTCTGTACTTGTTCTCACCTCCAGAGGATCTGTAAATTTCCTGGCTTCCTCAACAATGGGAAGTTGTTAGAAGGATTCTATTGCTCTTTGACTTTAGTAGACTTCTTTTTCCATGCATTCTCCATTAAGCACCCTATTTTCTAGCTGAGGGAATGAGACCAGTGATGGGTTTTGTAGATGTCACACTGGATTTGTGTTTTCCTGAAGAGGAAGTTCACTGGCCATTAGGAACCTCACCTACCACATCCTCTGGGCCATAAAAGTGAATCTCCTCAGCTTGGTGAATTTCTTATGGCTACTTCTACGACACTAACATAGGATACTTTCCCATAAATGCTTATTGGGAAAGGTTCCTAATGCAACTGGAGGCCCGGGTGATAGCAATTTGTACTAAGGAGTAACAGAACGTTCCCATGTGATCCTTGCCTAGCCCAAGGATTTGACTCCTAATTTTCTCAGAAAATGAAGCTGAAACACATTTTACAAGTATTTTCTTAAGAGGGTGGCTGGTCAGACTTCTGCGTCCCTTCTTTCACCCCCTCAGGCTGCACCCCTGAAGGGGTTTGAGCTCAGAAATCAGAGAATACCATGAGAATTGAGAATAGCCAGCAATATCTCCTAATGTATATACAAACCAAATGATTACTTCTAGATAATCCTGTATTTTCTCAGTTCAGTGATTAAATTAGAATGATCAATATTAATATAGAAAGAAATTTGTATACTTATAATAACTATAATAGTACCCCAGAGGGTTTCCACATGCATTTCGTTATTTGTCTTCATAACTTTTTACATGAGGAGACACAGATCATAGTCTCATATCTCAAGGTCATTGACACTGGAGTGCAAGAGTATAGACAACCTGCTCCAGGTCACGTGGCTGAGTTGTAAAGAGGCTACTGGCTCAGCAGCAGGACATGGGTTTTGAATCTAGACAAACCTAATTTCTAATTTCTCTCTCTCTCTTCCTTTCTTCTGTGCTTTTAAAAAATTGGAATGCTACTAAGAAACATAATGCATACATCAGACTTACGTGGCTTAGGTGACCTTTCATGTATAAAATGCTTTGTATAACATAGATGCTATACAAATATTAGTATTTGTATTTTTCTGACTTCTGTTAGGTGCTTTCTTTTTTTTTCACCATATCATTTTCCACCATATCATTCTGCTCAGTTCTAGCAAGAACTGTCCTCTCAAGCACCTTATAAATTTGTAAGTGGTAACAATTTTTTGTAAAGGGTTATGTTTTACTTCTTGCTTTGCCTGCCAGGAAGCACACTATAAAATTCAAAACCCATACTGACTAACTGTTAGAAGCATTGTATTTTCTTATCCTGGTATTTTTTTTTTTCACTCTCTCATATTTTTTAAAAATCTAGTTTTATTCTTCTGCAGTGAATATACATTTTTGAACACCACCTCAAATGAGGTCGGAAAAAATTAACAAAACACTAACTACATAATAATAACAATGAAGTCAGAGAAAACTTAAAAGAGAGTACTCTGAATTTTAACCATCTAACTCTTTATGGAGGTAAAATTTTATTTGTTCTTAAGTATAATTTAATTAAAGAATAACAAACATTTATTGAAAGCCTAGGTGCCTATGTAAGCATTTATTGAATGCCTATGTAATGCAGGGCACACTGGGTTCGCTAAGAATGGAAAAGTAGATTCTTACCAAAAGGTTTATGATCAAATTAATTTTTTAATTTTTTTATGATCAAATTTAGAAACTCATGCATACACATGAAGTTTTAGATGTTAAAAGTTAAACAAGTCTCAGGAATGCACAAAGAGACATAACAAAAGGGCTGGCCATATAATAAATGAGCATTGCTGAGAAATAAAAATGTAAACTCCCAGCTTCCCTCCATTCCATTCAAATAATTAGCACCCAAATTCACGCTGTATTCTTCCCTTTTTCTCTCTGGTACAATTAGAATAATTAAAGGAGGATATTACTGGAATTATAATAGAATTAAGTGACATCCCATAGATGACTGAATTTATGTGCATAAGTTTTTCTTAAACAGACCTCAGTTTCCCTCTCTGTCAGATGAAATTAGGATCCCTAAAATTGTTTTAAACTGTAAGGTGCCTCTTCCAGAAGTAGCTTCAAGTAACCACTCTCTGAAGTGATCAATTATATTTATTCCAAAATACAAAGATTTTACTTTATGCAATAAAGTTACAAAGTATGTGATAAGTAGATTCTCTTAATATGTTGAATAATGAGCTGTGTAAAGGGACACATTGGTAAATCCTTTTACCAAGTGTGAAGAATCCTAGAGACAGAAGCAACCCAATGTTAATCAGGGCGATCCTCTCATGTTACAGATGAGGAACTTGAAGCTCAAAGAGGAATTGGGAGAATTGCACAAATCAGACTCTAAGTTTCAGAGCTAGTGGTTGAAGGCTTCTAGTAGTTGCCATGCTATCAGTGTCTGTTCACAGAAATCTAGTTTCTAGACAACCAGGCAGCAGAAAACTCTTGTACTCACTTCTGGGCAGACTTCATATTAAGAGCTGTTTAAGGGACAAAGGCTGTATAGACTAGAGTTCAGTTACAGACAAGAGAAATATTCTATCAGATTTAAGAAGAAAGGACTTTTTTTTTTACCAGATATTAGGGTTCTTATAAACTAGTTGGGAAGACTAGAGGAACTAACTTGATGAAGGGCTTCTAGCAATGACTCCCAGCTCCCAGACTCACTCCACCTCTGCCATAATCAGTGAGGCTGATCACTACATGAGACACCATATCCAGAAGCTGAGATCACAGAACTATGCTGTTTCTGCCCTAGCCTTTCCTGTCTCCCCTACATTCCAAAGTCAAATGGAACTAAAATATGGAATGCTAAATGCAAGGGAGTGTAGATAAGAGAGGGCTTAACTTTCCAGTCCCTACAACAAAGGATGGCTCTTGAGAAGGAGGTCAAAATAGATATTAGGTGAGAGAGTTGAGACCAGCTGCTAGAAATCCGAGAGAGTGATTAAAAAATAGGATTAGAGGACCTAAGCCACATCATGTGAGGAACAATATAAGACAAAGATGACAAATAGATTTCATTTTGCCAGCCGGTTCTAGCTAATTGACTGCCAAGAACAAAGAATTGAGAAAGACTTGAGAAATGCATCTGGACCCAGCAGGATAAAGCCCAGTGACTGATTAGTGATATCTGCTGGAAGTATAAGCATGAAGCGATCAGAGTCATATGAATGCCACGTAGATCCCATAAGTCAGTTTTGCTGTCTGACCAGCTTGGTTGCAGATTATTCCATGATGCCTTATGGCACTGTTGATGTTGCTGTTGCTGTTGTTTAATTAGATCTTGATTGGCTTCTTTGCAATGTCATGATGACCATGCCTCATTGAAGAAAGCAAACTATCAATTATTCGACGAGTTCATCATCTCTTCACGCTGTATCTTACTTGATACACGTTAAATTAGTATCTATTGATCTGATTTTGAAATCTCAGTCATTCCATCAAAAACATTAATTCATTGTTTGCTTTGCACAAAATAACATCATATGTCATGGTTTTAGGTTTAGTGAGACCCAAGTTTTTAAGGGGTCTCTCCAAGCCTCCTTTTAAAAAGAATGTTCTGTTCATGTTTACAGAATCCTAGGAATCAATTTGGAGCAACTTAGATGGAATCCTTGTTTATGGACCATGGCCTCAGTTTATAATTTTGAGCCCATCCAGTTTTTTATGGTTTTTGTGTTTTTTTTAAGATTTTATTTATTTATTTGACAGAGAGAGAGAGAGATCACAAGTAGGCAGAGAGGCAGGCAGAGAGAGAGGGGGAAGCAGTCTCCCTGCTGAGCAGAGAGCCCGATGTGGGGCTTGATCCCAGGACCCCTAGATCATGACCCGAGCTGAAGGCAGAGGCTTTAACCCACTGAGCCACCCGGGCACCCCCAGTTTTTTTATGTTCTTGTCATAACTTTTTATCTTGAGCTCCTGTGTGTATTTGAGCTGATAATTGTTCATAAAGATAGTTTTGATCTGAGAGTGTGCAGACATACATCACCTAGAATGGATGTGCTTAGAACTTTGAAATGGGGGTATACATTTATTATTTCTGCGCAAAGTTCTTCTTAAATCCTGCACAGAAAGGCTGCCTGTTTCTTGAAAAAAGCACAGGAAAATATTCTGTGTGACTCTGGTTGTTAACTCACATGGCCTGCTCTCAGTAGGGCAAAAACTGAATTGTGTTTCTAGGAGAAGAAGAAAAAACTAACTGACCCATTTTTTGTGATTGATAATGACTCTCATTTGATAACTTCCTGAAGAAGACCACATTTAGGGGAACATTGGTAAGGTTAGAATGAATATTTATGGCTATGTAATACAAAGATGGGTTTCAACAACACTATCCATTCATTCAGTAAATTACAATGTATTTATTATTACCTACAGTGTGTTTATTATTTTTTATGCACCGTACTAGGTCTCATGCTATGGAAATCTCAAGGTGCATCTGGTCATTAGAGGTCTAACGGAAAAATACTATGAAAAGGTGGACATGTAACTCTGCACCCAGCCATTTGAGACTCCTTGAGAAGAGATGCAAAAGCTCTTGGGCCATATGACAGAGGAAAAAGTAACACATGCTTCCCTGGCTGAAAAGAAAAACCACAGAGTCAAACAGAGATTCTAATCTACACCTCACCATGTAACAACCGTAATCTTGGCAAGTCATACAAGTTCAGGGTCCTCCTCTGCAGGGACTGTTAGAGTATCAAATCAATAATTAATTTTTTGATCTAGTCTAAAATCATTATGACAATCAGTAATTCAAAAGCCGTATGAGTCAAGTAAGGAGAAAAGTTATACTTTCTATTATAAATCATTTCTAAATAAGAAAATAATCTCTTAATATTTCTGAACCTCATGTGGTTTTGGAGAGCTTTGAACATAGAGTTTTTGATTTAACAAAATTTACTTCTTGTCAAGGTCTCTGTTACTAGGTAATACAATTCTGTAGTTTTGAGCCTGATAACCAGGGAAGAATAGATGTAATAATTTCAGGGCTTCCTATTGTGACCCATTGAATTCTTAAGTAACAATATTGCTGTCACTGGATAAAGGAGTATTGAGACGATAATGAAAACGTAGTTCTAAATCTGAATAATAAAATTAAATGCCCTTTGCTCCTTGAATAGTTGACTCCATGAGAACGCAGACCTATTATCCCTCCTATTTGGGCTGATGGGCTTGGGAGGAGGGAGGCAACCACAGACATTTTGAGAAAAACAAAACAGAACAAAACAAAAACTCGAAATAGATATGGCTGAAATATCTCATAATTCTAACCTCTTCTACTGTGAAGTTTGTCATAAATCAATCATGAAAGCAGAATTAGAGTTTTCTTTTTTCCTTAAGAAATGTGTTTGCAATGCAGCCAGATTATTCATTAATAATCGTTCATTGGTACCTATTTATAAAGTGCCGGCTCCGTACCAGACACTGTGTCAGCTATAGGGATGTAACAGCTTACAAAGTGAAGGTTTTAACTATTGTTGCTGGAGGAGGGTTGAGTTTGCTTTTTAAAAACTTTACTGTGTTTATTTTTTTAAAAGAAGGAAAGCAAATGCTTTTTGACTGCTCCATTTCCAAATCCATTGTGCTATCTTTAACTACTTCAGTATCGAAAATAGGTGTGTGAGGGTGTAGGTGGGGAAAGACGGAGCGAGAGGGTAGAGTTTAGGATTCTCTTAGGCAGGAAACTCCATGACCAGAAGCTGCTAGTTCTCATTCGAGACTTAAAAAGAAAAAAAGATATCATATGCTTAATCATTTCCAGATGATCAAAAGTTTTCTCCTCAGTATTAATTTAATATTAACTCTCATCACATTTGCAAAGATCTTGGAATCATTCATCGAAACCTTCTTCCAAATTCATTCAGGTAGCCAACGTTTCCCAGATCGATTATGAATTAGTCAGTTCAGGCAGCTATAACAAAATACCACAGTCTGGGTGGCTTAAATAGCAGACATTTATTTCCTCATAGTTCTGAGGGTGAAGGTCCAAGATCAGGGTGTCTGCACCATCTTGGCTGTGGTGCGAATTCTCCTCATGGCTTGTGCATGGATGCCTTCTCCTGTATCCTTTGTGGAGCCAAGGAGGAAGAAAGAGGGCTTGCTCGTGTCTCTTATACAGGAATCCTATCAGATCAGGGCCCCAACCTCATTTAACCTTAATTACTTCTTTTTGAGACCCCTGTCTCCAAATACAATCACACTGTGGATTAGAGGCTTCAACAATGAGTTTGGAGGACATAAACATTCAGTCCATGAGTCATAGATCCCTGTATCACCCACAAAAGAGTATGAGTTTTTGAAAAGGAAGACAGAAAGGAAGCAAAAACAAGAGAATAGAGTACCAAAACTGCGTGCCCTGCATTCATACAAGTGTCTCATTAAGCATCACATTGGTTTGGGGGAGTCACGTTGGTTTTGTAAGAGTCCTGGAGCAAAAGGCTAGGCTATGATTGCATTAATAACGGCAGAATTTGATTCTGAGGCTATAATCTCATTGGCTTCGACATCACATGCCTCTCCCACTGCTGAGAAAAACGAAGTCTGTGAACCTACAAAGGGAGAAAAGGCCCTAATGGCATCACGCTCGCCTGTACAGAACACTGATTGCATCAACTTAGAGTTAAATTGCCACCAAAAATCTAGTTAGATCTCTCCTCAGTGACTTGGGGATGTTGATTGCAGAATGGCTGTGAGTGGAATGTTTTCCGCTATCAAAGAACAGCACTGGAGATTAAAAGGGATTGCAAGTTTATTCATTCTAGCCAGGACATACAGGCAGAATGAAATATCCACAGCAGAGCAATCAAATCAACCTTTTGGCAAGTTTTTTGCTTTCTACCCAACCGTATAACTCAAAGTCAAGAGAAAACGTGAAAGGTAAGAAGGCCAAAGGGCTGAGGTAATGGGAAGTCACACTAGCTAATGGCTGTAGATCTTCCAGGTAAAAAAAGACATTTCCCTGGATATCTCCTTCCCTTACAGAGAATCAATCAGCCTTTCCACTGGTGACAGATAAAATCTGCCTCATCCAATTAGTGAAAAACATGGCGGAGAGCAAAATGAACGAACCCATGGCCAGGTAAGGGATGATACCCTAACCACCTCTGTCACGAAGAGTCTATTTGAATAACATATAAGGGTACTAGAAGTATTTTTAAACCAGTACAGGCCTACTTTTCATTCAGGACTCTCAAGGCACTACAAAAATGTGACTGGTTGCTTTGGTATTTACAAAGGATTTTATCCAGTGACCCAAATCTCAGCCTCTCCGTGTCTTCCAAGAAACCGGAATTATCATAATTTATTTGGGAGGGCTGTGAGAAATAATAGGGAAAAGGCCAAGTTTATATGAAGGCATGTGCTTAAAACATCATTGCCACCTACCAACAGTGTGACCCATGGAGAATTACTCTCTCCTCTGGTCTTCAATTCTTACCGTGCCGAGGGATTGTGGGAATTTAATGAGATGATGTAGTGAAAGGGCCTCACACACTGCCTTGGAGTCTATTCTGTAAGGCCCATACTTCCTTCCTGTCAGAAAAGGGATAGCAGACAAATTGACACTAATATGTTAATGCTTTATATATTACCACTCTCAAGAATATTTACTATTATTAAAAAAAAGAAGATGACGACGACTCAGGTGAAAACAAAGTGAATCATCTCCAATACTTGAATTTCAAACAATAGTGATATTATTGAGAAGGAGATCAAAAGGTTTTCATGATTCCACTCAAATAATATGTACCCTGTTCTCCTGGGGGGACTCCCAGGCCTGTGTCCCAAAGAGCCACATCTTGACCCTCGTGTTTAGGCAAAACAGCACAAGGCAGAAAGTGTTTCCTACGGAATGTAATTCCTTTCCTTGGTAGCCGTCATGTTGCAGGAGCAGAGTGAAGGTTCTCCCTCCAGCCCGGGGGTTGGGGGGTGGGATGGGTGGGTGCCATTCCCCATCTTTAGGATAGGAGAGTCCCCTCAGAGGAGAGCAGCAGAGATGACAGCCGAGCCCTGGACCTTGCCAAGTCCAGCCTGTTATTCGACTCAGGGAACCACTGGCTTAATTAATTGAAAAATAAAGGTTATTGTCAAAGCAAAGCAGAATTGAAGGACCTTGGTCAATACTTATTGAATTTTGCTTTCCTGGACTTTTTAGCCTTCCAGTATTGCATTGAATCACACTCTCTTTCACTTATGACCTGTTCCTGAGATAAGTTCAGATTTAACCAGTGACTTAGCAATATTGCAATAAACAAGGTCCATTTCTGGAGCAAGAAAGTGAATTGTCTGTTGCTTTTGGAATTCTGCTGTTGCTCCAGAAAAAAGAGTTACTTTCTTCTTCTTCATTTTTGTGTTTATCCTTCTTTAACACATGTTTACATGACACTTGCTGTCCTGCCTCATTCTCTTCTCACAACAACCCTGGAAAAGGGAGAAGTCAAGGGTTTGTTATCCCCTTTTCACAAATTTGTAAACTGAGGCTCAGAGAGATTGCAAAGGGCGACTCTTTTGATCAGTGCTTGAATTGAAACTGGGGTCCAAGTTTACTGAGAGCATTTCACACCAGGCTGAGTCTCTTAGGATCAAATCCAGGGGGCTGCAGGTAGGGATTTGACCAGGAGCAAATCAGATTATGAGATGCTGGCTGAGTATCTGGCATGCATTCGGTGTTCTACACACTAGCCTTTATCAACATCACTGGTCAATTCTTGCTGGTGTGATTATTTCTCCCCATCCCAGGGCGAACCAGAATAAAGCGAAGAAACACTCAAGCCTTTTGAGGTTTGTCTGTATTGATGCTGTTTTTATCATCAGTAGTAATCATTTCTTACATTCCTGTAGAGAGCAGGAGTCTAGGTTCTGGGAGGGTGAAATGGTAAAAGATCAGCTCAAGTCCTCAAGGTACCAATCTGCAGTGGGAGGATGTGTTGTGGGAATGACCAAGGAGGTCTTAACGCCCAGGAGTAGTGCTTAGAACAGCACGAATGAGAAATCTTCGAGGAGAGTTGATAACAGAGAACAGGGACTTTGAACTGATCCCAAGAGACCAAGGGCAGCAGAGGGATGTGGAGAAGATGCTGGACAGCCCTGAGGGAAGCTTGGAGAGGAGGATGCGAGCGGTTCTTGGCATCACGGTGCACAAGGTGAAGCACAAGCAGGCCCACCTCTCCGGACTTTTCTTCAGCACAGCTGGACAGAATCCTAGTTGTACACATCCAATTCTGCACTACGACAAACCAAAGTTTCTCTTGGTAATGGGGAACCATGGATTGCTTTGAATTAGGTATCTGGTACTAACTCACAGGGAGGAATTGAACTTACTAAGGTTAGATGAATGTTTGTGCCCACAGAGACACTGTCACTGACATACGATATACATTTAATAAACTCCTGAAAGGAAGAGGGAATGAAAGTTATAAAGAAGAGTGAGGGTCAGTCAGTTAGCCTGTGTTGCTGTGCTGAGATTCTGAGACTGTCATTTCTACTCTCGGGTTGATCACTAGCCGGAGTGACAGCTATATTCCACTGTGCTGACTGCTACCCACACTCCCGACCATGACCCACATGGCCCCCAGTGTGAATTAACTTAGGTCAGCATTTCCTACCTTACTTCCTACCTCCTTTGCTCACCACCTTCTCTCTGTATGTTGGAACTCCCAAGTTCATTCTCACCTTGGGTCATTGGCAGTGCCTAGAAGCTCTCTTCCTATGTCTGCACATGGCTTCTGGTCCTTAAGGTCAGAGTTGAATTTTCATCTCAGAAGAGCCACCTGGACCATCCAATCATAAGCAGAATCCTCCAGTCACTATGGGCTTCAAAGCACTTTTTATGACCCCAAGGTGTCCTGGTCATTTGTTTCCTTTTCCATGTGTTTCCCTATCTGGCCCATAAGACATTTAAGGGGAGGATCCTTCCTGGCCTTGTTCATAGGATCCGAAATCCCTAGAAAAGTGTCTGCCATGTAGAAATTGCTCAGGAAATTTTTGTTTAATGTACAGATGGATACTATCAACAGGACCCTCCTCCCCACCTTTGTCCTCTTCCTCGTGTCTCAATTTTTTTTAAAAAATTTTTCTGTCTCTTTCTTTAAACCACACTTGATTTGAGTATCACTCAGGAATTCTCTTTTTAAAAAGAGTCTGCCTATCTCTCCTGTGTCATTTTTTCCTCCTGATCTCATGCCCCCAAATCTAACGCTACTGGATATAAAACCCTGTGATCTCAGGTTGCCTTGACTGTGGCAGTGGAAACATGTCGGGGAGGCCCAGAGGGCCTGTCCATTTTAAGAGCCCTTCTGAGATTTAGAGGAGAAAGGATTCTTTTTCTGGAAACCAGTCTGAGAATTAGGTTACACTCTAAATTAAGTAGGGCAGAATTTTTCATATATGGCCCAGTTCTGTACTTAGAACCCCCATGCGCATGCACCCCCACACACGCACAAGCCATCTTTAAGGATTCAAATTAGTTGAGTTTGACATAATGGTATACACATTGTTTGCATAAGGCTTTGATGTTAATAAAGTGCTTTCACAAATACTGCCATTTTTTAGCCCATTTTTAGCAGCAGGAAAGTTGAAAATATCCCCATTTGACAGATGTGGAAAGGAAGGCCCAAAGAGGTCCATGATAGCACCAAAGGTTATACTGCTGGATTGTAATCCTGGCATCTCATCTGGATTCAGCTGTGGGGGTTTCTGGAGAGTCATTTAATTGAGCCTCAGTTTCCCTCTCTGGAAAATGAAGGGATTGAATGAGCTCCAAGGCAGTGTTTCTCAAACATCAACTTGTCAGCAGATCACCTGGGGTTCTTGAACGTTAAATTGCATTCCTAACCTAGTAGGTCTGGACAGAGCTTGCTACTCTGCATCTGTCACAAGTATTAACAGCTTCCAAGTGATGCCAAAGTTACTGCTTCATGGGCCACACTCCAAAGAGTAAGGCATTAGGACTAAATGGAATTTTGATGAACTAAGATCCCCTGACATTCCCACGCACATGGTAGAATTGGAGAAACACAGCTCTAAAACACTACAGTTCTGAGTCTGAGACGTTCCTCCCAGGTGCCTCTCTATTTGGGCCGTATTCTTTGGGAAGTCACTTGGTCTGACAGAGCTAGTACAAGTGAGGAAGAGGGTATTTGGCAAACAAAGGCTTCAAAAACAGAATTTTGAGTTCCCCAGAAGTAGGTAGCATTTTTACATATGAGTAAGTGACTAGATATTGTACCCACATCCTGCTGACTTATCTTTATCTTGGTTTATTTTGGGACAAAGACAGAGGAAGAGTTATCTGGCAGTAGCTAAGTAGCCGAAGGCATAGACAGCCTTCTGTTTTTCCTGGAGCCATGCAAAGCCTCAGGGAAGCACCGAAGCTAACCCGTAGACTTCTTTGTCTCAGCCAGAATAAGTGTAGAGCATTGTCACAGAACAAGCCTTTGTGGATTTGCATTTGAGAAGAACATTGTCTGAGCTAATAAAGAGAAAATAAATCACTATATTTGCTACTTCATCATCTAGTGAAGCACAAGTAGATTTTCCATTACACCTTGTCTGGACCTGAATCCTCTGTCATTGAGGAATGTCTCATTGTCCTCTAGACACAGTGAATGAAATGGACAGAGCTCCTTCTGAGTGGCAGATCAGTCCTTGGTCTAAGGAAATGGAAATGAAGTTACGTTCAAGTTGTGTCTGTTGAACTCTGTAAGATCATAGCCTGGATCAGCATAGACGTGGAGCTGTTTCTCCAGATTGCATGGGGCGGCCAAAAGGCCCCGTGCAGGCCCACCGCAGTTGAGAAAGATGGAGAATGTTAGGTATAGGGTTGGACTGGGGGCCACTGAGGTCTGTGTATGCACAGGAATGGAGTTGGGTGCTATACCTATTTTCACACATTTGATCTTAACCTCCAGTGAGTTAGTCTGATTATTCTCATTTTATAGAACACGGAGGGAACTAAATCTCAGGTGAAGCAACGGGCCAAGGCATCCCATGGTTCTTTGGATTTACCTTGTTAATTAATTCCTTATTGCAGTTACTAGAATCAACACTTTCATCCTTGTCTCTGACATCGATACTCTTCCTACCACTCCCAAGAATATGTTCCTTCCATATTTCATCCTAGGCTGGGCTGCTAAGCGAAATTGCCATAATTTGACAGAACTGGGGAAGCAGTGCCTAGTTGAGCTTGTATACGACCTGCGTGCCTTGTCCTTCTTATAGAGCTGATTTTGTCTCTTACAGTCACATTATGGTCCCTCTTTAGTCCAATAGTGTTATGTAATAAGGGAAACAGGCTGTGAAATCAAACACACCTAGGGTTCAAAGACCAGCTTTGCAGCTTATTCATTGTATGGCCATTAACAATTTACTTTTCCTCTCTGAGCCCAGTTTTCTCCTCCATGAAATGGGGTTAATAATCTATCTTGGGACCATTAGGGGGACTAAATGTAAGGTGCATGGAATAGTCCCCGGCCCATAATGAGCATTCAGCCACAGAATGAGCATTTAACAAAGAATCTGTAGTAGGCTGCAAAAAAGTTGTAATAAATTGCAGAGCAGGGATTGAATCTCAGCTCTTAATCACTAAAATATTGCCTCTGCCTTAAATGGTAGCTCTGCCTATTAATCGATGCTCAACACCCATAAGAAGAGACTAAAGCATTGCAGGGTATACACATGTACACTGAAGCTTTCTGAGAGCATTCGTTGCTGGGGCTCCACAAACCAGTATCTTGGCAATCTCTTCTCTTCTGAAGAACAGAGACTAGTATAACACCATGGGATTTATCACCAAATATATTTAGTTGGTTCTACTTTAAAGGAAATGCAATAATAAATGTCAGCATAAACTGAATCATTGTAAATCGAATCCAAAAAAATAAAAAATAAACGCAGTGCCTATATTAATATATTCTATATGTATAGCTTTGGGACTTTATTATTTTCCTAGATGAATTTTTTTTTTTTTTAAGATTTTATTTATTCGTTTGAAAGAGGGAGAGAGATGGAGAGAGCGTAAGCAAGGGGAGAGGCAGAGGAAGAGGGAGAATCAGACTCCCCGCTGAGCTGGAAGGCCCACACAAGGCTTGATTCCAGGACCTGGAGATCATGACCTAAGCCGAAGGCAGATGTTTAACCATCTGAGCTGTACCCCTCCTAGATGAATTTCTTAATCAAGCACTTTGATCTTGATTTGTGGTTGAAATCAACAACCTCGAGCAAAATACATAAGCTCCTGAGGGAGAATTAAACAGCAGGGATTCACGTTCATTATGGACCCACCATCACTTTGAACAAGGGTCAAACCTTGTTCAACCCTGTCTAATCTCAGTTTCATTATCTGATCACTGTGGATACCAATAGCCTAACATCATAGAGGTGTGGTGGGGACCGAAGGAGATGACACAGAGAAACATCTGGTGCTTCCCATGCTTTCAATAAAGGGGTAAGCCTTCGAGCTGCCTGTGACTCTATTAGCCTTAGGTATGCTTAGGGAATGCGATATTGCATAGGCTTTGGTTTGGAGACTGGGTTATTAAGACTACTAGCTCAGAGCCCTGGATGAGTTCTTTCAATTTCATGAATCCCAGCTGCTTTATCTGGAGGATAAAAGTAGTTTAGTCTGTCTTACAGGTTGATGAGGAAGTGGACATGAGATGGCATTTATCACATGGCTTATCCAACATCCAAAACAAAATCCTTAATTCTCTTCCCACTCCCCTACCCCTGCAGCAGTGACCAAGGACGACACAACCAGGCATGACTCACCTCTGCTGGAGTATCCACATGTTTGCCCCCTCTCCTCATGAGACCTCTTCTTCAATACAACTTCTTCCATGAAAATTTGACCCATTATTGCTATAGTGGGTGATGGGGAAACAGCGGTCCTCAAACCATACTTGCTTTCTTCTCAGCACTTGTTACTATAGGACACCACTCTGTATTATGATTTCCCTATGCTAGTTCTTCCCCCACTAGAATGTAACCTCCATGGGGCCAGGAACCTTGCCTGTTTTGCTCACTCTCTTTCCTCAGTGTCTAATGCAATACTTGGCACAAAATAGGCCCTCCACACATACATTTTGTTGTAGTTTTCAAATCTGCCTGGGGTCAGATCTGCGTGGATCAACATAATTCTGGGCTGAAGTCACCAGAGAAAGGGCCAAATGTGAATGTTTCAAATGAAGAACAAAAGATCACTAGTTTTTTTCCAATTTTTATGTACTGGACAAATAATAAAATCATCCTGCCTTCTTCTCTGGAACATTTATTCATTCTTGTTTTGTCAGTAAGCTCTGTTTCAAAACTAATAACAATGACATTTTAAATACAAGAATACATAACATTCTTTAAAATAGTTAACCTTTCCTCATGACATTTCATTGGATGTCTAATTAGCAGTAACATTTTGTTGTTTGCCATCTTAAACGAACAGATCCTTAAGCCTCAAAAAAACTACCTCGCTTTAAATCATCAATCTTCATAATGAGAGAATTTCTGTCTTTTAAAATTCCTCTCCTTTTGTCCTTCTTTCTCCATCCCTTTGACTCCAGAATGTTCCATTTGCAACTTTCAGTCTGTGCTAGACTTTCTATTAAGAATCTCTCTCTTTTAGAACTTTTGCCCTGAAGTAGTTTTTTGGGCCAATTAGGAAAAGTTCATCCAATTTCTACTTTCATATAGTCAAGGACAAAACTTTGGCAACCAGTCAAGCAAAGCAGAAATAAGTTCATTACCAAGAAGAAAAAAACTTTTTTTTTTGGTATCATACTCACTTTTATTTTATTTTACTAAGAATCTTCCTTTTGAGAAGCCCTAGTTTTATTATACATGTTAATATGAATTAGAGAGCATGCAAATAGTTAAAATACTCAAATACGTGTTTAGCTCTTTTAGGCTCTCCTATCTAGTCCTTGCAAACCAACTCTACATAGGGAAAGGGGAAATCCAATAATTATACTTTATTTTAATTTTAAAGGCATTTGTTCATGTAATTTCACAATAATCCTATAGCATAGCACTTTATTTCCTATTTTAAAAGAGGATAGAATGAGGCCCACAGTGGTTGAGAAACCTGCTCAGTGTTACCAGTCATCAAAGCATTGGCATTAGAGTCCAGAGTGTCCACCTCTAAGCCATGTTCTTTCCACCATCTTACCCTGCCTTCCTACAACAGGGATTCAGTGGATGTCCACCTTTTCTCCTAATGATTAGTCTTTGGTGGAAGCACAACAACATACACAGTGGTAGGCCACAGGCTGATGAAAGAAATAATGATGAAAACAATCCTCTGAATGAACAGTTGTGTCCTGGGTAAAATACTTGCTTAAAAGGAAGTCGCAACTAGATGGTAATCTGGAGATGTTATTTTCTAAGACATTTGATTCTCCTAAGAAATGAGCAACAATCTGAACATCCTTTATAGGAACTGTCTACTTAAGAAATTAATTTCATAAGTTTTATATCTCGAAGGTATAAAAACAAAGATCTGAAGACAATACTTATCCCATTAATTTCATCAGCCTCTGAGCATGAAAAGCACATCTTATTCCTGTTTTTCATGGGAAAAATAAAAGTGAAAGTGAATCACTTCAATTGTCAATGTAATTTTTGTAATGTTTATTTTGTGCCCGGCACCTTGCAAGATGTTGGGAGCACCTAGATGTCTGAGGTACGGACATTTCCCTCAAGATGCTCCCACGCTGTTGGGGAGTCAGTTATAAGAACAGATAAGCACAAAAAAGTTAAGTGACAATTGAAATACTTGGTCATTGTAGAAGTACTGAGCTATGGCACCTCATTCAACCTGGGAAGGATAAGGAGGGAGGAAATGATAATGGAGCTTTGCCTTGAGGGACAAATGAAAATAGCTGACTGAAAGTAGGAACAGAAGGGCGTTTCAGGTGGAGAACATTGTAAATCTAGAGACCCATCATTGCAAAATAGTTGGTGGATGCAGTTGGTGATCTCCATAAAGTACAAGTCAGGCAGTTGTAAGAAACATGTCTAGCAGTAAAGTGATAAAGTCAGTTTTGCATCTTCATGGAAAAGTATTGCTTCAGGATTTACACAAATGGAGACTAAAGCTAGAGACAGGGAGGTAAGTTAGGGTATGTTAGCAGGAGTTCAGATATTGATAAAAGCCTGAACCAGACTAATGATCATCAATGTGCTGTCAAGAACTGATGGAGATAGTAAGCAACAGAATCTGTCAATATTTCAGAGATAGAAGCAGGAGCTTTTTATGAATAGTTGAAAGTGAGGTTGAGAATGGTCAAAGATGACTCCAGATTTATGGGTGATAGTGAGACAGTGGTGCATTCAATTTGGATAAGAAGAAAAGATGTCTATGCTATTTATTGGAGAAGATGCTAGGTTCCAGTGTTAACATCTAGCAGTGAGGGAAGAATGGGAAATCAATGAGGATCCGTCCACCCAGCACACTGTCAGAAGAACAAGTTTCAGCATGGAGATGGCAAATGAGCGCATGGAGTTTGGAAGTGATCCCTCCAAGAAATGTGCAGAGTGAGGTCAAGGATGACATAATGCATTAAAGCAGTATTTAAGGGAGAGGAAGAGTAAGAAGGGATAATAAGAGATTTAGAGTGAGATATCAGAAATCTTAGAGGTTTCAGAATTTCCACAGAGTCAAATGCAACAGAAAAGTTCAAATGATTCATTGAATTTGCAGATTAGGGGATAGTAAGTGAATAATTTTGCTAGAAGGGTAGGGGCTGAGATCATTTGTCATTGATTAAATGGTGAATTGGCAATGAGAAATTGGAGAGTAAGAATAAAATAATATTTCAACAAATTTCCACCTGAAGATTAGGAGAAGGATTTGAAGTTCAGCTCTAAGGGCAGAGGTCATGAGAGGCGTGGTGTCTTTTGTTTATTTTGAGATTGGACTAAGCCAAACATCAGTAAAGACACGCAATAAAAAGAATGTTCTACGAATTTGGAGGATGTGGGAGAGAGATTTTGTTTCTTCGTTTTGTTTTGTTCCTATGATGGAATGTGGGTTCCAGAAATCTGGGTGGAAAGGCTTTGATGGGAGGCAAGTTGGAGAAAGTATTGACTATGAGGAATTCAGTCTGGGGAGAAGTTTAAACCTGGTTGTGTCATAAAAGGCTGGGAGGGCCTACCTAGTTCTGTGCCCAGTGACTAAGGACAGTAGGAGAAAGAGACATGGTTGGAAGTGTCTTCTTTTAAAGGGGTCACTTTAAAAGGGTCATCATTTTGGCGCCTCAGCAGATGGAAGACACTACCCATCATAGAACAGTGGCAAAGACAAACTTTAGCAGTATCATTGGTGAGCTGGTTATTTAGTGGTGACATATGCAGTGGTAGAAACACTGGCAGAATTGGATTTGGCTTCATGACATATGACTGACCTCTGAGCCAGCCAACACCAAAAGTCAACACATGGACTCTCATTGGCTCCTCCTTGCCTTGTTTCTCCTGATTCAACACCAACCTATAACTGAGCAGTGAACTCATACTGAAAAATGCATTAGTAAAATCTTTTGTATGAGAAAAATCTAGGGAGGATTCAACTTAAGCACATCAAAAGCTCCATTTCGTATTCAAGGTGACATTTGCATGAGCTCTTTCTCTCTAGAATTTAAAGATGTGTATTTATGAGAGAGCCTATTCATGCTTGGTTAGCTGTTTCTTTTGTTGTGACTTAAAATTGAAAGCCATTAAACAGAATGCAGTTACCTGTTCTAATTTTTAAAAAATCTTTGCATAGTATCTTTGATAAAAAGAAAAAAAAATAGAATTATTTATCCTAAAAAACATTATGGTTAAGACTGTGAATTGAATAAAGATTAAACCAATGTCTTAACTTTATTAATTGGTATAAATAATTGTGGCCTAGTTACTCATCTATGAGATACCTTGCCAGACTAAAAGCTAGGCTGTAGACAGTGAAGAGTCTCACTGGGTGAAACTCTAACTCAAAATCAAACCATATGACAATTTCCTAAAATGTAAAACATTTGAAAATGCTTTGGTACACCCCTCTTCCATATTGAAAATCAATTTTAAATGATAAAGGCAAGAATGTTGAATGGCATTCTGATTTTTCTATGGTAATTAAATGCTTTTTTTTTCTTTCTAATTTTGAATATCAAATTCTTCCTAAAAACTCTTTGGGGGTCACCTTTTGCTAGTGCCCTGATCATGTCCTTATGAGATGATGCCACACTGAGTAAAGACCTTCCCTACAAGTCATGAGAGTGTCCACACTCTCTAGGCAGGGGTTTTGGCACCAAGTCAGCCCTTGCCTCAAGGAAGGTTTTCTCCCTCTTTCGTGGTGCCAAAGCTATGCAGCAGAGTAAAGCAGACATCAAGAAAAGGACATCATTTTTCTTCAGCTGATAGATTAGTCCACTGATACATCTGCCTGAGATCATGCCCTAGACAGTGCCAAGGTCCCAGAGTAGCCCCAGGAAAGACTCACCAGGATAACTATTATTCATGTTTGTGATGTGCATTCTGTCTTTAATAACTGTGGTTTTATTACTAGCTATTTTTCAGGTATCAGCCTTGGGCTAAATTTTATTTTAACTGTTTTGCTTGGCCTCAATGGGAAGTAGTGAAGAATTAAAACAAAACAAAAACAAACAAGAAAACAAAAGACATACTTTTGCCTCCAATTTGTTATGGACTAGTTCTGCTCAGAGTCATATGTAAATAATATGGGAGAATAAAGAGATGAGTGGATGTAGGTAGGGTATGGGCAATATTAGAGGCACCTGGCTGACTCAGTCAGAGGAGCATGTGACTCCTGATCTCTGGTTATGAGTTTGAGCCCCACGTGGGTGTAGAGATTACTAAAAAAATAAATAAACTTAAAAATAAAGGATATGGGCATATTGTATGCAATCTGAGTACTGACATAATAAACCTCTACCATGTAGACTGGAATGTCAGGATTGTTTTTGTTCATACCTATTACAGCACTGGACCTGGAGCAAGTGTTTATTAAATAATTATTGAAGGGGGAGTGAAGATTATTATTAAATTAAATTAATGAAATCTTTAGGATATGACTTTAAAAAAGAAATCAATGTAATCTCAGAATCTGGTGCACAAAAGATCCTGGAAAAATGTTTGTGAAATGAATGAACCATTGGAACAATTCACTCCAATCCTATTCCTTACTATACTGTGGTTGTGTTAGATAACCCTACCTGAGTTGGAGGGGTAGATACCTGTCTGGATAGAAAGAACCAATTTTTGATACTGTGACAGGCTCAGGATCAACTTTATCTTGGGCAGAACCTTTCCCTTTGGTGTCTCATTCTCTTCCTCAGAAGAAAATCTTTGGAAGATTAAAAGGCGTGGTGATCCTTATCATCATTACTATCATTGCTTGAAAACCTGCGAGGTGCCGGTGTCTGTACTAGACGTGTTTTTAAGTTAATCCTTACGGTGACAATTAATCTTTCTATGAAGTGAAAATCATTAACTCGAATTTATAGATAAGAAAACCGTATCCTATGTATGATCTAGGACCTTGCAAGCAAGAAACTTAAGCTCTTGTATTTGAGTTTTCTAGTTTACAATATGGGAATCATAGCAGCTACCTCATTAGGGTTCTTTTTTTTAAGATTTTATTTATTTATTCGAGAGAGAAATAGAACACAAGCATGAGCAGGGGGAGGGGCAGAGGAAAAGGGAGAAGCAGACTCCCCACTGAGCAGGGACTCAATCTTAGGACTCTGGGATTATGGGGGCTCAAATCCAGGATTTGGGGATCATGACCTGAGCTGAAGGCAGTTGCTTACCTGACTGAGCCACCCAGGTGCCCTCCTCATTAGGGTTCTCGTATAAATGAATAGTTCTATGTACACAGTAGACACACAAGTAAATACTATCAGACACGTTGGTGCTCATTAAGAGGGGGGGTGATGATGTTAGTACAACTATCTAGTAAGCAGTGACTAGGAGTGTATGGCTGGCTTATGGAATGTTTGGCTAGCTGTGGCAGGAGGGGAAGGGGGAATATTGGATGGTTCTGGATGAAAAAATTCTTTGGAAACCACAGAAAGGAGTTTTGAATCATAAGAGCTTCCTTAGGGGCATCAGCTAAGAAAATCTGTGTGGAGTATCTATTTACTTCTCAAATATTGGGCAACTCCTAAAGGATGTTATGCAGAGTTAACATGATAAGGTTGTTTTTGTTGACATTCCCTTGAAAGCAATGTAGAATTGGAGGAGGGACTCGGCCTCTTAAATAAAGGAGTAGAGTAGAGATAAAGATATCTTGATAGGGGCGCCTGGGTGGCTCAGTGGGTTAAAGCCTCTGCCTTCGGCTCAGGTCATGATCTCAGGGTCCTGGGATCGAGCCCCACATCGGGCTCTCTGCTCAGCAGGGAGCCTGCTTCCCCCTCTCTCTCTGCCTGCCTCTCTGCCTACTTGTGATCTCTCTGTCAAATGAATAAGTAAAATCTTTAAAGAAAAAAGATATCTTGATAGATTTTAGGAGGTAGGATTGACACGATGCAGAGTTGAGTGGGAGCTAAGAGAGTTGTCTTATAAATGTATATTTAATTTTATTTCTCTCCCACTGGAACATGAGTTTTGATCCAATAATTACGTTCTGTCCTTACTGGGCATTTAATAAAATACTGGTTGAATTATCTAGGTTCTACTCTGTATAAATAACTATTCCAAGTATGGCAAGGAATACTTAGACTATGAGGATTTCTCTAAATTCCAGTGATACAGATCCATAATTTTTAAAATCAAAGCTTTTATATATATTTTTTTTTTTTAAGAAGAAGAGATTTTTTAAAAAAGATTTTATTTATTTGAGAGAGAGAGAGAGAGAGAAAGCATGAGAAGTGGAGGGTCAGAGGGAGAAGCAGACTCCCTGCTGAGCAGGGAGCCCAATGCGGGACTCGATCCTGAGACTCCAGGATTATAACCTGAGCTGAAGGCAGTCGCTTAACCAAATGAGCCACGCAGGTGCCCAAAGCTTATATTTTGCCATACTGATTAAACATACAATGACCTGGAAAATTTTTTTTTCTGATTTGTTTATTAATGTATGTTATAGCAAAATTTTTTAAAAATTTATGTGAAAATCTTAGAAAGCTGAATATTAAATCTGCACTTAAGCATGTTTTGACAAGTCAGCTTTGATTTAAAAAAAAAAGAATAAAATGTGATGAAATTGCAACTATCTTGGAAAATCTGTATTTTTCAAGTTTAAGTTAATGTAACCTATAGGTTTTACATAGTTTTGGGTTTGTTTTTTTTAAGATTTTTTTTATTTATTTGAGAGGGAGAGAGATAGCAAGAGGGGGAATACAGGCATGGGGAGTGGGACAGGGAGAAGCAGGCTTCCCGCTGAGCAGGGAGCCTGAAGTGCAGCGCAGTCCCAGGATCCTGGGATCGTGACCTGAGCTGAAGGCAGACGCTTAACAACTGAGCCACGCAGGTGCCCCATGTTTTACAGTTTTAAATGTGACACCAAACTGCCATTAATGAGAGCACACACTGAAAGTAATACATTTCTTTGAACATATTTTATGACTCTGATTATTCTTCTTTGTGTCCAATTACACACACACACACACACACACACACACACAAATTCTTAGTTTTTGTTTTAATACTTTTTTCTGTGTTCCCTTTAGAATTGAATAAGTTATTCCCTTGTAAATAAATCATGTTTTCAATTATTAAGAAGCCTAGAAACAATAGATGTTTTAATATAACACTGCTTAGAATAATAGTTTAAAAATATATGATGCTGTATTTTTTTTTTTTTAGCTTTAAAAAGACCCTTTTAAAATATAGATAACTGTGGCATTTTCTATGGTACCAACACTGCTTGGTTGTATACAACTGGTATTAGGACATTCTGACTAAATCCCACACATTTTAATTTAAACTGTAATAAATACTGGAAACAAACAGCTAGAATTCAGTCTCAAATCCTCCTCCAGAAGTCAAAATGCTAGCAAGAAATATTTTTGTTTTCACTTTTTTCTTTCATTAATAAAGCTACTCCAAGAAGGGATTAACATTGGATCAAGGAAAAACCTTTTTAGTTTTAACCACCTGTCATCATATTTCAAAGAGCTGCAAATAAAAAACATTATGGCCCTCAAAATATTTAAGGTAGGGATAAATAGCCTCAAATTCTAAATATTGTAGTCCCACCAGTTACAGGCACTACCGCAGCTGCAAAGAAAACAGCAATTTAAATATTTTATTCCCACACGTTTCTTTCTTCTTGTCTGTTCACTAAAATAATCACTTACTTTCTTGGATAAAGGCCATCTAGCCACAGTCCCAAAATAAAACCAGCAAGAGTATCTTAAGAAATACACAATAAGATTGCATTTTTGATGCTAATTGTTGATTTTATATTTTCTTGCTTTGTTTAGAGAGGTGTAAGGATTTATTTTTGGCTATACAATTATTCCCGGTGGCCAAAAGCTACATTATTTCAGCAGGAGAGACGAAGCTGAAAGCGTACATTTCATACCATAACAAGAAATCTAGGAGAAACTGTCTCTAAGTTCAGTAATTTCCAGGTAGTTCAGTATGTTGGATTGATTCCTGTAGAAACTCAGCTACAAAAACTTTAAATGCCCCATGGCTGTGCCTTACTTTACACAATCTGAAAGCACTAAACTCTGAGTTTACAGAATAAATGACTTAAGAAGGGAACTTTATAAATGGATTTCTCACTTTGCCCAATGGTTCTGCAGAGGCTGCCTTTAGATCAAAGGCTCCAAAATACGTAAAGCACAGAACACGATATATGAGGTACTTTCAGGAATGCAGCTGAAGTTATCTTGCAAAGTATATTGGTTTAAAATCACCTCTGTTCCCTTTGTGATGAGTAGCAAAATCAAAAAGGAAGACAAGCAGTTGATGTTATTAACCCATGCATTATCCAGGCTTTCCTTGCCTTCTGCCCCAAAGAGGGGAGGGGAGACAGAACCCCATTGTATTCTTCCTTTACTCTTCTATACTCCTCATCTCTCAAGCTTCCCTTTCTTTATAAAGCACTGCAAAGACCCCAAAAGGCCAGGCCCTTCTTATGCAAACACCCTTAGGTGCTCTGTAGAAAAAAGTTAACGTACAGTCCCAAGACTCTCCATAGGCAGGCCTCCTACAGGGTTGAGCCTTGTCTGGCATCTGGGAACACAGCTGTAGGAAGAGTTCCCTTTATTCCCAACGGCTAAGAATCGCTCGCTGTTCCTGAGCTGTACAAAAATTATGGTTTACAGCAAAGACCTCCTCTCCTTCTAGAGTCTGAAATCTCGGTATATCCCAAACTAGCGTCTATGTGACCTCCTCCCAATGGCCTCCCTGGGAGTTGTGTCTTTAATGAGCTTTCCCAGTAGACGGCAATTCAATGCATTATCACAACTCATTGCTGGGGAAACTAAGTGTGTCCCATATGACTCCTTTGGGAGAGGGCTCCTCGATGCTTGCACCTGGTTTCCTCTGGACTTTGACCAAAGTGTTTTCCCCTGTGTTACTTGTGTTTTGTATGCTTTTATTGTGATAAATCATAGCCATGAGTACAACTATTTGCTGAATCCTGTGTCTTCCCAGTGAATCACCAAAACTGGGGGTGTCTTTGGGACTTCTGACACAAGCATAATAAATTATTCTCTCTTCTGTGTGTCTAGCATGGTACTAGTTCTGTTCTAATTTAGGATGAACTGAGAAAATAGTCATTCAAGTGAGTTTTTGTGTTCTGTGGTTCTGAGGAGGAACTCTGGAGGAGAAAGACTCAAAATACAATGGATCCCCAAATGGTCCCTAGATCTTCCTTACAGATCAAACTTTAAAAGTATGCATAGCTTTCTTCTCAAAGGAAAAATGACAAGAGAAAGAAAAGGTGTGCTGTGTGACTGCTTTTGGCCAACACTCTTCTGGGCTATGAACATCTTCAAGTATGATAGGTGTGGATACCCATGGACTGAATCCATGC
Organism: Potos flavus; assembly: GCA_028534135.1. Taxonomy (NCBI): domain Eukaryota; kingdom Metazoa; phylum Chordata; class Mammalia; order Carnivora; family Procyonidae; genus Potos; species Potos flavus. The sequence goes on from CM052899.1 coordinate 163,180,342, forward strand.
AGTAATGCTGAAAAGCAGAAATTACTAACCCAGCTGAAAGGTAAAGGAACAGACTTAAAGCATTTATCATATATATTCCCTGTCTCTCACACTAGACTGTGAGCTACCAGAAAATAACTCCTTTCTTGGAAGGGAAATGTGTATTTCCAATGTCTAGAATAGCCCCTGTCTTGCAGTGGAATGAATGAATGCATTAATTAAAAAAATTAATTTTGAAGTTTCTACAAGAGATAAGTGGTAGAGCTGGGACTCAAACCCATGACTCATTATTTATTTGACAGAGAGAGATCACAAGTAGGCAGAGAGGCAGGCAGAGAGAGAGGGGAAGCAGGCTGCCCGCTGAGCAGAGAGCCCGATGCGGGGCTCGATCCCAGGACCCTGAGATCATGACCTGAGCCGAAGGCAGAGGCTTTACCACTGAGCCACCCAGGCACCCCAATCCTGCACATTTTAAATTGAAGTCTAGAATGTATTCATCGTAATTTTAATACTATAGTTCTGGATGTTTTAATTCACATCACACTGTAAATATAGATATTTTGAAGTAAAATGTGATTCTTTCCTCTTTTAAATGTATGAAGTTGAATCTAACTTCTATGACAAATTGATACCCATCATGCATCCATTATTTTTCTTAAGAGGTAGGAATGTTTATCCTTTTTCTTACTTTTTCTAGAGACATCTATCTAAATATAATATATATATATATATTTATGGTTGAAAGCTTTTTTATTCATCATGCTATATATTTCTCTGCAAGAAAAATAGATGAAATGCGATTTCATTTTGAAAACAATTTTCTGTGACCATAGGGTTTCAAAAAAAATTTAATTCTCAGTTTAGCTGATTGATATTCATATGATTAAGGTAATTTCAAATTTTAAAAGTAAAGCAAAAGAACAAAATTTTCTCACAGTACTATCTCTTGGTTCATATTTCCACGGAAAAACTCGTATTAATTACCCTAATAAGAAAGGACTCATCATCAATCATAGTCCTACTTTACATTTTTATGGATGTAAGTACTGAAAAGTTTGCTCATAAATAGTAATGTCACCTCAACTCATATCATGTTTATTGGGTACTAGGCATGGGTCCAAATGCTTGCTGTTTTGTTTAACTCATTTGATCCTTACTATGTAGCTCCATAAAGTAAATAATATTCTTTTGGCTCCTTTTGTATAATTTTTCAATTTTGTGATTTCAAAATACTTACATTTACATTTTCCATTTTGATCTCCCTGAACTTCAATGTCTTTATGTAAACTGAGATAATAACATTACCAAACCCACAGAGTTATCATGAGGGTTACATGAATTAGTAAATCTGAAGTACCTAGCTATCAGTGCTGGCTATTAAAATTTAAAACCTTAGGCATAGAGAAGGTGATAAACTGCCCATAGTCCCCCAAGTAAGTAAGCAGGTGAGTCTGAGTTCAGCCAGAGTCTAACTTTATATGGCCCCTTAAAATGTAGCAAGTAGATTGGAAAGGAATGAATTTTGTTTCATGTCACAATTCTTTGAACTCCTTCCAATTTATTTGCCAAAAATCACCTAGTGATTTATCATAAAAATAATTTTTGATGATCTATCAGATGACAAATTAGTTATATCCCTTATTAATTTTGTTGAAATTAAAAATTAAAATTTGACTTTGAAATGAATGTTACCCTAGAATTAGCATCCAGTTGGAGAATAATATATAGTATTGTCCCTGTATTGGACATTCCAGAGGACTTTACACCTCAGGTTCGCATACCATATTAAGTTTCTGGAATGGGCAAGAAATAAGCTTGTTTGTTTGTTTCTTTTTCAACGGGAAAATGGTTTATGAAGGGGAAGGTATGCAAAGAAATTTTAAAAAGTTGATTCTTTTAATACTATCTACACTCCCTAGAACATATTTCTGCCCGCCTCCTCCCTCTAAACAACCATACAGTTTTCTGCATGTGGAAATCAATGAGATAGAATAACATGAGATGGTTGTCTCCACTTTATTTATTCCAGGTTGAACCTCTCAGCGGAACAAAAGTAAGTGAATGGCTAATACTATATTTCCAGAATATGTTTCCTTGCACAGACAGAAGAACCCTTGAATTAGAAGTGGCATCCTAGCTGTGGCCTATGTTAAACATAGATTATTAAATAGTTTGAAGGGTCCCAAATAGGAATTGACTATTTTGCTAATATATTTCTAATAGAATGTAAGATAAGAAAGGAGAAAGTATTCTTCTCTAGATTAAAAATAACCAAAATTATCATTAAGTAAATGGAGAAAAAAGTTCTTTTTTTTTTTTTAAAGATTTTATTTATTTGACAGAGAGAGAGATCACAAGTAGGCAGAGAGGCAGACAGAGAGAGAGGGGAAAGCAGGCTCACTGCTGAGCAGAGAGCCCGATGCTGGGCTCGATCCCAGGACCCTGAGATCATGACCTGGGCCGAAGGCAGAGACTTTAACCCACTGAGCCACCCAGGCGCCCCGAAAAAAAGTTCTTTTAACTGTGTTATAAAACCAGGTTTCTTCTATAAGGAAACACAATTGTATGAGAGACAGGATGCATAGGGCAATGATCTATATACCACTCATCTCTAGAAGAAATGTCTACTCTGACTTCACCATGTACCCCCAGCTATTTGTTCCTTAAAATTACCACTTGGAATCAAGATATCTGGTGCATACATAATAATTAATGTTTAAAAGCCAGATTATTTGCAGATAATCAATATTATAAGCAACTAACCTGGATTACTGAGAACCCTAGTGGGTTCACTTATAAGGATCTCTTCACTGTTACTCACTAAATTATCTTACTACTGTCAAGTGAAAAGTCATACATTTCAAATACTATTCTGAGGATACCAAAGGGGAAGTTTTGGAGAATATCAAAATATTATCTAGATACACTGTCCAACATTCCAGGAAAATTAATTATATATCAGAACAAGGTTATAGCAAAAGACTTCATTTTGATTAAATTGTTTCAGGTTTTGCCATAAAATTCAATTTAATAATTAAAAATTAATAGACCATTATTCTAATAGCTGAAAATTATGGAAGTGGAATAAGATGTGTTTTTTTTTAGTACATCCTTTTCAGAAAGATAAGGTTGAATATGTAGTTTGTATATAACTATGTCAAAGGATAGATAAACTTATTAGCAGAACTATTCATGATGACTTAGAGGAGACAGTGGTAATTGACTTTGGGATTCTGGTGTCCATTTTTTTTCTAATCTCTATTTTAAGACTATCCAAGAATAGTCTAGTATGTCATTTAGCTCACCAGAATTTAAAAATCATAAAATGAAGAGTTTCAAAACTGAATAGCTTTGGTAAATTAGAACATTCAAAAAGGTTTCTCCCTCATATCTCTTGGAAATTATATATAATTGGATATAATTTGATATTATAAATTTCAGTGCATGAAAATTACATTCTGAAATAATTTAATTTGTTAAGAATGGCAAAATGATACTGTACTTTTCATTTTTTAAAATTCCTTTATTTAAAATAGCCAAAGGTCCTTTAATAAACATTTCTGTGATAGAAATATGTAGAGAGCAGTTCCTTTTCAGACATCAAAGCAAGGTCCTAAAAGGGAAGATTATCTTTTACTACATATGTAGAGTGATGTGCAAACTTGAAATTGAGTTCCTGAGGCCAGTTCCCCTAAAATCTGGGGTTGGAGGAATGGAGCGAGGGATAATGATAATGCTTTAAGAAACATTCATTGAGCATCTCCCATGTACTAGGTGCTTTCTCATTTGACCTTCTAAACAATGCTGAGACATACATATTTATATATATATATATTTATATATATATCCTATTTTTTTCATATATTAAAAAATGAGAGTAAGAAAAGAGCAGGGACTCTTCCATGTACACCAAGCCCCGAGGCAACAGAGCAAGGAATCCTTTCATTCACGAGTATCTGTCGTATGTCCGCCATGCTCCCGTTAGTGCTGTGGCCTGGGATACAAATGATGAGTATGACCTCTCCAAGAACAAATGTCTATTGGGTTGACACTCAGGACTGCTTGGCTCCTCTCTCTTACAGCACACGAAGTAAGGCATTTCAAATTATAAAACATGATAGACCTGTTACTGTTATTTTTATTACTATCATAATTTTTTTCTCTCACATCTGCCCTGCTCTTAATCCTGATGACCTTAAATTTCTTGATCATTTTTTGAAATAGAGTAAAAAAGAAAGTAGATGGAAAATAGAGAGGTTCCTCCTCCTGCTGGACCTTTGCACCTGAATACCTTGTCTGAGTACCTTTGTATGTTAGAGCCTTGGCAAAAAAAGAGCATTAGCCTACAAAACCTGCACTCCCAATCATATCTTATTAAATTTGGCCTACTTTCCATTGACCTTTTTTCTCACAGATTTAGTTTTCCCAACTGTTCAGACTTCCCTTGTGGCTTTTTGGATTGAGTCTGGACCCAGTTGTATAATCCCTGGGTTTTGTTTTGTTTTTTATTTTGTTTTGTTTTGTTTTTTTATTTGACAGAGAGAGATCATAAGTAGGCAGAGGCAGGCAGAGAGAGAGAGGGAAGCAGGCTCCCTGCTGAGCAGAGAGCCCGATGCATGCGGGGCTCGATCCCAGGATCCTGAGATCATGACCTGAGCTGAAGGCAGAGGCTTTAACCCACTGAGCCACCCAGGCTCCCCTAATCCCTGGTTTTGATGCAGAGTGCATTTTGGGTAAGAGACTACCTTCTCCAGCTCTAATCCATAAAATCCTAAGGAGGAAGATTCAAGTGAGTGGAAGGGAGAATAGAAGAAAGAAAAGGAGGCAAGGTGAGACTACTCTGGCTAGACTGCCAGCTTCAGGAGGGCGGGAATATGGCTGTCTTGTTTACTGCTGAATTCCCAGTACCTAGTACAGCATCTGGTATCCATAAGAATTCAATAAATCTGTGTTGAAAACTGAAGGCAAGCCAAAGAAAGCCAATGGAGCCTTCAGGATTACAGAGTACTCTTCATATTCTCAGAGGAAATACCCTGAAAATCCAGCTCCCTTCAAAAAATTATTTTGAAAGAGAAAAAAGAAAATGGACAGACTTGGTTCAACATCAATCCATACCATATAAGCTTGATCTACTGCTATATCTGGCAGCCATGATTTCTTTAATATCAGAGAAACCAATTACTACCAAACATGTGAAGTGTTCTTTATATGTACTTAAAATAAAGAGGAGTATAGATTTGGAGTGCAAAAAAGAGATAACAACCAACATTAGATATCAATCTTTCAGCCACTTGAGGGACACAAAGAACCTTCCTAGGCAGGAAATTTGTTAGCATGAAGGAACACCGGCTTTCATCTGAAATCACTGAAAACATTTCATAATAATTAATTCAAAATGTTAACTGCTTTTTGTACGGCTCAGAGAAATTAAGACAGCCTATATAAACAATTATTAAGACAGCCTTAAAAACAAAAAATGTAAGATGACTAAGGTCTTCCCAGTAGAGAAGTTATGAAGCCCTGGGACATTTTACAGAGGAAACTTCTGTTGGATTAGCACCCCATCTGTTTGATGGGTTAACAGAGTAGTCCTGTCTGGAGGCAACAGTGGAGATGAGCTTGCTTAACATCCCTTTCAACTCTGGGACTTTACGATTCATCCTAACATAAATAATGCACAAAGAAGAAAACTTGCACTAAAGTGTTTCAGTACTTTTGCCTTTAATAATGCTAGAGGTCTTTCTTGGGGGAAAAAAGGAAAATGAAAACTAAAAAGGATTACCTGCAGACAATTAGAGCTGTGTCAGTGAAAATTAGCCCCAATATGGCGGTGGGGTAGGGGGGCAGGCAGGCCAAGTTGACTATGTTAAAACAAAAGGGTTCCAACATGGTAGTCTTTTTGACATATCTGTCATTTATTAGATTTTACTCAAGTGAGTTGGCTGGCTAAAACAGTTTTTTTCATTGCAGAATCACACATTAACTCTGTTTTCTTGAAGTATAATGCTTATAATTTGTGCAAGATTGCTTGAATTTAGGCAGACAATCTGTTGAGCAGAGAACTCCCAAATTTCGTCACTGGACACTGCAAGTTTTCTTTTGCCTAACAAAAGGCAAAGATGGAGTTCTACAACAAAGCATTTTTTTTTAAATACAGCCATAAGATATTTCTGAGTTGTTACTACTACATATACTATGCTGGGTTCTCAGGGGAAAAGAGACTAAAGCATGGTTTCTGTCCTCCAGAAGTAACTAGTCTAGGAAAAGGGATGCCCAAAATAGCAGAGATCAGTTCATTCTGAGACAAATCTCTTTTTGGTTCATGGAAGATAATTGTTTATAAGGCTGTCTTAATTTCTTTGGGCCGTACAAAAAGCAGTTAACATTTTGAATTAATATTATGAAATGTTTTCAGTGATTTCAAATGAAAGCCAGTGTTCCTTCATGCTAACAAATTTCCTGCCTAGGAAGGTTCTTTGTGTCCCTGAAGTGGCTGAAAGATTGGTATCTAATGTTGGTTGTTATCTCCGGACTCCAGTACTTTCTCATAACTCTCAAATAATAATTAAAAATCAACTCCCAAACCATCAACAACAACAACCATGCTTATTTAGCATCTCCTTTATGATAAGCATCGTACTGGTATTTTCCAAATTCTATCTCAAATTATCACAAAAAACATAAAATGGGCATTATTTCTGGTTGAAAACAGACTGAGAGTGATTATAGATCATCTCTAAGTCCTGTAACTCAAAAGTTATCAGTGCCAAAATTCAAATTTCAACTTATTTGGAATGTGCTCACACTGCACTGGACCATTCCACCTTTTCAGAATCTGCAAGTTTCTTGCAGATCTGTTTCCTCTTTTTTCTTCTCTTATGCCCTGCTATAGCATAGGCCCTCATTAACCCCTTTAAGGAACAGAGAAATAAATAGAAAGAATGCACAAGATGCTTACTGATTTGAAAGCAGATCATTCCAGGGATAATTAAGAGCAGGTGTTGTGCCTGTGTCAGTAGAGTAGATAGAGCATCCAATAATTGGAAAGAATGTTAAAGAGATTATCATATAAAAGAAGGTGAGCTTGGTACAAGAGAAATTTAACAATAAACAGAGTATGATTATTATCTCAAGAGCAATGGAAAACCACTGAAAGGGTTAAGTTAAATTTGGGGTGAGAATGGGACTTAATCAGATTTGTGTTTCAAACATAACCTACTCAGCTCTGAGGTGTCTATTATAGGCTGTCATTAAACCTTCTCCTAGTGTCCCAATCCTGGTTCATTTCATTCTTTTTCTTTCTCAGAAACTCTTCTGTCCTTTCAAGACATTAGCTCGTACATGGTTTTATAAACATTAATGGGAATAAGTCATTTGTTCCTACTAGCCCATAAACTTCATGAAGTCAGGCCCAGGGCTGGTCTTGGTCACCACTGTATTCCAAGGCAAGGCACAGTTCAGCACAGAAAGTGTTCAATGGATATTTCTTCAAATGATGAGGACAAATTTTAAAAACTACAGGTATGCACCCTCTAGAGAAAAGAGCTGAAGCAAGAGTCTTTCAACAAAGGACATTTATACAAATGATAAATATGAGATGCTCAATGGCAGAAGAACTCTTTTCCCAGACCTGACCCAATAAAAAGGAAAAGGAAAAAGAAGAGAAGGGAAGGAAAATAAAAATGACTGGGACTAAGAAAAACAGTTTAAATTAGGACATTGGAGAAGATAATCATATAAGACAATATTAGAAAAAGGCTAGTCCATTATGGATTTGGCTTAACCATTGCTGAGGACAGTTAAGACTCAAAACAAAAGGCTTTGATAACTGAACAGCCATGCTTTCTGGGAGCAAGATTTTGCCCCAAGGGTTGGGGCAGCAAAGAGGAATTTTAAACTAGATTTCCATTTTGCTAACATAAACTGCATCCAGAACATGCTGTGATTATAAGTAATGTTACTTCTGATTTTTTGAGTGGATGCTAAGGGCTACCAATTAGATTGAACTTCTAAAATCTTTTGAACTCATCTATTCATGGAAAATTCATTTTCCCTTCCCCACTGTGTCTCTCTTCTATTTTATAATACTATTTCCTGCCCCCTTTGGTTGCACACAGAAACCACATACATATTTTCTATTAGTGGGTAAATCTACTGAAATTCTCATGAGAGAAAAGAAAACATCACGACAATTTTGCAGGATGAACCAAGTGTACCATGACAACCATAAAAAGATAAACACTCCTAAAAAGCCACTCTGGGGGCATGTAGATAGGAAATGTTAGTGGAGGTCAGAGAAAAGAGATCTGTGGGGCAGAAATAATCAAAAGAGCCTTGAGGGAGTGCAGAGAACATTTTATCAGAGGTGATTCTAAGCAGAGGTGGACTGACCTGATTGTGGTATGACCGCAAAGAAACTTGATGGATGGTCGGGCCAGGGGGATATTGAAAATCGAACTCATTTGTCCTTCCCCCTAAACTCTCTCTCTCAGGAATGAACTCAGGAATATATATTTGGGAGCATAACAAAATTTCCGCCCCTTATCCAATTATAGGATAAAAGAATCTAAAAGGGGAAATTTAAAAATTCAGTTTGAAATGCCAGTATTCCCAGAGAATTTTTCTTTTTGCATTAAAGTAATTCGATCTCATTCATTCTTTGCCATGTAGGACTGAGGGAAAACACTTTATCATGCTTCTGTGTAAAGAAGACAAGATTAGAGTGATGTTGGCAATGACAAGTTTGTTCTAAATATTACGTCTGAAGTCATAAAATATTTACTTCCTCACTGCTTAGTAGATTAAATACTATTATGTCTCAAATCCTATATATGTGTATTGCGTGCACATTTACATTTATATAAATGTATGTATGTATGCTTTTTCTTTTTTAGTCTACATTAAACAACATCAAATCCTTTATTGGACAAAGAAGAAAATTTCTTTCCCTAAATTGCTTGCAGCTAATTTTAGTGAAATGCTATTTTAGAAAAACCTACAGATGATATAGGTATTTTCTTCATTCTGCAGAAATAATATTAATTTGTTGTAGTAATTGATATATTTTAGTATGCTGTCTGTAAAACTTACATAAATAAAAATTTCTCCTTTGTTTCTTTTTGCCCAATTTGAAAACATATACTTCAAAGCAAATATTTTCATGGTTTTAATTTTCTTTCTAGAACTCATCCTCCCTAAAAATAAGTAATGAGCCATTTTCTCATCTTGCTTTGCACTCCTGGTGGGGGTAGATCTGAGGGAGAACTTCAAAGGGCATTGCTATGACTCAGTTCCAAGAACTGGTGTATAGGACGACAAACTGAACTCATCTGAGTATAATATTTTCTTTCCTGGGGCATATAAGAGAAATATCCATGTTGAGAATAAACATTTGTTGGCTCTTCAAAAAATTTATGTTATGCTCAAAGATTATAAGCTGATGAGTAAATAGTCATTTGAAGAAAGATAACTATAGGATAGGGAATACAAACTATCATAGAACTTTCTTTCTCCTTAGATTCTGATACTGCAAGGATGTAGAAGCAGTCTTTCAGAGATCTAAAATGTCTAGGACTTCTCAGAGAATTATTATCTCTTGGAGCTTTTGGATAATTCCCAAAAACTCTGGTAAAAAGGCAAATTTCTTTCTTTCTACAGTCACATAGGCAAATGCATTTCTTATAAGAAGGAGATTACAACATTCTGGGTATGTCATCCAACCAAATAGGTTGGTCACCATGTTGACCATCTCTATACTATTTGGCAAAAGATGTTATTACCAGACTGCATTTGAGCTGTTGACTCCTGAAGAGGCATGGTGTGACTCCAATTAGGCCCTGGGCCAGTCATTTGGAAACAACAAATATCTAAGTGCCTACAGTGATAGAAAGTAGAGTACAATGCTGAAGAGACATAACTGATAATAAAAATTAATAATAATATAATATAATACCATTGTCTCATGAATAATAGTGAATTTGTTAATTACTTATTGAATGCCTGGTACTGTTCAGAGTGCTTTGAGAAGAACTAATTCAGATAATCCTCACAACAACCTTATGAGCTAAGTATACTATTACTATCACCATTTTACAGATGAGGAAATTGGGGCCCAGTGCTGCACACACTCAGCGAGAGAGGAATTTTAAGAAAGACACTGTCTTTACAGCTCAGCTGGTAACTACTCTGCTAAATTGCCTATAATTGTAAGCTTCAGGGGAGCACTTGGGGAAGAAGTTCTGCGAGCAGGCTTAGGAGTTAGGAAGGTTTGCATAGAGAAGTTAGTAGATAAGTTGAGTTTCTTTTCCAATTAAATTTAATTTTCATACCATAAGTTTCACTATTTTAAAATGTACAATTCAGTGGGTTTTAGTATACAACTAAGATTGAGTAATCGTCACCTCTAGCTTACTCCAGATGATTTACATTACCACCAAATGACACCCCATACCCATTAGCAGTCACGCCCCATTCTCCCTTCCCCTCGGCTCCTGGTTACCCTAATCTACTTTCTGTCTTTATGGATTTGCTTATTCTGGACATTTCCTATAAATGGACTCATACAATATGTGGCATTTTACATCTGGCTTCTTTCAGTTGGCATGATGTTTTCAAGATCCATCCATGTTGTAGCATGTATCAGTACTTCCTTTTCATGGCTAGATGATAGTCCGTTGTATGAATTTATCACAATTTGTTTACCCATTTATCAGCTGATGGACATTTTGGTAGTTTACACTTTTTAACTACTATAAATAATGCTGCTATGAACATTCATGTACAAGTTTTTGTGTGAACATATGTTTTCAGTTCTCTTGGATACATACCAAGGATTGGTATTGTTGGGCCATATGGTAACTCTGTTTAACTTTTTGAGGAACTTTTAAACTTTGTTTCCATAAGTGGCTACATCATTTCACATTTCCAGCAGCAGAAATGAGGGTTCAGGTACCTCTACATCTTCCCTAACGATCATTATTGTCCATCTTTTTAATGATAGCTCTGCTAGAGGATATAAAATAATATCATGGGGCACCTGGGTGGCTCAGATGGTTAAGCATCTGCCTTTGGCTCAGGTCATGATCTCCAGGTCCTGGGATCGAGCCCCATGTCGGGCTCCTAGCTCAGGGAGAAGTCTGCTTCTCCCTCTCCCTCTGCCTTTCCCCCTGCTTGTGCGGTCTCACTCTCTCTTTCTCTCTCTCCCCCATCTGTGTCTTTGTATCTCTCTCAAATGAATAAATAAAATCTTAAAAAAATAAAATAATATCTTATTGCGACTTTTATGTGCATATCCCTAATAATTAATGATTCTGAGCATCTTTTCATCTGCACACTGACTGTGTATCTCCTTTGGGCAAATATCTGTTCAAATCCCTTTTCCATTTTTAGAATTAGTTTGTCTTTTAATTGTTGAAATATAAGAGTTCTTTATACATTCTGGATGCTAGATTCTTACCAAATATATGATTTGCAAAACTATTCTCCCATTTTGTGGGTCTTTTCTTCTCTTTGTTCTTTTTTCTGTTCTTTTTTTTTTTTTTTTCTTTTTTTGGATGGTGTTCAATTTATTTATTTATTTTTAATTTTATTTATTTATTGTTTGTTTGTTTGTGGTTCAGGTGTTATATGTAAGAAATCTAGCTCAAGGCCAGGAAGATTTACACCTATATTTTCTTTTAAGAGTTTCATCATTTTAAGTCAGACATTTAGGTTTTTGAGTTAATTTTGGCATAGGGTGTGAGTTACAGGTCCAAATTCATTCTTTTATATATGGATATCCAGTCATCCCGAGATCCTTTGTGAAAAAGTTATTCTTTTCCCATTTAATTATTTTGGCATCCTTGTAAACAACCAGGTGAACTAAGTGTATGACGTTTTTCTGAACCCTGACTTCTATTCCATTTACCCATATGTCTGTCCTCCAGCTAATACCACGCGACCTTGATTGCCAAAGCTTCACCAAGTTTTAAAATCCAGAAATGTGAGTCTTCCAACTTGTTCTTATGTTTTAAGTTTTTTTTTTAAAGATATTTTGGATTCTTCACATTTTCATTTCAATTTTATGAGCTGCTTGTTAATATGTGTAAAAAAGCCAGCTGGGATTTTGACAGGGATTGCATTGACTCTGCAGATCAATTTGGAGATATTACCACCTTGAAACTCATCTCTTCCACTCCATAAATATGGGGTATCATTTCAGTCATTTAGGTCTTTAATTTCTTTCAACAATGTTTTACAGTTTTCAATGCGCAAGCCTTTCACTCCTTTTGTTGAACCTATTTCTAAGCATGATACTTCTTTTGTAAAGAATATGTTTATTCTGTAAATGAAATTACTTTCTAAATCTCATTTTTGAATTTTTCATTGTTACTCTAGGGAAATACCACTGAATTTTGTATACTGGGCTTGTATACTGTGACTTTGCTGAACTCATTTACTAACTATGAATGTTTTTTGGTGGATTCTTTCATGTTTTCTATACACGAGATAATGATATCTGAAAATAAAGATAATTGTATGTCTTCCTTTCTAATGTGGATTAATCTGAGTTTTGAAACATATGTAGGACTTAATCTAGAAGATTGGTAGAGGAATAATTCTAACTGGAGTTATAGAAATGTAAAATAATGTGCTTTCTTTGAACTGTAGTGCCAGGTGATGAAGGCCCCAGTTTAAGGAAGTGTGTAGCAGAAGACGAGACTTACTAAGACCCAATGGATAAAATTAGGGAGGGCCTAATTATCCCACACAGGAGTGCTGAGAAGGCACTGATGCATTGTGATCTGGATTGTGTGACCAGATTATTGTTTCAGAAAATTCAATCTGGTGTCCACATGGATAATTACTTGAAGGCAAAAGTTTTCGGTAATGATTCCAGTTTCCTGGCTTCTGCAATGGAAGGGATAATAGAGGCACTCACAAATCTGTTTGATAGGTTTATAACCTTATTTATAAATACCTGAAATGAAAAAAAAAATGTTAGGACTTATTTTTCTGAGTCAAAGAAGAGAGTGAATCCAATAAGTGAAGACCATTTCTACACTGATTTATTTTTAATAGAGAAAAAAAAAGTCTTGGGAGCAAAGCCTCAGTTAATCACAGCCAGCCTCCGTCATTAAGATGTCAAGAAGATAGTAGCACAATGTAATTCAGCCTCACTGCACTCATCTCTTAAAATGAGTCATAGGATCAGACAACACTAAAGTTTTGAACTATTACCAGAAATTTACCCACCCTCCTCTTCTTCATACATAATCTTTTAAAACTAATTTGACCCATCTTAAAGCAGCAGACATAAGATAAAGTCAACCTATTTTTACTCACACTTGATTAGGGGTCCCTTTATTCTATATACTGTTTAACCCAAACTGAACACTATGAGTAGAGTTAGTGCTGTACGCAAACAAAATTTACATTACAGTTAGCTGGACACTTATTTAATAATATTCATAATGGTCATTGTGCTATATTATAAATTTGGTCATAAAATGAGATCATTTCTATGAAAAAGAATAATTTGTAATTTTCAGAGTCAAACAAGCCATTTCCTTGTTTAGTAAGAAGAAAGAGTAACCCCGCAAGAAATAGAAAGAAAACTTCTGCTACAACAAATGCAGATTTGTTTCCCTCTTTATCCTAATCCAAGTTAGTTAGAAATAGTTAGAAAGGTTAGAGATAGTTCGTACCCAAATTCATTCATTTTTCCTTTTTTTGAGTAAAAGTCTTCATTGGAAGTTTCCAGAGTATTAAGAGTTCAGATGCCTCTTATTCATTTTTCCGGGGGTGGGGGGCGTGGGGGTGGGGGATCGAATTCTCAACAAAAGTGAGAAATAAGGCTTCCTTTGATAGCTAGGTCCAAATTCTGCCCTGAGAGCTCTGTGACACCCAGAAAGGGCTGAGCCAGGCAAGAGGCTCAAGACAAGAACAAACAACTGTGTCTTCAGGTTGGTGTAATCAGATTGCTTTCCAAACAGTAAGAGCAACAGAACTTAATAGAAAGGTAGAATAGGAGAGATAATTATGTTAGAATAAAGAGCTATACATGAGTATGAATAATCTGGGCAAGTTACAGCATGTTTTAGTGAATCCGAGGCTGCTATTATATCACTGAACTTCTGGAGTGAAGGACCAGGGGCATGTTAGAATTGGGGAGTGGGAAAAGAAGTAAAAAATGGCTGTCCTTAAATTTTCTTGAGTCTTGTTCTGCTTCGTTTTTCTTTGAAGCCTACATTAGGATCAAGATTCTTGCCAGACTTGACCCTGTGTCCTACTCTCCTAACCCCGGCATGATGTGAAAGGAAGCTAGGCAGAAGAGGAGGAAGTAAAGCAGACCTAGTGAGGTAGATATGAAAGGTGATGATGTTTGAAAGGAGTTGGTTTCACCCAGACAAATGCTACTGACAAAATATGTAGGGGAGCCTGGGTGGCTCAGTGGGTTAAAGCCTCTGCCTTCGGCTCAGGTCATGATCTCAGGGTCCTGGGATCGAGCCCCACATGGGGCTCTCTGCTCAGCAGGGAGCCTGCTTTCCCCTCTCTCTCTGCCTGCCTCTCTGCCTACTTGTGATCTCTCTCTCTCTCTCTGTCAAATAAATAAATAAAATCTTAAAAAAAAAATGTAGGTGATGATCAAAAGTTCGCTCTCTTAAAAAAAAACGTTTCTTTTAAGGTCTTATTTATTTATTTGAGAGAGAGAAAGAGAGACAGTGTGTATGGGGGGGAAAGAGGTAGAGGAAGAGGGAGAGAGAGTCTTAAGCAGATTCCATGCTGAGTGTGATCCTGAGATCATACCTGAGTGGAAATGAAGAGTCTGATGCTTAACCAACTACACCACCCACACGCCCCTCCCTGCTCTTAGTGTATACACACTAACCCAAATGTATGCTCCCTCTCTCCCTCTCTTTCTCCTTCTCTCTAAGTGGGAAATAATTAGTCTTTTGGAGGTTACATTTACTACTCTGAAGTAAATTAAGCCAGTGAGGAAAATCCAAGTTAATTAAAATATTTTGTTAATGATTTTAACAAAATACTAGAAGAAGAAACCCAATAGGGTCTACTCCCCAGTGGGATTAGATAAAAACAATGTGTTGATTACAAATATTTGGGGGCTACAATAACTGAAAAACTGGTGACTGCTTAAACCTGCAGGAGTTTATCTTCCTCACTTCATGAGAAGACTGACAGTAGAAAGTTTCTATTGGAGTTGATTTAGTGACTCCATGACGTCAGGGCGAGCATCTGTGGGAGTTATTTGGCCTTTGCTCATGGCCTTAACTGCAGTGGCTCAATGGTACCCATTCTCAGGCAAGTTGGAGGGAAGAGATGAGCTGGATATAACAGTCATTTATCATGAAAGCACAAGCATCCACCCACATGTGAATCAACATAAACACCGGTAAATGTCTTATTGCCCCAATTTGATCACCTCAACAGTCACGAATGGAAAGAGGACAAGAGAAATGAGTATTAACTTGTTTCAGTTTTTGTAGTGGAAACAGGCAAGGGAGAAGAAAGTTGGAATAGGTAGGTGTAGCTATATCTGAACCAGTGTTCCAGATGATAGACTGATTGAGGAGAAAGTGGAGCATGTTTGTTTCTGGCATGCATGGGCCCCAAGTTCCCTAATGTGAGTATTCCTGGACCATTTAAAGGGGATGATAGTCTGTGTTCTGTAGGTTTGTATTTTATAATATACACACTACTTAGTGGGAAGTTGTGTGTATGTTATAAAATCTCAAGCTGCTGTGGTAGTGAGCCAAGGGTGATATGCATAGCCAATTCAATCATTGTGTGAATGTCTAATAATAGGAAGATTATACACTGAGTTTCTAGGGCTATACATTTCTTATAAGTGTTTTTTCTTAAAATAAACAACACTCTATGAAAAACAGTGAAGAAACCAGGAAAACACAAAAGTAAAATAAACAATAAGTCCCACAATCCAAACGTAACCACTAGTCACATTTGAGTGTATGTTTTTCCAGTGTATTCCATGAGCAATCTGGAATACTTTTTCACTTAACAACAGATCTAGAGTACTTTCCCATGTCCATATGTATTCTTCTATAACAGAATATTTAATGGCTACATATCATTTCTGTCATCTGGAGTTACCATAATAAATCAACCCAGGGTCTGATTATGGACATGAGGTTGTTTCCACTTGTCACAGTTAAAGTTGTTATCCCAATAACAATGGGGTTAAAGTTGTTATCCCAATAACAATGACTGATATTTATGAGCTGTTTACCAAGCAGTAGTTACTGTGCCAAGAAGTTTGCATTAATTATTTCATTTAAGCTCTTAAGGAACTAAATGAGGCAAATACTATTATTATCCTTGCTCAACCCATGGGGAAACTGAACCTTAATAGCTTAAGGAACTTGCCAAGCAAAACAGCTGTACATGCCCAGCATGGGTATGTTATGAGCTCCACAAATGGCAGCTGTTACAGTTATGATCGGCTCTGTATGGGAAGAGGAGTCTTAGGGGAAACTTTGCTGGGGAAATGCCACTAGAAGCTGGTCACACCTGCAAAATTATCCCTGACCTGTTCTCTATTCAAAATGGCAGAATATAAGTGGCTCAATATAAATCTTAATCCATCTGAGATAAATTCTCACCAGCCGTACAAATAAATTATTAGAAGGCAGCTTCAAGTCATTTGAGAAAACAAACTTAAGTCAATTTTCAGCACAATTAGTAGGTTGGGAAGACTATAATGACAATAGGTAGATTCAAAGTATTAAGCTTTCAGAAAGAATGACAAGAAGACTCCCAAAAGAGATAAGGGAACAGTTATATCTAATTTGTTTAATTAGATTAATACTCTGCAGTAGGTGCTCAGAGACATTACAAAAACATGCAGTGCTCTAAATCAGGAATCACTTTTATCAGAAGAACAAGTCGTTATGAAGAATTAGCTTTAGAATGTTGATGGCTTGATAATAAACCAGGAAATTTGATTTAAAAAAAAAAATCCTTCAATTCTAACAACAGCATCAAGAGAAAAACCAAAGTAAATAAGTAATCATATCCCTTAATTATCAAACTACCATTCTCTCAAATTCCCAATGAAAATGATTTTAAGTAAATTATGTATTTTCTACTCAAATTTATCAAAAGCAGAGTTTCTTTAGCAAAACCATTATCTTTGTCTTCATGGTTATATGTAATATACCATGATGTTCGGTTTTTAATGTGTTTCCATATTTATTTCATTTGGATTTTTATAATCCAAAATCACATGAGGTAAGATTATGTGTCTAGATTTCATATAGATTTAAAGAGATCTGTTTAGTAACCTAACCAAAATTGCAAATCTAGTGAACGACAGAGCTAGAATTAGGGCTTCCTAATTTTTAGTCAAAATTCTTTGACTACCATATGTTAATTGACCCAAAAATCAGATTAAGCATTCTTTTAATTTACATAATGCCATATTTGGTCTCTTTAGTTCTAACCTGTGTTAGCATTTACAACTCAGTTTCCATTATAATGAACCTCAAAGGTGAAGTTATTCCTTTCATGGTGCTAGACTTCGTTATATTTGTGTATTATTTATTTATTTGTTTATTTATTTGCTTATTTATTTATTAGAGAGGTAGAGAGAGAGAGAATAAGGGAAGAGGGAGAGGGAGAAAGAAGGAATCTTAAACAGTTTGATGTGGGGCTCAATCTCACAAACCTGAGGTCATGACCTGAGCTGAAATCAAGAGTCCAATTCTATGGAGCACCTGAGTGGCTCATTCAGTTAAGCATCTGCCTTAGGCTCAGGTCATGATCCCAGGGTCCTGGGATCGAGTCCTGCATCAGGCTTCCTGCTCAGCGGAGACCCTGCTTCTCCCTCGTTCTCTTCTGTTCCCCCTGCTCGTGCTCCCTCTCTCTCTCATTTTCTCTGTCAAATGAATAAATAAAATCTTTAAAAAAAAAAAAAAAAAAAAGAGTCTGACTGAGCCACCCAGGTGCTCCATATTTGTGTATCTTTTAAAAATGGTCCTTCCTGGCTCTTTATGATTTCTGAGGTAGCATCATTTCTTTGCTTACCAAGGGCAACAAGCATATACTTATTAAATCAACGGAGTATTATTGTATGGCAGGAACTGTTGAGGGCACTAAATGTTTAGCAATAAAAAAATCAGAGCAATGCACTTTCATGCAGCTTCCAAAACTGAACTCAACATCCCCAACCTCAGAAAATAATACTTGTCTTTCACATTCTTCTGTCTCCATTGAATAATTCCTTCCTCATTCCTCCCAGACAGTCAATGTAGAAACATTTAAAATGTGTCCTTCTCCCATAGATCCACAAAGTCTCACTACAGTGTGAAATGGTAGAGGTCTAAAGATTGAATGGAAGGATGTGTAGGTGAGGGAGGAGATGGAAAGCCTGAGGGAGTATAGGGTATATTGGCTGCAGAGTGCAAACTGTATTTTGAAGATGAAAAATAGTCCTATGTGAATACAATAATAGGAACATTTAAGGAACAGACACTGAAAAGCAGGTAAGCCCTAAATACTGAATGACCTTGAATGCTATGTTAAGGATTTTGGACTTAACTGGTAGGCAATGGAAGCAATGGAAAGCAAAGCTCTCTCTTGTATTTCCTATGCCTAGTAGAGTTCTTGGTGTGGCCACAGTCAGAAGCATGCATTGCCTGAATTACTGAATGCTGTTGGGCTTGTTATGTTGGAAATATGCTCTAGAAAGATCAATCTCATGGAAGTGTGGGACATAGATAAGCCTGGGTAACCAGTTGTAATAGTATTATAATAATTTAATCAAGAGGAACTTGATTGGGGTGCCTGGGTGGCTCAGTTGGTTAAGTATCCAACTCTTGATTTCAGTTCAGGTCATGATCTCTGGGTCTTATGATTGAGCCCCACATTGGGCTCTGTTCTGGGTGTGGAGCCTCTTTAAGATTCTCTCTCTCCCTCTTCCTTTGCTCTTCTCTTTCCCTGCCCCTGGAGAAAGGACAACATGGACCTTTAGAACCAGAAGAACATTAACACATCCGATTTGCTACCACCTCACTGGATAATGTTGAAGAGCGGCCCTCATGATCATTTTGGTTTTTCAGTTGATAGTCATTTTCCCCTCAGTAATCAGCAAGCATTTATTGAAAGACTCCTGTTATGGGGCTGAATTGTGATCCCTGCAAAATTTATATACTGAAGCCCTAATCCCAGTTGCTTGAAATGTGACTGTATATGGAGACGAGGTATTTTAAGAGGTGATTAAGTTAAGACAGTCATAAGGGTGAGGCCCTAAGCCAGTACAACCGATGTCCTTTAAGAAGAAGAAGAGACACTGGGGATTCTAGAGTACAGAAGAAAGGCCATGTGAGGATACAGTGAGGAGCCAAGGAGAGAGGCTCAGAAAAGAAACAAACCTGCTGACACCTTGATCTTAGACTTCTAGCCTCCAGGACTGCAGGGAAATAAATTGCTGCTCTTTAAGCCACTCGGCCTGTGGTATTTTGTTGTGGTAGCCCCAGTACACCAATATACTACCTATATGTAGAATGCCTTTTCACAAAAGGAAACATTTTTACTTTTAAGTTCTAATAACATTACTCACATCTTAGAGTTAGGCTGAAAATGTTTTCCTTAAACCCCTTCTTCCAAAACAAATTCTTTTCCTCCTTCTTTTTCTTCTCCCACCCTCTCCTCCTCTTCTTTTTCTCTCTCCTCCTCCTCGCCTTTTACTACTATCTCTCTATTACTCAATCCTCAGATGACTAAGGATAAACGTGAGTAGAATTACATCCTTATATAGATTTGTGTGAACAGAAAGGAAATTTAATCTGAAGTGAGCGTTCTTGCATGAAATTCATACATTTTAAAATATTATTGATATTTAAGATTATATGATTGGTTTAACATTTTCTAATATTTAAGATTACATGATTGGTTTAACATTTTCTAATCAGAATATAGGAAAAATAATTATGGTTTAATTAAACAAGCTTTTTGTTAAGTACTCTCCAATCAAGGGTACTAGAAAAATAGATGAGTTATTTCAGTGCTGTGCATTCGCTAGATATGCTCTGTATTAATTTTAAAAATCTACAGTAAAATTCATCCTTGTTATATTTAAGCACTTACTCTTATTATTTTTTAAGATTTTATTTATTTATTTGTCAGAGAGAGAGAGAGAGAGCACAAGCAGGCAGAACGGCAGGCAGAGCAGGCAGAGGGAGAAGCAGGCTCCCCGCTGAGTAGGGAACTTGATGCAGGACTCGATCCCAGGACCCTGTGATCATGACCTGAGCTGAAGGCACTGGCTTAACCGACTGAGCCACCCAGGCATCCCTAAGCACTTATTTTTAAAAAATAATATGAAAACCACAGTGTTATATGATTATTTTTGTTCAGGAAATTCTAGACGGCTTCTGAATCATCAATGCATAATTGACAAATAGCTCCGATATGAAGCCTTTGACACCGAAGAGATTTTGTTAGGGTTCAAATAGTGTTTAGTTTTAAACCAATGTTACTAAATCAACATTCTATAAAATCAAGCATATATGAAAATTTTTTTCGATTCTTGAATCTCAACTCTGTGTAAACAGCTTAACTATGGGAGCAGAGAGTTATTCTAATAGACAAAGTAACATAAATGTAGAAAGTTCTATGTTGAGTTATTAAGTTCTAGTCACTTTTTACTCTTAGGACTAGAATGATGGAATTCTAACTGAGAAGAAAATTAGCTCAGTGGGTAAATGCGATTCTTTAAAATACAGCTTCCATAAATCTTTGGCAAACTGAGAGGAGCTAATGGAGGAAAGCCAGGCACCACCTACTGTGCTTGATTTAAAATTGATAATGTAATAGAATGGGATGACAAGGACTGTCTCAGGGCAGGGAGGGGCTGATGATAGTCTGCTCAAAATAATCAGCTTGGGCAATTAAAGGTAGTGCCATTTGGTCCCGAATTTTCTAGATAAGTTGGAGGCTTGCCTACATCGATTTATGAGAAGCCACATATCTTTGGTGTGTCTTCAGTCGTGACTGCATAAAGGTCTGTTTAGAGATACCTTCCGCATGGTCTCTGCCTCTTATTGACCAGTTGGTATATGACCTGCCCGATACAGGGCAAGTGATTGTTAAGGGCCCTAGTTTGGCAATAGATTATGAGGGTAAGTCTTGGCTCTACCAACTTACTAACTCGGTGACTTAGGCCACCTAATATCTCTCTAGGTCTCAATGCCCTCGTGTATAGATTGGGGTGATATCGTAAAGGGTTGTTGGGAAGACTAAGTGAGTTAATGCATGGAAATTCCTCAGGAGAAAGTCTGACACACAGTGCTAATAAATTGCTATTTTTGTCAATAGACAATCCTTATGAATCATTATTACCCTTCATAGGTTTTTAAGTGCCCACTATGAGCCAGGCAATGGAGATACAATGAGAGCAAAACAGGCATGGGCCACTGCTCTCAAGGGGCTTATACAAACAAGCGGAGGGAGTTTCGCCCAGCTATAAGCTGTCTTGTTCAGATCATAGGTTCTAGGCCAGATGCCACTTTCACAGTCGTTCTCTCTGGCTACCGTGATAAATTTAGAGTTAAAATTAAATGAAAGAAACACCCAACAAAACAAAATTAGCTTAACTTTTACGGTGATAAAAAATTGAGTTAAAACTAAAAACAATGCAAAACTTATTTGGAATGAGAAC
This sequence comes from Potos flavus, assembly GCA_028534135.1. NCBI lineage: Eukaryota > Metazoa > Chordata > Mammalia > Carnivora > Procyonidae > Potos > Potos flavus. The sequence continues at coordinate 163,201,997 of CM052899.1, forward strand.
AATTTAAGTTGCTAAAAGCCTGCTTTTAATAAGAAGAGTAAGTATACGGTAGAAGTTATAAATATGGATGATATATAGGCTGTAAAAACTGGAAAAGGAAAAATAATGAGGCAAAAACTTTTAAAATAGAATAAAATATATTGAGAAATGATTAGAAGCATGACCAAAAAAAAAAAAAAAACAAAAACAAAACAGACCCAAGTAAAACAAGGAAAGGATAATAATTAAACTTGATACGATAAAACATAGCAATTCTTCAGTAAAAAAATAGCAACCAAAAGACAAAGTATAAAAAATAAAATCTTGATGAGGCGAAAGATAGAAATGAATTTTTAGAGATTTTAAAACATGAAGGAAGACATTTCAAATTCAGCTAAGAAGCCACAACTGAAAGAGCATGTAGGTGAAAATATGTATGGACTAACGTAATGATTTGAAGATGACTCTCAGCTCTTTAAAAGTACGGAGATGGGGGGCATGGGTGACTCAGTCCTCAGTTGGTTAAGCGTCTGCCTTTGCCTCAGGTCATGATCCCAGGATCCTGGGATCCAGCCCTGTGCAGATTGGGCTCCCTGCTCAGTGGGGAGTCTGCTTCTCTCCTTTCCTCTGCCCCTCCCTCTGCTCCTGCTCTCTCTCTCTGAAATAAATAAATGAAATCTTTAAAAAAAAAAAAAATGGAGACATACATATTTAAAAATTGAATTTGTTTTACTTAATTTTTTATAAGTAATAATTATTTTCCATTTAAAAATAAAAATGTCATTTTTGGAGACTCGGAAAGAATCTGTGGCTTATAATTTTTTATTTATATTTTTGAAGTTCATGATAAAGAAAAAAGACAGATTTCCTTTCCTTTGGCTGAGGAAAGCATGATGTCCTCCAACGCAAGGAAGGCCTGGGCTGTGGCAGAATGAAAAAACCAGGCAGAGGAGGAAGAAGGGCTTTAAATCCCTGCCCTGGCACTCATCACCTCTGTTAATATTTGCCCTGTGGAAATCAGTAGGGGATGGAAGAGCCAGATGAAGTGATGATACAAAATAAGGATCGACAGAAAGATATGGGATTGTTGTTCAGTAGGAAAAGCAAGAAGAATTAAGATACTCCACTTACATTTCATTTTGCATTGTTAAGTTCCTTGTATGCCTGTGACAATTTGCAGCGTTTTCAAAGCCTTATCTCAACCTTTTAAGTATTTGGTAGGTCTATAAAGAATAATGGTTCTGTATCTAGGAACAGCCTATTGGTATTAGCCTCACACATTTTTACTCTAGTCATTTCTGATATTTAACTTGAAATAACACACCACACATTTTGAGGTTATGAAATTCCATATGAGAAAAAGCACACAATATTAACTAATAACAACTCATCTCTGTTAAGCACATTTTAATAAAGCATTTTCCATGTTTCTTGTCTCATTTAGAATAGCAGTCAGGTCTTCAAACTATCTCTGCATGGACTAGAGACAACACATCCAGTTAGTTATTCTCGGCTCTTTAAAGTATCCCGATGCATCAGCGGGATGGAGCTAACGGACTGAGTGGAGGACCCCATGGTTCCTAGTTTTCAGCTAACCCTGCTGTGATCAGCTCCTACCCTGGAAATCAATCCCTGTAGCTTCCCTGGGTCTCTGGGCACCCCAGCACAGAGGAGCCCTCCTCCATCCTCTTATGTCCAGACCCCTTAGGGAAGAGAATTTATCTGAACTTCTTCTCAGTTGTTCTATGGATTTTAAGAATAATTTTTAAAAGCTTATCAAACTCTAGAAGGGCCAGACTTTCAGTTCCCAAAAAGGAAGAACTCATGGTACTTCATTTTGGCTTCTTCGAATATGGACAAAATGAATAATCCCTAGGATGAAAACACCAGGAAAATGCGTCGAGGGTTCCTGCTGGGGTAATTCACTGGAAACTCACAATGAACTTGTGACACTCAGCAGAATTAAGAAGTGAGTCTCCTTGATAGTGTTCAAAGGATTGACTTAATGAAAAAACCAAGGGAACCTCTTCAGAAGTAAGATAAACAGCCAGAGTGAATCTCTGTCTTGTATCATGCTTAAAATACTGGGCATTACTGTGTACTCACCAAGTACAGGGTCTGAAGACTCATTTCATTTGCTGTTCACAATGACCTCATGAGGTTAGTATGCTTATTATCTTCATTTCCAGATGACTGAACTGAAGCTTAAAGAGTTAAAAAGTGTTCCCAAAGCCTCACAGTAAGTGGCAAAGCCAAGATTCAGAGTCTATAATCTTAACCTATACTATATTAATATCCCTGGTGCCATCGGTACTTAAATCTGATTATGTTTTGAGAAGACTCATAGATGAGCGGCTTATTCTTATGATCGTGCCTTCACTTACCCTCATTCATAACAAATCGCGATAAGATTCCCAAAGCTGAGGCATTCTGGATGACTAATACAGCATAATGTATAAGATGCCTTTCACAATATAAAGTGCATACAAATCACCTGAGGATCTTATTAAAATGCAAATTCTGATTCAGTAGCTCAGGGATGAGCCAGAAGATTCTGAATTTCTAACATGTTCCCAGATGATACTGATGGTCTGAATTGTAGCAAGAAGGTACTGGAAAAGAGAAACCCAGTTTGAGAGGACCCGGAATAGAGTCTCAGCCAGGCAGCAGTTGAGCTGTCCATTTTCTAAACTTCCCGAAATTCCTTATTTGTGAATTATAGACTATAATACCAAACAAGCTTATCTCATAGAACTGTTTTGTGTTTTTTTTTTAAAGATTTTATTTATTTATTTGACAGAGAGAGAGAGATCACAAGTAGGCAGAGAGAGAGGGGGAAGCAGACTCCCCGCTGAGCAGAGAGCCCAACACGGGACTTGATCCCAGGACCCCAAGATCATACCTGAGCCGAAGACAGAGGCTTTAACGCACTGAGCCACCCAGGCACCCCTCATAGAACTGTTTCGATGATCTGGTTGGATAATGCTTTGTAAGTGCTCAAAAAATAAAAAATAAAAAGTCATCTGTTACTAACATCATTAACATGAAGCTCAAACTTGTTCAGTTCGATGTCCTCCCCAAAGTATACCTGAACCTCAGATCTATCTTGGCTATAAAAACATTTACCAAACAAATTGTCCTGCTCGGTTCTGTGCCCATGTTATCCTGAGGTCACATGGAATTCTGTGGCTTTACTCATCCAGAGAATAAGATAGAATCCACAATTCCTTACCCACAAAGCTGTTTTTACAAGCTTCCTATGAAATTTCAGCCTGAGAACAAAATATTACACTCTCTCTGTATGGATATCTTACCTGTGTCATGACTCTGATCTGTTCCTTGTAGTGATCGACTGTATTTTAACAGCATTGTTATCTCACGCTATTAAAGTGTGTTGACAATGCTGGGCTTGCTACTACCACCACCCTCCCCTGGTTCCCCCATAAATTCCATCAATAACAGCCTAATATTGAAGGCCACCAAATAAGGGCATTCTCTGCAAATTTTCAAGGCTCAGCTTTCTGAATGCCCTTGTCTCCTAGCGACAGGTTTGCCAGATCCGGCATTTCAGGTTGTCCCTATGAAAATGCTAATTGTTTTTGGAGACCTTGAAAAAGTCATGATTTATTCATAAAAAAGGAGCCTCCCTTTCCCCTTTGGAACTCAACCAACATCGATCCATTCATTTAATAAATATGTGTTTAATAGCCAATGCTAGGTGTTGTGCATGATGCAGGAGAGACAAAGATGAATGGGACATAAATAGTAAATATATGACCTTGGGATTCATACAGGCCAGGTTCATAGACGTAGTCCATTAACTTTTAGACTTCTTTTTTTTATTTTATTTTATTTATTTGACACAGCGAGAGAGAGAGAGAGAGCACAAGCAGGGAGAGTGGCAGGCAGAGGGAGAAGCAGGCTCCCTGATAAGCAGGGAGCCCAATGTGGAGCTCAATCCCAGGACCCTGGGATCATGACCTGAGCTGAAGGCAGACACTTAACAGACTGAGCTACCCAGGTGCCCCAACTTCTAGACTTCTGATCTTGGGCAAACTAAAATGTTATTGAGTTCAGTTGCTTCCTTGATAAATGATTTGTATGAAGCTTAAATAAGACAGTATTTATAGTATGATTTTACAATGTTTGAGACATAGAAGATTTCTGAAGTATGATGGTTTGGGTTACTAAGCAATCCTATATTCCATCCCATGGAGATCTGGAAGAGCCAGAGAATCTGATAAATTCAATAAAGTGTAAAGAGTTCTGAATGGTAGAGGGAGGCACAAGATTAATCTCTGGAGTGAAGTGATTTTTTCTAAATTATTTTATTTTTATCTCTCAAAAGTTCACCTTCTTTTCAATATAATCCTATGATCCTTGGGAAGAAAAACCATCAAGGAGCATTTAATGAAATTAAACATGAACAGACACTTGTAGAATTGAATTAAGTGATACTAGGATTTTCAGGATTAAAATTTTAGTCCCTCTGTATTTGGGATTCACACTTTGTTAGTGTGAATTACAGAGGGATTATGTTTCATTTGAAGAACATGTTCTTGAAGACCTCAAGCAATTCAAGGTCTTAATCAGTTGTTTCCATAAGGCTAAAAAGAATGGCCAGAGTTTTTGTTACAAGCTTTAAAGGATATCGCTTCAATATACCCAGATAGCTCACCACTCATTCAGTCTGCCAGCTTTGAAGTTATGAAATTCTTAACAAATGTAACAAAAATTTGAGTGTTGAATTACTTTCAAATTTGCACATAGTGTGAGACTTTACTGCTTACACGATATTATTTCAAATTTGCATGAAAATGTGACTTTATGTAACGCAAAGAATTCTCTTAGGCAACATTTTGATGTGGTCAAGATAGTTACTTACAAAAAGTTATCAGACAACATCTACTAAACTGGCATGCAATTAATTTTCTTCAGCAGGACATAGCCCCTCAGCTGCTATGATAAATTTAACATCGGATTTTCCTGGCTCAGTTTCTAATAAATAAAAATCCTGAGCAGCAGACAGCTGCCTGTTTTCAAGGGTGATATTTTACATTGTGTGTCAGCCTAAAGCATTAGTTACTAAAAATTAAATTAGCAGGAAGAGCTATTCATATCCATCTTAGGGATATTGATTTGTTGTTCTTGATTTTTCTGTAGTGCTGATAGAGAAGTTAGGATTAAAGTATTAGGTACTCTTTCCACTTATACTGTTTAATTAAACATGACTTCTCTGAACCCACATTGATATAATTTGTGAATATCACTTCTACCTCAACAGGTACAATATCGTGGCAATACATACGGATTATTTCAATGGACTTGTTGAGTTGGAAATCTGCATTTATGTTCTTTCCTAACTGCTGAGAATGTGTAAGCATCTTTTCTGCATTAGGAGATGTAGACCTGAATTCGAATCCCTACCTACTTGCTGAGGGATATAGAAGTGACCTAAAATCTCTGATGTATTTAGGTTTCAAATTTAAGGTATAAAATAGGGATCATACCTAGCTTGCAAAATCATTGTAAGAATTAGTGATAACATATAAGATGCCTAGTCCTCCGTCTAGCAGGTAGCAGGTGCAAAATAATTAATATTCACATGAAGATCTTTTATATAAAGTCTTTTATATAAAGATCAGTGAACAAAAACCACTCACTACAGTTAACATTTATTTATTCAACACATTTTTAATTGAGAAGGAATGAAGTTCCATATACTTAGGTACTGGGAATAAAGTAGTCAAAATACATAAAATCCATGCCCTCAAGGAATTTACTACCCAGTTGAGATAGGCAAGCAATAAACATACAACTAAAGTACATAGTACATTAATATTGACAAGCACTATTGAAAGGGCAACAAAAAGTTCTGCTACACCTGGGAAGTCCTGGTTTATGCCAATCATCTTGGTATCATGATTATAGTGCCCCCTTTTTGTTTTCAGTGGTGTTCTAGGTTGGACAATAGATTTTATGGTTAACTACATTAGTTTTCTAGGGCTGCTATAACAAAAGACGGGTAGTTTACACAACAGAAATGTATTTTCTCATAGTTCTGGAAGCTAGAAGTTCAAGATCAAGGTGTCAACAGTTTGGTTTCTCCCAAGTCCTCTTTCATTGGCTTGCGGATGTCTGCCTTCTCTGTCTGGGTCCTCACATGGCCTTTGCTCTGTGCTCAATGCATCCCTGGTGTCTCTTCATCTTCTTCTAAGGACACCAGTCAGATTGGATTAAGGCCCACTCCAATGGTCTCACTTTAAGTTGATTGTCTCTTTCAAGGCTCTGTCACATTCTGAGATAATGGGGGTTAGTTACATCATTGACATATGACTTTGGGGAAGACAAAGTCAACCAGTGTAATAAACCAACATATGGGGGGAAATAAAGCAGGAAAGAGGAATAGGGAGTGGTTAGGTGACAGTTCAGGTTTAAGTAGGATGGCCAAGAAGGTGTCATCAAAATGTCCATGTTGGAGTAAAGACCTGAAAGAAGTGAGGGAGTGATCTGGGAGATACTCGAGATAAGACATTTCAGGAGCAGAGACCAGTCAATAGCAAGTTCAGAATAAGAAGAGTAAAAAAGGAGACAAGATAGACAATGAGTTTTGGTGGGAGCACTGTGCACACTTTGCAAGCCATTGTAGGAAATTTGGCTATTAGTCTCAGGGATATGGAAAGTCACCTAAAATTCATAAATATCTGGTTAGTTAATTAGCTAGAAACAAAGAAGGGAAGATTCTGGCTTCTAGTTTAGTTCTTTGTGAATGCTTATCCCCAAAAGAGATTTACCTAACCCTAACTGCAGAATATAGAACATATCAAACCCAAAGGGAAAAATTTACTCACTGTAAGGTGTTGTAAATTAATTACCTAGGATAAATATGCTTAGTGGGAATTCGCGAAAAACTACCAGTACCATCAAGAAGGTATCATAAGTACAGCACCATGTCTTTGATTTTGAAGGACTCCATATATAAAGGAAGTGTTCTATTCTAAGTAGAGGATGAATATGTGGCCATGATATAATTTGATTTTTTTCTGGCATCCTAGCAAATTTGTTAATTGATGTCTGTGTTAGTTTCTTATGGCTTCTGTAATAAATTACTACAAACAATGAAAATGTATTCTCTCACAGTTTAGGAGACCACTGTGAGACCACTGTGAGTCTTAAATTAAGGTGTCAACCATGTGTCAATATGGTTGGTTCCTTCTGGAGTTTCTGAGGGATATTCTATTTCATGCCTGTCTTTTAGTTTCTGGTGGCTGATAACAATCATTAGCATTTCTTAGCTCATAGCTGCATCAATCCAATCTCTGCCTCCATCACTGTATGGCCTTCTTTCCGTGTGTGTGTGTGTGTGTGTGTGTGTGTGTGTGTGTGTCCTTTATCTTATAAGGACACAAGTCATTTGATTTAAGGCCCATCCTAAATTCAGCATGACCTCATCTTAACTAATTATAACTAATTATAAGTGGAAAAACTCTATTTCCAAAGAGGATCCCATTCTGAGGTTCAGCATGAACATGAATTTTTGGGAGACACCATTCAACCCGATACAATGTCCGTAATCAAAACTGTAAAACTGTAGTTCTTAGGAAAACCTATCTGCATGGGATTTGTGAAGAACAGGACAATGGTTCTAAACTCAGCTTCCTGGTGCTCCTGAGTGGCTCAGTCAGTTGAGCATTTAACTCTTGGTTTCAGCTCAGGTCATGATAACATGGGTTATGAGATCAAGCCTCACTGTGAGTTTCACGCTCAGCAGGGAGTCTGCTTGAGATTCTCTCCCTCTGCCCTTCCCCCCACTTGCAAGCATTGTTTCTCTCTCTCCCTCTCTCTCTCGATCTCTCTTAAATAAATAAAAAACTCTTACACAAAATAAATAAATTGGGTTTCCTATTTGAGTTAGCTGATTCACTTGGTCTGGAATGATCAGGAGTAGCAAATTTTTAAGCCATTCTGGTGATTCTAATGAGTATCCAGGGCCAATTAATTGGTACTCACAAAATTGTAAACACTTCAGCTTCATTGCATATCTTATCTGATTATCATCCCAAGTACCTATCATGGGGTCTGCCTTATAATAGAATCAATAAATACCTATTGGTTAGATTAATGAACAAATAATTTTATAGGATAAATGCAGTTTTGAAAAAATATTACATACAGTGACCCAAAAGAATAGGAAAGTAATGTTTCACATTGGAAGTTATAATGGGTTTCATCGTATTTCTTCAAGCATTTGAAAGATTTTGCAGAAACAATTACTTCATTCATCTCCTACCCTCCTTGTGATTAGTAAGTGTCACATATTATTAGCACCATTTTTCAGATGAAGAAATTGGATCTCCTAGTGCAGTTTTCTCTTCAACTGCATTATTACTTTTTAATACCACCAGGAAATTGATAGACGTCGTACAGAAAAAAATCGAATTAGAAGCAGCATTTCTAGTAAAGGAACATAGGTCACTGAGTTTTTGGGACTATATTCAAGATAGGATGATTTAAGAAGCCTAACTTAGGGGGTGGGGGAGGAAGTAAAGAACCCTCCACAAAGTGAAACAAATAATGCTATAGCCAAAGGTTACACAGTCAGACCTGATAAGTGATGTAGTCCGGTGATTTATTAGAGCCATCATTACTATAGTAGAGAAGTCAGAATGTCAGACCTAGATTGAGACAGATGGACATGTGCTCACATCTTGGTCCTGCCATTTCAAAGCTGAATACCCTTAATTCCCTTGCCTATAATTTGGCTATCATATTATTATCTGCCACATGGAGTTCATGGGAAGTTTAAATGATATAATGCTTGTAAAGTGCTTGGCACATAGAAAGTTCTTATTGTTATGTTAGAACACTGCATTTTAGGCATTATTACGTCCTTCTTTCCTAAGGGCAAGATCATGTTCAAGTGAAATGTAGAGACCTTTCCTGTTTTACTGTTTATCCTGACATTATTCCCCCCATGATATAGGTGAGATCAAAGAGGCTCAGTGAGGTTAGGTTACTTATCTAAAGTCTCACAAACAAAAAAATGGCAAAGCTTAGATTCAAACTAGTTCTTTCTGATTCCAAAGTGGCAAGACTTTCTGCTACAAATGTTACAATTAATGCATCCCAAATGACTTACATTTTTTTATGGTTGGTAAGAATACTTAACCTGAGATCTACCCTTTAACAAATTTGTAAATGTGCAATGCAGTGTTGCTAACTAGAGACACTGTGTCATATAGCACATCTCCACAAGTCATTCATCTGGCACAACTAAAACTTTATACCCAGAGAATAACATTTCCCCATTTCCACCCTCCCCCAGCCCCCTCAGGCACCATTCTCCTTTCTGCTTCTATGAATTTGACTATTTTAGACACCTCATGTAAATAGAATCATGTATTCTTCTCTGGCTTATTTCACTTAGCCTAATGTCCTCAAGTTTCATCTATGTTGTCATATATGACAGGATTTTCTTCTGTTTGAAAGCTGAAAAATATACTACATTAATATGATAATAATATTGCATTATATACGACTACTTCCATTTTAAATTTCTGTTTCATTTTTCCTATAATTAAATCTACTTTTTAAAAAGATTTTATTTATTTATATTAGAGAAATCATGAGCAAGAATGAGGGGCAGAGGGAGAGGGAGAAGGAGGCTCCCCACTGAGCAGGGATCCTAACACGGGGCTCAATCCCAGGACTCCAGGATCATGACCTGAGCCAAAGACAGAGACTTAACTGACTGAGCGACACAGGTGCCCCTACTTACAGCTATTTTTAAAATGAAATTGTCCATTTACATTATTTGCCTTGTAACAAAGTGGCCATTTTGTCAGTGACTGAACATTACTCTATGGGAACAGACCACACTTGTTGCTGATATAATTTGTCATCTTTGGACATGAAAAGCAGATACTAACAGATGGGATGTTAGGACCCTTGTCGTAAATTGGCACTGTCCGGGGCAAACCCCTACTTACAGAGAACTACAGATAATTTCCCAAATCCCGCACAGAGGATCTCACCCATATAAGCAGTTTGGGTCATTTGTGCAGAGGAACGAAGGAAAATTGGGTTTCAGTGATGAATTTTAAAGGAGCCCAAAGAAAATTGACACCTTTTCCATGTTGTTGTTTTCTGCTAGTATTCTCTTACTTATTCTGCCAAGAAAAGGAGGCAATAATGTGGACAACCGCAAGCACTTAGTACTGGTTTAGAAAGCATTGTAGCTCTTGACCATCCAGTTGTTTACTAATATTTGCCCACCAATAATGTGCAATAATTATCCTGTACTCAGTTGACTAAAGCTCTCTCTACATTTTTCATGACCATTGCAGTCAACACAAAGGTAAAGAAAATTCAGTGGAACCCTGCCTTGATTGAGAGAGACTGAGTCAGAGGCAGGAAGAGACAGAGAGCAGACAAAGATAAAGCAGAGATACAAATAGAGATATAGAAGGATAAAGAGAAAAATCTGGAGTCAGAGAAGCACAAAGATGGAGAGCGAGAAGGAGACAGAGAGGTAAGGAAGTGACAAAGGCTAAGAAAGAGAGGGGGAGAGTGAGTTAGAGAAAACAGGGGCAGAGAGAGACACAGGAGAGAGCCTGAATGGCTGACAGACTGGCACTCATTTTATGAGAAACAGGTGTCTTCAAGTAGCGTCTCTAAGTAGAGTCAAATTCACTCTCTTTGCATTTAGATTCTGTAGATTATTTCCAGCAAATTCAGATACCTTCTGGCTCCCTTCTTCTGGATTAACTGATGGACAAAATGTAACTTTTTTACAACCGGGGAAAACAAAACCAGTCAATTAGGAAGGTCAGTGCTCTGCCTCCAAAACTCATAAAGTTTCTAAATTAAATGTAGATATTTCCCCCTCATTTTCAGTCATTAATCCTGCTGCTGCGCTTCTTCAAGGTGAACAATTACATCCAGAGCTGATGCAGGACCAATAACAATGGGCATAGTTGACAGCAGTTTTCAGTAAGAATTATCACCAGAGTGTGAACCCCAGATTATCCGGGGCTTTCTTTTTTAGGAATAAATTTGGACATACAAAATGAACTGTGTGTGTATTTATAAGGCACAAGCTTATCTGAAAAATGAACATGCTGCAAGATAAGTTCACATTTGCAACTCACCGAGAATGTGCTTCCTAGCCTCAATATCAAGTCACTGCTCATAAATCAGCATGCCAGTGATTCAAAGGAGGGACACACAGATGGGATCATAGTGCCACTAAAACTGCTGGTGATTTGGTCATAGTTATTGATTCCAGGGAAGACACCATGTCTATGGAAACATCATTAGCTCTTTTCCTCCACCTGACATCCACAGGCTGAACAGCTAGGAAGAAAAACATTGTCCATAATTCAAAAGCACAAGATAGAAGCTGAACAGGGCTGTGAATTATGGAGTAGGAGCCTTTATTCTCATGCAAAGCCACAGAAAGTAT
>CM052899.1:163213939-163280884 GCA_028534135.1 Potos flavus
CCCAGACCTGAGAGCCCAGCAGCTGTTATAGGTAGAGTGAGTTTGGCAGGTATCAGAATTTAAGAAGAAAGGAGGAAATCAAGCAACTGGCAAATATTTCTTGAGTGTTTGCCATGTGCCAGTTTCAGGGGTGACTATGGAGTTTGGCTGGACATCTAGAAATCAAACATGAAGTAAAAGAGCTGAGTACAAGGTAAAACTAAAGTTTTTCTCCTACTGCAGTTGGCTGGTAGAACCTTTTCTTTCTAATTCCTTATCAGAATAAGGTTTCACCCAATAGTAGGTAAGTAGTGATACCTCTAACAGTAGCGTGTGCAGCAGGAACGACAGAAAAGATAGAGCAGGGGATGGAGGAGGCCCTTTCCTTCAGGAAGCGTGGAGGTACAACAGCAAAAGTTTACCAGAAGCAAGTGTGCTTGCACTGAGTTTTAAAAGCTGCGTGGACATATTGAAGTTGATCATTGGTGAAGGGCCACCAAATTGTGCATACAATGGCAGGCGTTTGAAATGTCACAAAGAAAGAGAAGCAGAATGTATTGCTTCGGAAGCTAAAATAATGCAAAATCCTAATGTCCCAGAGGAAGTTTACAAAGGACACGGTACTTAGAGGGATGTGTCCTTCTACATATGTACAAGGAAGAAGCCAACTAAAGAGTTCATTTTATGTAAATCTGATTTATTTATAAGATAAAAAACTTACTTAGATACTAATCAAGGAAATGAAATCAGGTCTTGTTTTGGTATTGAAAGTAAATTTATTCACTCATTTGTCAGACATTTATTGATCTCCTCTTATGTGTCAGACCATCAATTAGCACTTGGGATATCAAGTAAACAAGACATTTCACACCATATAAGTGTCAAGGGCAGAGGAGAGACTTGTTTTGTGAGTTCCAACAAAGGTAAGAAGAATAGCCTGGCCACTGGTGGATGGTCCAGAGCAAGAAGGTGGTAGAAATGCTGTCAGAGGGTGAGGCATGGTTAGCTCATTCAGGGATTGTGGTCTGTGGTAGGAAGTGTGATTTTTTTCCCCAAAGAATAGCATGAAGGTTGTAGAGGGCTTTTAAGCAGAGAAATGATATGATTTGATTTATGTATCTACTAGTTCACTGTCATCCCCCCACAAAAGATCTATCAGGTTTCTACCCAGTGCACACTGATGATGGGGTGGAACAGCCCCAAAGGGAGATTGCTAGCCTTGTGGTCAGAACTCTTTATAATTCCAATGTAGGAATTATAAAGTAGAAAAACAACACATGATGCATTGCCAGGTCCATATTATAAAGATGGAAGATGGCCTAACCTAGATTTAAATTGATTCTCTTGTTATTGCCTTATATTTAAAGACCTCTGAACTAATTTGGAGGGGGGACTATATATATATATATATATACACACACATATATCAACATGCAAATGCAGGCTCTGGGCACTGAGTGGACAAGTTAATGGTGAGTTGGACAGTTGTGGCTCTTGACACCAACAGTTATTCTGAGCATTTACTAACTTGCCCACCCAAGTGCTATTGATTTTCCTTGACTCCTCTCTAACCATCTGAAGTCACATATACAACTCCATCCATTCCCGGGTTAACATTTTGTGAACTCCCCTTGCTTCTTTTGGAATTACTCTGCTTGAATAATTCTGTCCATGTGCATGTGTGAAAAATGCAAAGGACTGTTGCATCTTTGGGCATGTCCACTTATATTAATGAGGCTGAATATCAAGGACATCTAATCTACTGTCTCACTTTCAGGGAAGGCAAAGGTACTAACAGGTGATTGCGGTGTGAATGATTTATTCAGGGCATCTATCGCCTCTGTAATCAAAGATGGGGAGCAATGAGAACAGGAAATTGTCATGTGGGCCCCAACTCTGGTTTGAATATAGACATTTCAATCCAGTTAACTCTTTCAGTGATCTTCCCAACCTCAGGCCAACAAAAGCCACCAAATTTTACTTTAACTGCTTGAAAGACAGACTCGCGATTCTATTTCCACTTGCTAACGCAACATATGCTTTAATGCAACATACGGAAAAGTTTTGAAAAGAAAACCTAAACAATGAGAAAAACGGGGGGGAGGGGAGATTCTTTCTTTCTTTTTTTTTTCCTTCTGGGGTCCCAACCCACTGCCTGTGATTGCCTGCTGAGCAGATGACTGCATCTGTCCCCTGCCTGCCCAGCTTCCCGTGATAAGCCGTGCGGCATGCCCGTTTCTCTCCGCCGACAGCATTAACAGAACCCATCGCATATGTTCTAGGTTTCCTCTACGCTCAGAACAGCACCAAGCGCAGCATTAAAGAGCGGCTCATGAAGCTCTTGCCCTGCTCAGCTGCCAAAACGTCGTCTCCTGCTGTTCAAAGCAAGTTTGTTTCTGTTTTTTTTTCCTCCCCCCCACCCAACCCGTTTGTTTGTTTTGTTCCTTTAGATCTGCATGCACTCCAGTTCTCTGCTTCTAAAGGAAAAAAAAATCAATTTATTATATTATGCAAAACCAAGTCTATTGATGTACTCTCGTGTACCCAAATGCCCAGGGGAACTTTTGTGCAATCGTGAGGCCCTTCCCACCTGGCAGGCTGATGGCACAGTGTTAGTGGCAAGAGCCTGGGCTTCAAAACATTTGGAAATTTCTGTTTGATCTGAGAGGTGAGAGTAGCTTTGGGAGTCCCATGGCTTAAGCTGCTACACACTTCGCCCTGCATCACCTTGTAGATTTCCTCACTCACATCCAGGCATTTGGTGCACACCATTCAGATACTGCCAACCTTCAGAAATATCCCTAGGTTAGAAAATCTACTACAAAGTGGAAACCATTTACACAAATGCGAGGGTTTTGTTTTTTTTTTTTGCTCACTCCCTCTCTGTATCAGTCAGGGTTCTCTAGGAAAACAGAACCAATATATACATGCATACTCACATATACATGCACAGAAACATACATACATGTATATATATGCACATATATGCATATACACACATTTTTTTCTTTTAAGTTTTTATTATTTAAATACACCATACTAGAGCAAATGTCTCTGAAAATATCACAAATAAAAGATTTTTTTCTTCATTCAGCAAATTAGAAGTAGGGGGAAATTTCTACACAGTAGCTGCTATGAGCCTGATTTTTTTTTCCAATTTTTTTTCGTTCTTTTTTTTTTTTCCTTTGCCATGGAAGTAGCAACATTAGGAGGAAAACACATGCATACATACATTGTATTTTACAGAGATACAATAAAAGTGTTTGTGATAGACACATACATACATGTATATATATGCACATACATGCATATACACACAAACATGTGTATAAAGGTATTTATTTTAAGGAATTGGTTCCCATGACTGTGGAGGTTGGCATGTCTGAAATCTTTAGGGCAGGCTGGCAGGCTGGAAACTCAGGCAGAATTGGAGACTTCAGTCTTGATACAGAATTCCTTCTTCCCAGGAAATCTCAGTTTTCGCCTGGCTGTTCAGCATGGGATGAGGTCCGCCCACATTATCTAGGGTCATCTCCTTTTCTTAGAGTCCACCGCTGGTAGATGTTAACATGGTCTGCAGAATACCTTGACAGCAACATTGAGATTAGTGTTGGTTGAAATAACTGGGTGCCTAGCTTAGCCAAGTTGACACAGAAGACTAACTTTCACTCTCTCCACCTTCTCTTTCTCTCCAATTTTGTGACGATCTTGAGGAGTAGAAGGTAGAGGGTATCTAAAGGGCAATGCTTTATTTATTTTATAATGATGCTGTGTACAATTTTAATGAACATTTACAATTATCTTATGTTTACACTCTTTTTTTTTTTAAGGCTTTATTTATTTATTTGAGAGAGAGAGAGAGAGAGAGAGAGATTGAGCACAGAGAGGGAGAAGCAGGCTGCCCACTGAGCAGAGAGGCCTACGCAGGACTCAATCCCAAGACCCTGGGGTCACGACCCGAGCTGAAGGCAGAGGTTTAACTGACTGAGCCACCCAGGCGCCCCTATTTATGTTCTTTCATATACAATATTTTTCAAACAAACAACAAACTGTTAGAATCAGACAAAGAAGGTGGTGTTCTTTGGCAGTGACAAAACAGTATGAAGAATCTGGCTAACACATTCTACGTGTAGGGCTCTAACTCATATCTTCACCAACTCTTTTTATATTCCTCTTCACCATCGTATAGGAACTGATGGGCTCAGCAATATAAAAAATGTGGATGCCCTGAAATTTCACTAGTCTCCACAACGTAAATGGAAAAAATATAGAAAGTACCTCAAACAACCCGATACATCCAGTCAAAGTCCTAGGATAAAACAGTAACTTCAGTGCATTGGTTAGACATAATATATCATAATAATAAGATTTAATTAATTCACTTATCCAATCACCATAAATGTATTATATGTCAGTTCCTATTCCTATTCTGGGAGCTATAACAGTAAATAAAACAGCTTTAAAAAGGTTCTATCCTACTAGAACATTCTGTGGGGAAAGGGGGCAGGACAAAATTACTTTTATTAGTGACAGTCTGATGGATGAAAATTTAAATTATCTTTTAGATCCATTGTTTCGATTTTTTCCACTCATTGCACACACCATCCACACTATCTCACAAACAAAAACATAATGTGTCATCTGCAACCTAAGAGGCCACAATCCCAGAATAATGCCCCAGCCCCGATCATCCACAATATTGAAGCTGCAGACATTTTTATTGCCACCATTTGTCAGCAAATGTTTGTTATTAGAGCCATTGCTTTCCTCCTTTCAAGTTGGAGTCAAAATTGCCTGTTCACCAGATATTCACTGAAAACATAGTCATTTGTACACAGTAGACAGGTAAAATATAACTTTAAAATGGATTCCTGTATTCACTTGGGAAGAACGAAATTGCCGGGTTCTATTAGCACGCTTCCTGCACCAATCCCTGGTAATGTCAGACCCCAAATAAATGGTCATGGAGGATACAATGAAATTTTCGACTAATTGTGAGGGAAAAGCCAGGATCTTTCTTGAAGGGAAAAAAATAATAATAAAAGATGCTAAAAAATGAGCAGAATGATCCTGAAAACTGACATTTTTATAAAAATAGGATTTCATAAAATTGGCTGATATTGAACTGATGTTAGATTTAGACTGTGAGCCCAAAATTTCTGCACAGAGAACCCTGTGGTGAGGTTTGGCTTGATGGGGCTAGTTCTAGGCTTGAATGAGCAGCACAGTGGCTGAGAGAATATTCTCCACCATATCCCGTGCACCTTCAAAAAGGTAGTTAATGAAGGGCCAATACTCATTCTAAATTCCATTTTCTTTTCCACAAAAGTAGATAAGAGAGGGCTCTTCATTCCTCAGGGCAGGAATGTGAGATTTATCTGTATCATGCAAATAACAAAAGAAAAAAATATTTCCTCCAGAAAGGCCGAAACTCCTGCTGAGTTATGGAGTGCTTGGATTTCTAGTCAGAGCACCTGAGAGTTTGAAGAGAACCTAGGAAGACTCGTGGCCTCACCTCACATCTGGTTCCCAGACAGACTCTTCTGTCATCACCAGGGAGCTGCTGTGCTTCATCAGGGAGGCACCCATTTGCTGGTTGCCAGCTTTACAGAGCATTCTTCCTCATGCCAGGCCCAAAATCAGCCTACTTTTTCACTTTCAAGCATATTGGTCCTAGTCCAATGCTTAGTGTAATCTGCAGCACCTGCTCCTTCCTCCACAGGACAGCTTTCCTCCTGCTCCCCGTCCTTCTCCTTCAGAGCTGGGAGGGCAACTGGTTTATTCACCAAAGTCACTCCTCTTCATGGCAGTAAATTTAGAAAGCATAAAAAAAAAGTTAAGAAATCACACTCACACACACACACACACACACACACACACACAGACCATACGACAATCTCCTAATCCCAGTATACTCCTCTACCTTGAAGTATCTACAAATAAGTGACATCTTTTCCCATCAATGTGTCTGCATTAGTGATCACACCTATACCAAATTTTTATCCTTTTCTTACGTTGCATACGCACTAACTTTGTTATTAAAAATGTAAATGCCATTTTTAATGGCAACATATTGTTACATTGTAAAGTGACAGTATGCTGTCTTTGACCACATTCCCTGGCTTCTGAATATTTAGATTTTTCCCCTTTTCCCTTATCATCCCATAATATAAATAGCACTGGGATAAACATCCCTGTGTATACATCTGTGTATGCCTTTTAGATTATTTCTCTCCCAGATTTGGAATCATTGGATGAAAGCATTAAATTATGTGAATGCAAGCTTCCTCAAGTATTTTAGAAAATTGTTTTTTGAGTTGGCCTTTTAAATATTTAAACATATCATGCATATTACCTCTTGAGTTTTTTTGTTACATAGAATTAATATACTCAGTATTTGGAAATTACACACATTTTATAGTCATTTGTTAAATGTCGACTTGAAATATTTCTTTTGCTATTTGTGCTTCAAATGAAATCATTAAAAGAAGTAGCACATGACAAAGAGTTTCTACATGAAACATTATTATAGCCAGTATTAAATTTTTGAAAATCAAAAGTATTACTCATCTTTAACAAAAGAAAAAATAACAAGCTCCAACCTTTTTGTGTTCAAGCACATCTCTTAACTATGAGATTTGAGATTGTCAGGCAAATATCAAATTCTAAGTGCCTTGGAAAGATGTTGGGGAACAAACATGGCAGATCTACACAGTGGCCTCTGGTAAAATGGGAGTAACAGTCATGATTCAAATGTCTTCCTCCTGACACAAGAATACCCCAACAAGAATGAGAAATGGGATAGGGACTGAGGCTGGGGACACCTGGGCTGTGAATTAAGGATTAGCTTTTAAGTTTGGGCCCCCGTGCCTTGGGTAGCCTATTGTCCCCTGCTCTTTGAGCACCTGACACCAGATGCAGATAAGAGCACCAACCAGATATAGGAGACTGGTCACCTTCACTCAGTCACGTTCCCTCACTTTCTCATACCACTCATTGGAAGCTGTCCACTTGCCGAAATTAAAAAACAACAATAGCAACAACTAGATCAACAACTTCCCTTTACTTTTATGCTTCCCAAACACTATCTTCCTGGCCGCTAAATTCTGGTCAATTTTCTCTCTGAAATATCTTTTATATTTACTACTGTCTTGTGCGAGGACACTTGCTCAGACCCCCATTATCCCTTCTAAGAACTACGGAAAGAGGCAGATGGAGGCAGACTGGGCTTTAACGTCATCCTCGCATGCATTTGAATTCCTGTTGTGCTACCTACTAACAAAATACCTGGAGCTATTTAATTAAATTATCTGGACCCTAAGTCTCCTTATTTGGTCATTTGTTCACATTATTTTTTTGAGAAACCATGTGTTGTCCACATGATTCTAGGCATTGGCTTTATAGTGGAGGATTAAGACATATTAGTTCACTGTCTTCATTGAGTTTATATGGGAAGAAAGATGATAAACGTGAAAACAAAGACAATCTTGGAGGGTGATGTGTATTATAAAGTAAGTCAACCTGTGCCAAAGTAATGAAAACTAAATGCAGGTAGAAAAGCTACTTTGCCTGGATGAGGGAAAGCGTCATTCACGAGGTGACTTTTGAGACCCAAAAGCAAGAGGAGGTCCATGGTATGAGGGTCTGGAGAGAAAGTTTCAAGGAAGAGGACACTGCAAGAGCAAAGGCTCTAAGGAGGGAAGGAGCATAGCTTATTCATGGTACAAAAAGAAAGACCACTGGATCATCAGACAAATGGGTGGTTGTGGGATTAAACAAGATAATTCATACAAAGTACTTAGTACATGAAACATCATGAGTATGAAAGTATGACAGGTTATTAACTCAGTTGAAAATCCCAGTCAGCTTCTGAGGCAGGTGTATTATTTCTCCTGTATAATGGCTGAGGAAACTGAGGCACAGAGAAGTTAGACAATTTTGCCAATTAACAGAGCTGGGACTGTGACTCTAGAGCCTTCTGTCTTCATCACTTCATCAGGCCGAGCTGTACCGACCACCTCTGATATTGACTGAGGAAGTCCGTTTAGGGTGTGTAATTGTAGCTCTGTTTCATACTTTGAATCACAAGTCTTCAAATTAGAAGGAAATGTAGGAAAGCTTTAGGTGTGGCAGGAAGGTAGGAAGGTAGGCCTTACATCCCCATGCAGGAAGGAAGATAGGCCTTACATCCCCATTTCACAATTGAGATAATTGTCCTGAAAAGGTTGTAATGATTTGTGCAGAATCTACAACTGAGACGTTGGAATAAACCCACACCCAAAATTCTCTTAGTCCAATGATACAAATGCACTTAATGAATGACTGCAAGATATAGGACTGTCATACCGATAGAAAAACTCTTACTAGAAAAATTCAAGGAGAGAGTGAAGGGGAATTTCTACCTAAGCAAAAGTTCATCTTATTTAAATTTTTTTTTTAAGATTTTATTTATTTATTTGACAGTGAGAGAGAGATCACAAGTAGGCAGAGAGGCAGGCAGAGAAAGAAGGGGAAGCAGGCTCCCTGAGCAGAGAGCCTGATGCGGGGCTCGATCCCAGGACCCTGAGATCATGACCTGAGCCGAAGGCAGAGGCTTTAACCCACTGAGCCACCCAGGTGCCCCCTTATTTTAAATGTTTTAAGTATTTAGACTATCATAATAACAACAACAATAGCCTATTATAAGGAATATAGCCTATTTTATATGTGAGAAAACTGAGATCTATAGAAAGGAAAGGATTTTCTCAAAATAGCAGGGCTATTTAAAAAATCTAGGATGAGAAACTAGACTCCAGTCCAGAACCAACACAAAAATTCTGTGATTTGGTATCAGTCAGCATTCTGGCAGGAAACACAAGGCATGCTTAAATAGGGCTATCAGAGGGAGTTTAATGAAGGGATTGTTTGCAAAAATATGAGCAGATTCTAGACCTTACAGTGCTGGTGAAATACCTAAAGCTAGTAGGAATGAAGTTATCATTTCTATACCCATCGTTAACAGAAAGGAAGAAAGCCATTGCTATACCTATAACTATCAGAGAGGGTTTCACAACAGGGATACTGGCCCTTGGAAGAGGAAAGCAGACACTGCAACCCAACCTTCAGCCAGGAGGGATCCCAAAAAATAAATACCATAACCTCTCTCTTCTTCCTCTCTGATCTGTTGGTTCTTCCCATTGGGCACAGGGCAAGGAGTTGAGATAATATCCATAGAGGCCAGTGTCCCGGCCCTAGAACAGTATGTAGAAGGATAGAGAGTGGTCTGGGGGCCAACTGAAGATGTTTTCCAGCTTCTATATATCTTGGAAGCCAGGGGTTGGAGATCTACAGAACCAGTAACAATTCTCAGAGTCAGTCACACTACTCTTCTTGGAAGATTTGTTCCCAGTTCCATGATAGGCTGACAACTGGCTTATAAATGTATGTTGATATTGAGTAGATAATTTTAGGATTAAGGAATTTAACTAGCTTTTTTATGAATGGCTTAGTATCAAGAAATCGCTAGCTACTATACTTTAAGTGTTTTTCTTTAAAATACAAATGCTGTCAAGTCTGTGACTATATCTCTATGTCTTCTTATTAGATAACTGAATAATTCACTGTGTCTCTCTATGCCCCAATTATGTTTTTATAAAGTAATCATTTTCTCTATTTATTCAAAGGACATTATGGTGAACAAAAGATTACTTACTAGATAATAATCAGGAACTAATGCAAAAGATAAAATATTAAACACTTGATTTTACGTGTGTTTGTATTAATACACATATTTTTATTTCAATTTGTTTCATAATATCTTCCCAGTAAATCTGAGAACCCCATTCAATCAAAATAATTGATTCACTAAATAAAAGATTCATATTAGTGGCTTTTGTTGTTGATTCTAGCAAACACAGGAGAGCGAATGTGACAAAATACTTGTGGGGCTAGATGATTCCTAACCCATTAGTATACTGCCTTGTATAATTGCAAAACATAATTTTCTAACTTTCACTTCAGATTTTTGTTATCAAATACAGCATAACATTTTAGTGTGTTTTGCTTTGCCTGGTAGATATTGATCATGGAAAGTTTTAGAAGTCTCTCTTGGGGGAGAAAGTTTTTGTTTTCAAAAAGTGACTTAACTGCTAACATGCTACCAATTAAAAATACAACAGTAAACTCCAGGAAATTTTTTAAAATGTTCAAGCTTCTGAGAATTACTTAACCTCATGCTAACTCTTTAGTGACTTTAGGTAAAAATTCTGACCTGGACCTATAGTCAGGAAAATCTTTGGAGGAACAGAAGCGTAACTCATGAAGTTTTATGAACTTACTTTGCAAGCAGAGAACAAGGTCCTTTAAATTCATTATATGTATGAGCCCTAAAATTCAAATGTAACATGCAAATTCCAAAAAAAATGTTATATTCAGATTTTTTTTAAATTTATTTAACAAGCATCTAGTACTTATTATGTGGCTGGTACAATTCTAAGTGCTTTGCACAGTTTAACTCATTATATCTTAAACCAGTTCTATACGATAGACTCCCTTTATTATTCCCATTTTACAGAATAGGAAAATGAGGACTGAGAATTGTATTATCAGTAAGAGGTATGGGGGTGGGGGAAAAGGTTCACCCAGAAGCTGAGTTTCAGAATCTGTACCTCACCAGCTCTACTGTTATGTTCAGTGTTTTGATTGGTTTTAGAGGGTTTTTTTAATCCACTTATCTGCTCAGCATAGGACAAGACTTATGCAGCCCATGTTGTCCAGAGAGCTGCTGGTAGTCCCTTGAATGAGACCTCTGTCTCACCATCAACAACTGAGAAAGCGTGGACTGTGTCTCAAATTCTCCTTCCAGATCTAGTATTGCAGGAGCCAATGAAATGGCACCTCTTATTCCTGGCTCTGACAAATGGTAGATGTTTCAAAGCTAACATAAAATTCCCTCCTTTTGCAGCACTTCACTACTCATTGGAAGCAGAAAGTGGGAAAAGTTAGAACTACCAGTCAGCACTACCATTTACTTGCTGTAAACTACATGTTTTACTAATTTGGGTATTTGTCCCTGGTGTTTTTATGGATTTTTATGGTTTTTAAAATTCTTTATCCTGATTATCTCATTTAATCCTCATAAAACTCCTGAGAGAAGGACAGATCACGAGGGTTATACTCTTTATTAAGGAAACCGAAAAATGGAGAGATTAAGTGGCTTGTCTGAAGCCACATAAGTATTTAGTGGCAAAGGGCAAGTTGAGCATTTTTTTTTCCTGGTCCATCACATAATTACCAAGAATCTTCGTTAAACCAGAATGAGGCTGAGTCTGAGAAAGATAGAGACAGGAGTCCCAGGATAGCTGGCACCTGTTGGCAGGTTTAGTGGATTTCATTTCAACATGGCAGAGCATTAATTATTTGAAAACTAATAGCTCCAGGAACAGGGGAACCCATAAATCACTTCCTCTGAAGGCTGACATTGGACTGAAATAAACAAATATGTACAGACAGCACTCAGATACAATGAATACAGGTAAATGCTGTGGGAGGCAATATGAGAAAAGAGTTAGTGTTAAGAAGTTAAGGGTGATAACTCTGGGCCTAGCCTATTTGGTTTGCATTCTGGTTCTGTGACCAACTAACTAGCTATAGAAAACTTAGGTGAGTTGTTTACTCTTTCTGAACTTCAATTTCTTCATCAGAAAGGTGGAAATAATACTAGTAAATATTCCATATACTCACCCAAAGGAGTAAAGAACCATGTGAACTGTTTACAACAGTGGCCAATAAATGTTGGCTGCTGATGTTGTTATCCTACGAGGACAATGGTGATCACAACTACTATAGTCACATAGAGAAGGGATTGAATCCCACCTAAGTGCATTTCACAAACAGGTAATATTTCTTCGGGGCCCTTTGGAGAAGAATCATATCACTAAAAGGAGGAATAGCAGGAAGAAAGTTCTAGGTAGTCAAAAAGATGACACTTAAGCAGTCAGGAGGAGTGAGGAGTGGGGAAGGGAAGCCACCGGATGAGGTTAGCTGGGCTGGGAGTCTGAAGGTTCTTACTACCAACACAAGGCTGGACTTTACTAATAAAAGGAAGCAATGAGGAATCATCCAAGCCTTTTATTTATTTTTTGTTTCAGCTTTACTGAGTTATAATTGACACATAAAATTGTAAGATATTGAAAGTGTACATAGTGATGAATTGATAGCTGTATAGTTGTAATGGACTCCCCCCATTTAATTAACACATACATCACCTCACATATATGCCATTCTTGTTTGTCTGTTTTTGCTTTTGTATGGAACTCTCTTAGGAAACGTCAATTGCACAATAAATATTACTAAATATAGTTGCCGTATTTTACATTGGATGTTCAAACACTATTTATCTTCTAGCTGAAAGTGTGTATCCTCTGAGCAAACTCTCCCTGTTTTCTCCACTGCCAAACTCTGCTGGCAACCACTTTTCTACTGTTTCTAAATTTTGACTTTTTGTTTTTAAGATTTCACATATAAGTGATATCATACAGTACTTGTCTTTCTCTGTCTGACTTATCACACTTAACATATGCCTATGTGCTATCACAAATGGCAGGATTTCTTTATTTTCCATGGCTGAATAATATTCTTATATCTTTATACTGCATCTTCTTTATGCATTCAGCCATTGATGCGCATTCAGCTTGTTTCCATTTCTTGACTATTGTAAACAATACTGCAATAAATATGGAGGTTCAGATATTGCTTCAATGTCCGGTTTGCATCTTTTTTTTTTTTTTGATAGATACCCAGAAGTGGGATTTCTGTATCAAAATGGAAGTGATTCTTTTTTTGATTGGGTTTTCTGATGGTTAGAGCCAGCCAATAGTCAAGGGAGTTGAACACAGGTCCAACTTTAGAAGGGTTGATAGTGAACTTGAAGCCAGGGAAAAAATTAGCAAAGGATCAAGAGCAGCATTTGAAGAAAGATACAGAGAATCAAAACAATCAGCAAAAACTAGTTGGGTATTGGTTTCTAAATCAAGGAACCAACAAAGACTCAGAGTGAGAAAATGACTCGAAAATAAATTTCAAAAAATCAGAAAGCAAGTAAATTGTTGAGAAAAAAAAAAAAAGAGGAAAATCAGTTGGAAAACTGTTTAAATTAAATTAAATATAGAAATACCATATGATCCAATAATTTCAGTACTGGATATTTACTCAAAGAAAAAAAACCACTAATTCAAAAAGATACATGCATCCCTATGTCGATTGTGGCATTATTTACAATAGCTAAGATATGGAAGCTATCTAAGAGTCCATAGATAGATGACTATATATATATATATATATATGCAGTCATAAAAAAGGATGAGATCATGTCATTTGCAACAACATGGTTGGACCTAGAGGGTATTATGCTAAGTGAAATAAGCTAGATAGAGAAAGACAAATACTATATGTTTTCACTTGTGTGGAATCTATAACAAATACTAATTAAAGGGGAAATATGCACCTCAATGTTTATAGCAGCATTATCTACAATAGCCAAATTATGGAAACAGCACAAATGTCCATTGACTGAGGACTAGATAAAGAAGAGGTGATGTGTGTGTGTGTGTGTGTGTGTGTGTGTGTGTGTGCATATATATGTATATAATTCAACCATTAAAAAAAGAATGAAATCTACCATTTGCAACAACATGGATGGAGTTACAGACTGTTATGCTAAGCGAAATAAATCAGTTAGAGAAAGACAAATACCATATGATTTCACTCATATGTGGAATTTAAGAAACAGAACAATCATAGATATTATAATAGCAGTGCATGGTGAGAGACGATAGCTACACTTGTGGTGAGCACAGTGTAATGTATAAACTTGTCAAATCACTGTGCTCTATCCCTGAAACTAATGTAACACTGTGTGTCTACTACACCCAAATAAAAAAATTAATAAAAATTAGTGGTGGAAGGGAGAGGATAGATTTGGAATAAAGGGTGAAGACAAAACTGGACATATGGGAAACAATTCGTAGTACTGAATTAAGATAGAAAAGGGACATAGTGATTCTACCAAAAAGATAATGGTGGCATTAAGCAAGATAAGGAGCAGAGAAGGTCATGAAAGTAGGTTAAGATAATAGTTTTATGGGGCGCCTGGGTGGCTCAGTGGGTTAAAGCCTCTGCCTTCGGCTCGGGTCATGATCTCAGGGTCCTGGGATCGAGCCCCGCATCGGGCTCTCTGCTCATCAGGGAGCCTGCTTCCCCCTCTCTCTCTGCCTGCCTCTCTGCCTACTTGTGATCTCTCTCTCTGTCAAATAAATAAATAAAAAAAAAATCTTTAAAAAAAAAAAAAAAAAGATAATAGTTTTATTTTAGACAAGTTGGCTTAAAGTGTCTGGAGAACACAAGCCATTCTTGAAACAAGCTTTGTTGTTAACTGGTATATCTTTTTTTTCCTGGTTACTTATATGATGAAATCTTTGCCTCATACATGGTTTTTCTACTGTTTTCTTACTGTTAATTTGCCCAAAGGGGTAGAATGAAAACTACTTCAGTTACACAGAAATTTAGATAAACAAAATCCTTCTCTATTTTTTCTTTTACTAATAATTTTATGATAGGTCACTCATGCAGTTTCTGATAGGAGTCATAAATACTTATTTTCCATTAGCACTGAGCTAAGAAGTAATATTTGGGCTAAATATGAACCCAGCCAATGCCAGTTTCTGCTGGTTTCTGTTTAAAAACTGAAATGGGAGCCTAACATTTCAAGCAGACTCAATTTTACACTCCACCAGGTCCGTAAAATACAGAGCATTGCTACCTTATCTGCTTAGATTGCAGGGTAAAGTTTAACTTTCGTACTTTCAAATTGCCTTCTTGCCAGGGGATATAGAGCAGCAAGTGCAATAGGCAGAAGTTCTTTATAGAAACATTGGCCCATCTTTGCTCCTAAGCTTCTGGGGGCGGGGGGTGGGAAGAAGAAAAACAAAAAGATAAGTTCTGGGGATAAGCAGGCAGAGAAACTTATTCACCTTTCAGAAAAGACTTTGAGACTTTGGGTAGAAAAATAATTCCATGGTACATTATAGTGTTCTTTGAATCTTCCTGAAGGTAGGCATATTCTTCAGTGAGTGTTCCTGGAGGTAATAAAATCACATTTAATTTATCTCAGTGACAGTGCAAAATTAATGACTACTTTAGGTGAGCAGATGTTAGAAGGGTCAATAGCAAAATCATCATCATAATAGCAGAAAGCATACAGGTAGATTGCAAGGATGAACCTTATGCTATGCAAAGCCTTTACATGCATTATTCCATTTACTCTGTAGATATTATTCATTCGGTAAGAGATAGAATTACTTTTCTCTGTTGGCATTTACTCCCTTAGTGATATCATTGAGTTTCAGAGTCTTACGTATGATTTATATGACAATGACTCTGCCATTTATATCTTTAGCCCAGACCATGATTCTCAGCTCCAGACCCGTATATCCATCCGGTCAGCTGTCAGCTCCACTTAGACGTCCAATTGGTGACTCTTCCACTAGAATAAAGGTCTATGCAAGCAAAGATTTTGTTGTTGTTGTTGTTGTTCATTCTAGTGTCCACAGTGCCTTCAACAGTGCCTGGCTTGTAATAGGCACTCAATAAATAATTGAACAAATGAATGAATGATGAACTGTCCCTAGTATCCAGAACCACGCTAGACAGTGGTGGTAACAAGATAACTGAGATAGCTCTCTTGTCTCCAGATGTTCACATCACAGAAGAAATGACAGATATTTAATCAGGTCAATGATATATAGAGTAATCAGAGCAGAAAATAGACAACTATGCATGCTGGATGGAAGTCTGAGGAGACTTGTCCTCTGCAAAGCCCTATCCGCATTGAGATAAGCCTTAAAGAGAATAAATGTAGAAGGAGATGGTGCAAACAAAAGGATTAACGTTGACAATGCAGGCTTTGCTCAGAGAATAGCAAACTGTCCAAGATATGATGTCATACAGTGTGCGGGAGGAAATGATAGGTGGTAAAACTAGATTATTGTTTCAGATTACATTCCAAAAAATGGTCCTTATCCCTTTGTTCACACCAAGGTAGAAGAGTATAAAAGGTCTATTTTAAATGCTTTGTAACCATTTTTTCATTTCAACCTCTCAACAATCCTTTTCAGTAAGTCCTATTATTATCCCCCTTTATGGATGAAGAAACTGAGGCATAGAGAGGCTAAGTTCCTTGCCCAAGCTCACAGTGCTAACGAGAGCCAGCAAACGAATTCAAACACAAGAAGTATAATAACAGAGCCCTCAGTCCTAAAGATTCCAGAACAATACCTCACTAGTTATTAATAATCATAATTGCTGCCCTTTATTGATTAATTACTATATGTCAGCATATAATTCAAACAATTTCTCAAAACAACTTTATGAAATTGTTATGAGTATTATTCCCAGCTTATAGATTTTAAAATTGAGGCTTAGGGAGGTCGAACACATCATCCAGTATCAGAGTTCAGAAATAGACTCAGGAGAAAAAAATTGGAGCAACTGGATAATTTGCTAGAATGAGGGCTCCCAGGCACTTTTTTTCTTATTGTAACGTTGGCAATCGATGTCACTATAATTAATACTAATATTACTACAAATAACAACAATATTATGACTGTTCACTGTGTCCAAATCACACGTATCTGCTCATTTTATGCCCAGAGTCATTCTATACTGTAATATCAGGTTAGATTTTACACTCATCTTCATGGCATTGAACATCCAGCAGAACTAAGTCACAGAAAATCCTGCTAACTTATCCTACTCACAGGTAAATGCCCAGATGACATTTGGGCTAAACAATCTAGTTTTCTCTGAAGCAAGAAACTAGCTGAAACCTAGAAAAAACAAAACCTAGATTACTGCTCGATTTTCCTGATGCTCTGTTTTTAATATAGCCATGACAGGGGTGCCTGGTTGGCTCAGTCAGAACAGCGTGTGACTCTTGATCTTGGGGTCGTGAGTTTAAGCTCCACACTGGGAGTAGAGATTACTTAAATAAATAAACTTTAAATGTGGCCATGACAGGTAAATGTTTTGTGCAAAATATTTACCGGCATCCCTGATATTAGCCCCAAAACATCCCCCTGATATGCCACTAAAAATTTATTATGAAACTTACCCAAACTCTTCTTAACTCCCTACATAACAGATTCCAGCTATTTACTGTCTACTTGCTAAAGCAACACAAAGCCCAGTAACATCTTATGAATCAAACATTATACTTTATGTAAATAAAATTTCTATCCATCAGGTTAATATCTGTTAATGAATGTTAACTGGGCTTATTGTGGTGATCATTTTGCAAAATATGCAAATGTTGAATCATTATGTCATATAGCTAAAACTATCAGTTATATCTAAATAAATAAACGATAAATCATAAAATTTCCATATATTTAATCTTTTACAATGGGCTTTAAATTAACATTTTAAAAATGCATCACCTGCATATTATCTTCTGAAACAAAGTAAAGAGAACAAAGTTTGTTCCTAATGACCCAGATCAGAAGTTGGCCATTGACAACTTTGTTATTATTATTTGCTATAAAATGCTCATGTGCCTTTTCAACTTTATTTTCTCTGCTCTCTTCTTGGGCAATCAGCTGTCACTTCTAGGCTTTAGAGTCAGTACATTTAGATTTAAGTCATCACTCATAGCTTTCTGTTTCTATGTCCTTTATAAGTTACATTTCTTCCAACCCTGATTTCCTCAACCATAAAAGCAGGGTGACAATATTTGTGCATAGGGTAATCATGAGTGTTAGCTATAATAATGAAAGTGAAAATAATTTTGTTTACTACAAGATGCCAACTGTCAAATGTTAGGTATTATTACTGTGACTCATGAGCTTCTTTTAGTTTGTACCCCTTCTTCCCCAGCCCCAGCTGCTTCCAAAGTGGAGTGAGACGCTCATTAAAATTGTGGGTATAGTAAGCAGGGGGACACTCTGATTGAGATAGGACATTGTGACAGGCATTTGGCAAAGTACTGTACTAGGAGTCAAGGAGAGCCTGGTTTGGGCCCAGATCTGCTGCTGCTGTGTGCCATGGCCTTTGACTTACAACCACTAGTGCTAAGGCTCCGTATCTGAATATAAATGTACAAAGTGAAGGGGCTGGATTCAGGGCCACATTCAATTCTAGAGTAACACTCTTTTCTGCCTAGAGACCTTTTGCTACTAAATTCATGATTCTAGGTTGGGTGTGTGATTTCCAGATAAGTGGAACACCATCCTCCTTTCTCTTCTATGGTAGGCAGAACAACAGAATAGTTAATGACGAGAATCCTGCAAGCAGAGTATCCAGAGTTCATATTCATACTCTGGCCCTGCTACTGTGTGACCTTGGGCAAGTTACTTCATCTCTCTGAGCCAGTGTCTTCATCTATACAACATGATTTAGTGTCCATAGTGTGCTGATGGGGATTTTATGAGTTAATAGAAGTAAAGCGCTTACACGGCGAATGCTATAAAAAGTAGTTTGTTATTATTATTTGGTTTTAAAGACAAACTAAAGAAAGTCTATCAAACTTGAGGGGAAACTCTTTTGTTAGGGCAGTTTTAGTTTAGTGAGCTATTGCGGGCTATCTTTCTTTATCTCTCTCCATGTTTCACCATTTTTAAAATTTTTTCTTTATAAAAGTAATTGGAAAAAAAATTTTTTTCTTTATTGTATTCCCTCTCAGCTGTTGACTTTCCTGACTGGGTTATCAATTTTTTGGGTCTATTTTGATATGTCAGTTCAATCATAATGCTTGTCTCCTCCTTACCAAACCCCAGCATTTCTGTTGTAGATTTTCTGTGTATAATGACTTGCAATATAACTTTTATGTTGCTCGTTTACCAAAAAGCAAGTAAGACCCTACCAGCTATGAAATAATAGCTGCTATCATAAGGAGTCACACATGACTTGCTCTGGTAATAATACGGCTAACGCTAATAACAAGCATTCCAATTAGGCGATTATATTTTAAAATCTAGGCTTGCTTGTAGAGTTATTATTTATGTTTATAAATAAGGTGGGGACAATCCATTCATGAGTGCTATGAGAAATAGCTTCAGCAATCTTCCTCTGAGTAGTTATATTTTCTAAGGGATCGAATCCAGTCATGAAATTGCAAAGTAATTCAAGTTCTCCTCAAATGGAAATTTCAATATCATTACTAACAACCACCTCTAACAGAAGATGTTCAAAATAACTGGACGTTTTCAAAATACCTTTTGTTTTCCATATGATATATGAATATTAAGTAGGATAAAGTACTAATTAGAAAGGACTTTTTTGGTCCTAACATACTTTTAGGGGCAGAATTGAAGACACGCATGTCTGATTAAGAAAAATTGGGCGGTTCTAGTTGTGCAGGGTGGTCTGGGATGTGCTGGGACTCCTGCAGTGTTTTGGATGGATTGATTGCTTTCTACTCGTGGGCTGTGCTTCATCAGCTTGGAGTTAATTGCTCATGTACTCTCCATGTGCACCTGAAAATAGCTCCTGGTGGGTGGAGAGGTGAATGGTTGTGAACACAGCGAGAGTCAGGAGGGTTCCCAGGCCTTTGGATTTTTGAGATAAAGCATTTAAAGTTGGCAAAGTTTAAACAGTTGCTTACAGTGCTTGTCCCAGGTTTGAACTCTCCACTGAGAGAAGTCAAATGATTGAACAGAAAATAGACAGGTTTGTGTCATTTCCCAGCAACCCCACTTATCAGCTGTGCGAACTTAAGCAAATTCCTTAATCCTGAAAATCAATGTCCTCGACTGATTATAATGCCAGCCCCTCTAAGGACAGTGAGGGCTGGAGCCAAGGAATGGAATGCTCTGAGTATATGGCATTCTCTCAACGCCTGTACAAGTTTTCAAAGTAGGAAGAAAGAGAGGAAAGAAATTGCATCAGTACCATGTACAATCACTTTTGAAATCTTCACCTGGACAGCTTGATCTTTGTCCTGCTGGGTCAGATGTGGACATTAACCCAACAGTATCATCTTCTCCTTATTCTAGACACTCTCACAAGTAGATTTCAATGGATATAGTCAAGAATCTTCCAGTGGTGTTTAGTGTCAATCTAAAACCTAGAGCAAAATTCATCAAACCATCCTCTAGTACCTGCCCCTGGACCAAGTTTCTGAAATCAGATGCAGCATATCATTAGGAGGTAATCATTCTCATCATGATTTTATTGTCACACTGATTAAGTCACTATTAAACCAATTTAATAAAGCATAAACATTAGGAATAAAGACTCAAAGGGTATTTTTTTATAAATGAGATAAAGCAATATAAGTCAAGCCAACTGAATCTTTGGCTAGGCAAACCAATTTCAGCTCAAATAGAATTTTAAAGTCATAGTGTTTATGCTCTTTTATAATGAAAAATGGATACGCTCTGTAAAGAAGAGTCACGTTGTATTGCGAAATGGACCTCCTGTAGATACATCCATTATGTTTGGGAGGCTGATAGTAGGTGTTCATTGATTTCATATGTTTTCATTGAGCATATTTAGTGTGCCAAACTAGCACACTACTGTTGGACTGATGTAATCTGAGGTCTGGTTGGTCCTAGGTGGAAAGAGGCAGCAGACTCCTCTCTGTGTACCCAGCCTGGGTTCTAAACCAAATCTCCAACTGGAGGGACATTATTTATAAAATGGTTTTATTTCAACATCACAGGCTTTGTTTACAAACACTTGCTTTAGGAAGGCAGACCTCACACTCATATTTGTTTGTAAAGCAAGATGTTCTGTAGTCATATTCTGGAGGGTATGGTTTGACCTTGGATAGAGTCAAATTGGCATAATTATAAGTGGGGCTATAATAAACTTCTGCTGTAGAAGAGAAGTTGTAAGAAAGAGGAGAAAGATGCCTATTTTTAAAACTCATTCTGTTGTTCTCAGGTGATTTGAACTCCAATTTCTAGCCCAACTGTGTAAAGGCCTGAGGGGACTATTTACTCAGCCTAGGACAACCTTGGCCCTGAGAGAGTTAAATCTAAGAAACAAATAACAAAAAGAGACAGCTGGGAAGCTCAAGGGTGTCGAGGTTTGGGAATTAGTTGTCTGATTAAAATTAAATCTGTTAGAAGATACATGAATTAAAATGCTATTTGTATTCGGCTTGTCTCAGGATGCAAAAACAGCACTGAATTAGCAACTCAGCAAGATGTCCGCGGAGTTAAATCTTGGCAGAGGCCTGCAGACGATTCAGGTGGCCAGGGGCCCACCTGGTCCTGGTTTTAATCATAGACACACAGTTCTCGGTGGTAAAATGTATAAAAGCACACAGTCTTTTGGGTTTTTTCCAGCTCTGAGATAGCATCCCTTCCACACCTTGTTCTCTTTGTTTCTACATCAGCACAGCATCCACTCCCGCCACGGTGATCTCTCCCAGGCACGCAGGCACGGTTCCCTGAGGCATTGGGGGTTCAGTGACAGCCTAAAATCTTTTTCCCCTAGGATTTTGGAGATATATATATATATATATATATATATACACACACATATATATCCATCTCTTAAAATAGCATATTGACTGAGCTCATGCTCTTTGGTGTTAAAAAACCGGGGATCAAATCCCAGCTCTGTCCCTTACTTGCTATGTGACCTTGAGTAGATTATTTCAGCTCTGTGAGTCCCAGTTATTCCTTATAAAAAAAAGGCAATAATAAGTCTCTCACAGCATTTTGTCAGTATTAGAAGGAGATAATACCCAGCCAGGCTTAGAGCAAAAGCTCTCTATACAGTGGTGATTTTTTTTTTTTTTTTTTTGAGCATGTAAAATAAGTTTTATTGTTCTTTAAAAGGGTTCAGGGTTTGGTTTTAAATCAGGCTGCACACTTTTCATCAGTCTGACATCTCTCTCACCATGTCAAACTGGCTTCAGCTAGCAATACTTCATTATACGGTGGTGATTTTTATTAACAATCTCATCAGAGGGCACCTGGGTGGCTCAGAGGGTTAAAGCCTCTGCCTTCGGCTCAGGTCATGATCTCAGGGTCCTGGGATCGAGCCCCGCATCAGGCTCCCTGCTCAACAGGGAGCCTGCTTTCCCCTCTCTGCCTGCCTCTCTGCCCACTTGTGATCTCTCTCTCTCTGTGTCAAATAAATAAATAAAATCTTTAAAAAAATAAACATATATATAAAAAAAACAATCTCATCAGAATGCTTAAAAAATTGGACTTTAGGGTGATAAAGACACCTGTGTGCCTCATTACTAACTAGCCATTTGACCTTGAACATGTTACTTAAACTTTCCAAACCTCCATTTTCTCGTCCCTAAAATGGGATGAAAATCCCTCTCTTGAACAGTGCTGGAAAGATTAAATGATATAATGGGCTTGCCCACTGTCCAAAGTTCACTGGGCAAAACTGTGACCAACAAGACTTGCTTTGATGAGTGTTGTGTGTCATTTGAATATAGGTGGATGTATCTATTTACTAGGGCTACCATAACAACATGCCACTGACTAGATGGCTTGAAGAGCAAATTTATTTTCTCATAGTTCTGGAAGCCCCAAATCAAGATGGATTAGTTTCTATTGACATCTCTCCCATTGGCTTGTGATGGCTGCTTTCTTGCTGTGCTTACACATGGCCTTTCCTCTCCATGTGTGTATCCCTGGGGTCTCTCTCTCTTCTTATAAAGATACCAGTTATATTGGACTAGGGTCCCTATGACCTCATTTAATGTTAATTAACTCCTTAAAAGCCATATCTCCACATATAGCCATACTGGAAGTTAGGCCCTCAACATACAAAAAAAAATTTTTTTAAAGATTTTTATTTATTTATTTAACACAGAGAGATCACAAGTAGGCAGAGAGGCAGGCAGAGAGAGAGGGGAAAGCAGGCTCCCTGCTGAGCAGAGAGCCCGATGGGGGGCTCAATCCCAGGACCCTGAGATCATGACCTGAGCCGAAGGCAGAGGCTTTAACCCACTGAGCCACCCAGGTGCCCCATCAACATACAAATTTTAAGGTGATACAGTTCTACCCAAAATGGTGTCAGAAGTCAGATTATAGGAGATTAAGAAGGAAGCAGGAGATAGAAAATGGACCCAGTGGGTCTAGTCAACTTTTCTGAGACATTTGACAATGCAGAAAAGGAGAGGAGATAAATATGTTATTTTCATCATTCTTATTTCTGTTGGTGTTGAGAGAGAATGTGACAAAGCAGAGAGAACATAAGGCTTGGCATCAGAGACTTGGGTGTGAATTCCTGTCTCTATCTTTCTCCTATGTGACATCTGGTCACTAATGTCTTCACCTCTATAAGACTGAGTATCATATGTGTAAAAAAAAAGACAATTATACCTCATCGTGGAATTACTGTGAGGAGTGGAATTATATCAGTAGAGCACCTAGCCTATCTCCTGACATACAATGAGGGCTCAATAAATATTAAGCACTGTATTAAAATCCCCCCAAGGGGCACCTGGGTGGCTCAGTCGGTTAAGTGTCTGCCTTTGGCCAAGGTCATGATCCCAGGGTCCTGCCTGGGATGGAGCCCCGCACTTGGGCCCCCTGCTTAGCAGAAAGCCTGCTTCTGCCCCTCCCCCATGCTATCTCTTTCTCTCTCTCTCAAATAAATAAATACATTAAAAATATTTAAAATAAAATCCCCCTGAATGCATGCTCCTGAAAGGTGGCTGAGTCAACTCGTGAATTTCAAGTCCTTTGCAGAATCATGCTGTGCTCTCCAGAGTTTGCCTCTAGGAATCAGTCTTGATTGGGTTAGGTGGTGTTGCTTTTTTTAATGTCTGCTGGTGATTGCTGATGATTTCAGGTTTTTAGAGCCTGTCAGCCTCCTAGAAATAGAAACAGCCCTTTGGCAGGTAGGAGTCATTAGGAAGTAAGGTACTAGTCAGCTGGGAAAACAAGAGTCCACAGATAGATGCTTTAAGTGTGGTGCTTTGAATATTGCTCGTGATGCTCATCCCATCACACACTTAATTCAATTACACTGACCCTCCGGCTCTGGGTCTTTTGTCTCCGTCTCAGCCTCAGCAAGTCTGTGACAGCTGGAAGAAGAAAGTGTGTCGGTGGTGTGGTTCAGATCGCTGTGTGGTTAGAGGCCAAGGAGTGAATGTGCTGTTTTGTTTCTTTCCAGTGGAAGGGTCACCGGGTCTAGAGAAGGTTGTGCTATGATTGAAAGACTACTCAGAAAATCCGATTAAAATTTCCTCTGCTTTCGCTTTTGCTGTGTTTCTCAGAACAAGGCATGGAGAACACAGTGATTCCAAAGAAGGCATTTAAAGTCTACCAATGGTCCAGAAACCTCAATTTGAGGAATAATTTTCCAGAGAGCTGCTAAGGTTCAAGGGGTTCCAAGGAAATGGAAACTTTAGTAGCAACATCATTTGTTTACTGATTCATCCATCCATCCATTCATTCGTTCATATACCAAATAATTCTTGAGTGACTATAGGGTACCAGACTCTGTTAGGTCCAGAGGATATGCATATCTGCAAGACATTACCTGTGTCTTCAAGGAACTCACAATGGAGAAGGCAGGCATGAACAGGTCATAATGTTGTGTTTTGCATAGCTCATGAGAGGTAGTTAAGGTGTGAGAACTCTGTCCAGAGAGCTAACAGTTCTGCATGGTGAAGCAATCTGGAAAGGCTTCAGAGAGGAGGCAGTAATATTTAAATTAGATCATAAGAGATATATATATTTCAACAGGTGGAAAGAAGAGAGAGGAATATGTTAAGCTGAGGGAATTATACTGTAATTGACTCAAAAGAAACTTACGTGAAGATTTTTTCAAGAAAGTAGAGTCTTTCTATCTGGTATTATCAATTTACATCAGGTCTGTTCCAGGGCATTTATGTCTGCCTGGGCCACTACAATAGCAACAGCACAGTCCAATTCATTGGATCAAGAGCAATGTTAGGGAGAACCTCCTCTCTAAGCTAAGGATTTATTGAGTAGAATCAACCTATTCTACTCAAATGTTCCAGTGAATGAAGGAGAAAATTGAAGGAGCCCCATTTGGACTTTTTTGATTTTCTTCATAAAGCCCAACCTGAGGTCAATTTGTGAATGCCTAGCTGCCGTTTCCCCAGCTACTCGTAGGCCTCTACACATCCTTCAGGTGCATACCTCCCTTACTTTCGCATCAATTTTATGCTTGTCAGCTCGAGTTTATTCTTGGCCTTCTCATCTTCTCATGTCCCTTTTATTATTCCTATCCATCCATCACTATCCTGCAGTTTTCCATCTCACTGTTCCAAAATAAACTATGATAATATGAAAAGTACAAAACAAATGCCTGCTTTTAACTTCTTCCCCGTTTTGACAAACACAACCATTCCAAATACCTGTTTCATTGCCATTATTGATCTTTTGTAAACTTGAAGGCAGTCATTAGGACACCCCCGGATTAGGGTTCTGCAGAAACTTCTTTATCCCTGCTCTGTGAGAGCTCTGGCCCATCACTGCACTTAGTGGGACAGGGCAGGAAGTAGGCACAGGTGCTAGTGAAAGGCAGCATTGAGTATCAGAATGATGTGACTTTTGGCAACCATAACTATATTTCCAACTGATCCATGAGACATGGAATTTATACGCCCTGGGTGCAGAGATGATGAGAAAAAACTCTTCTCCTGAGCCTCACATATCTGAGTTGGAAATATATACCTAAGAGGAAGGAATATGATGGAGATTAGCAAGCCATGACTTCAGGGCTGGGCCTGGATGCTTCTATATCTGGTGAGTTCTTTAACCAAGGTGTGGATTGGCTGATGGCAAGAAGAATTTCTTAGGCCTCCACTGGGCCCCATTGCAAAAAAGCCGAAATTAATCAAGGATGCTATACTTCGAGACCTGAGCAGCCAGATCCTAATACATTCCAACACCTCCCAACTGTGTTCTATAGGAACCCAGGGCAAATACGTAGAGATTACCAGGTGTGACTTGTGGGGAGAAAGGGTTCTTTGGACAAATATCCTATGGGGTCAATTGGGTTAAACAAAGTCACAGAGAACTGTTTGTTGCAGAGCCTCTGGAAACCTTTAACCAAAAATTTCCAGTTTTGGAAATTAAACTATATTAGCATTTACAGCATTTCCCAAATTTGTATGGACATCAAATTCTTTTTACATAGAGCACATTTGAGAAATTAAAGTGTAAATATGATTCACAAAGGAAAGCATAATGTTTTAGAATTTATCTGCAGCTATAGACACCCTTGGCTGCAGAGTAGGTTCTAGCCAGAAGTGCCCCCAGGCCCAGTCCATTCAGAGTACACCCGTGAAGACTGGGTTTATGCCAGTCAAATCAGCAGCTGATTACTCACTTCAATACCTGAACTGGCTGCTTTATTTGTAGCCCCAGACCAAATATTTGATTTCAGTGGACTCCTCAGAGAGTATGAGCAGAGTCGTACCTCCCAGTTGTGTGATACATAGGGTAGTACTGACTGTCATTAACCTGCAATTCCTTTTTTCTAACTCATACTTGGTATATATACACCAATTCCGGGCTTTGAGGTTATTCATGATTTTATGCACTCTTCAAACTGTATTATAAAAATGCTAATTTCGTAATATCTGTGACTAGAGTTTGTGGGGAAAAAGATGATGTGGAATTGTCTTAGCTTAGTTATGTAAACTCTGGGAAATGTAGAGACTACTTAAGGCAGTATCAGAATCCTTCCTCTGGAAAAATCAGACATCCAGTAAACATTTCATTGTTTTCCTGTTGTTGTGTATAAGCATCAGTGACCTGTGCCTCTTCTTAAGCCTCTTTTTGGTTCTTCTCCACAGACAGCGTGGAAGATGAACTGGAGATGGCCACCGTCCGGCATCGGCCTGAGGCTCTGGAGCTTCTGGAAGCCCAGAGCAAATTTACCAAGAAGGAACTCCAGATTCTTTACAGAGGATTTAAGAATGTAAGAACTTCCTTTTTGATTTTACCTTCACACCGTTCTCAGCAGAACACTGAAAAGTGAGAGGGAAGGAGGGGAAAAAGATGGTTCTGTGGGGGCCCCATCATATGCACATTTCATATGGATCTTTCCTCGATGTGGATATCATCGATATCCGTTTAGACTTTGAGTCACTTTGGCACACCAATGCTCATACAATGTGGGGGGACATTAAACAATGATAAGTAC
This sequence comes from Potos flavus, assembly GCA_028534135.1. NCBI lineage: Eukaryota > Metazoa > Chordata > Mammalia > Carnivora > Procyonidae > Potos > Potos flavus. Next base: position 163,241,054 of record CM052899.1, read on the forward strand.
AGAAAGAGACATACTCAGTTCGGTTCTTGGTATGTTTTGTTTGCTTGATTGGCTTTGGCTATAATGACATCATTTCAATAAGCTTCAATTCTCTCTTCATTACTGAACGATACTCTTATGTTTGACTTGTATCTTAACTATAGATTAAGGCCCATCAAGGAGCACCATTCCCAGCATTGGAGAAAAGTCACTATAGGTTTCTATAAAATCATGCTACCAATGACTCTAAACCTCAAGTGTCTGTAGGTAGGTAGTCCTTACATCTGGTTCTTTGTAAACCAGGTGGATCTATGATTCTCCTTCCTGAGTGAGTCATTTTCAAAAGGAGTGATAGCTCATGCATACCAGAGGGTGAGGGTGAGAGAGAATGAGTGGTTCAGACAATTGATCAGGGACACACTCTTGTTGAATACTTGGTATGTGTTTAGTATTAAGCTAGATTCTGTAGATCATTCAAAAGCCAGAGAAGATATTCAAGGAGCTTCTGGTCTATATAGGGAGAGAAGACTTGTCATGAATTTATTTGAAAACAATTCATCCGTGGGGTGTCTGGCTGGCTCAGTAGGTAGAGCATGTGACTCAATCTCAGGGTTGTGAGTTGAAGCCCCACATTGGGCATGGAACCTACTTTAAAAACAAAAAAAAGGCGTTTCATCCTTAAAAGTGTCACATGATTGTACATCAAATGGCATACATAGGCCAACATGTATTATGTTCTTACACATATGTAAACCATGGTAGCTACACTAAAGGTGCCCCTTGTGATCCAAATTAAATTGCACTGATCCCTCAGATCTTCCCCCTAACAGCCTCATTCCATGATCTGCAGACTGTAGTGTTCAAAGAGTTCTGCTAATTCCAGCCTCTTCAAATCTGACCGTCTCAATTGCTACTTTGTTGCAACCTCATGCAGACCAAATGAGAAACTCCGTCTCCTCCATGGGGATCCGCACAAAAGTTTACTCAGAGAATGTGTAACACTAGTTGACTTTTCAGAATATTTTTATAGGGTTCCAACATGCACATTGCACACAACCTTCCACCATCTCTTTGACTCCACGGGGGCTCTCCACTCCATTTCTGCTCTCACCACTCTCCTGGCCTGGGCTTTCTAAATTTTTCTCTCCCCATTAATACTCTGAAACCTGGTTCTCTGCTAATACCCAGGCCTTTGTGAGGGTAGACTGGGTGGAAAGAAGGGAGATATCATGGAGTTGGGCACTCGCCCTACACAGACAGGACTCTCATTAAAAGGAATCTTGCAATCTATCAAGATGGCATGTGTAAACAAACATGCATGAAGAGATAAGGGCTTTGGAAATGAGGCTAGAGAATTGTTAGTTATGTCTATGATGCACAGTGTGCAGAGAGAGCAAACACTTCCCATACACCAGCTGGAATGACCCCTGGCAGCAGCAATCAGATACAAAATGGTTGTCTAATAACGGAGAATTTCATCCAACCTCTCATCATCCCTGCTACGTTATCACTCCACTGCTGTGACTGAAGGTCTCTCCATTTGGGGTCAGGCTGCCTTTCGTACCGTTTTTTAGCAAATCGAAATCATGATTACTGCCGTGGTTAACCTCCAGAGGCAGCATCTCTGCTGGCTGGTCTTCTCCAAGTGGCACTTCACAGAAATTGCCCAGGCTCTGACATCTGCATTTGTTTATTTTTGCCTTTTATTTTCTTTCATTTTTGTTGCTCTCTTTTATTTTTGTCTTTGCTTACTTGTCCTCTTTTCTTCCTCTTCTCCCTTCCTCCTTCTTTTCCAGGCCCCTTCTCTTTCCCCTTTCCCTACCCTTCTGATACCGGCTCTATTTCCTCTTCTTGTGCTTTCTCCTTCCTTTCTACCTCCTCTGTCTCCTCTTCTTGTCAATTCTTGTCTCTTTTCTTTCACTTCCCCCTTTCCTTTCTCTTTCTTTTTTTCTCTTCTCTCTGCATCACTTTCTCTGTCTCCCTATCCTGCACCATGAGATCAATGTCCATCAGACCCGAATGTGCCCAAAGCATATTCACATACTCCTTTGCAAGAAAACTGTCCGCAATTTGCTCAGAAAATATTAATCGATGTCTCTGATAAATCAAAGATAACTGTTCTTTTCATTTGGGGTTGTCTTCCCCTAGTCAAAGGTCCAACTCTAATAAATATACCCTGAATTATATCAAGAGAGGCATGAAAGCAGGGCAGTGGCACTCATGTTTAACAGGATGACAGCCATCTGAACCAACTTAGCATCTGAAAAAGCAAACCAACTACTCTTGGTTTCCTGAACACCAATTAGCTCAAGCTCTTAAGATTAAAAAAAAAAAAAAAAATCATTTCCATGGAACCAATTGGGTTATTTATTTTTAATGAAACCTTTTAAAGCTCCCTATATTTTTATTAAAAGGATAAACTAGTTACCTACATCTTAAGACAGTCATACTTATATAAAAGAGACTCAACATGACAAATCACCCCTGTTAGTAAGATTGCCAGAGCCCCCCAATCTTTTCCCAGTACCATACCCCTGATAACATTTCCTCATTTCCAACACAGATTATTAATAAAAATGGGGAATGAGGGAAAGGTAAGATAGTAGAGAAAATTTCTCAGCCTATCACTCTGTTTTACCCACTGAGTCATCCCCAGATTTTTATTTCTCTTACCACCTGCTGAACTGAGTCTCCAAAAGAAGGCAGCTGATAGAAATGAAGAATATAGCATACTGTTTCTCCATCTTTAGTGTGCCTTGGAATCAACTGAATGCTTGCTAAAGCCCAGATTGCTGGACGTCAGCCTCAAAGATTATGATTTAGTTGGTCTGAGATGGGGGTGAAGAATTTGCATTTCTCATAATTTCCCAGGTGATGCTAATGCTGCTGGCCTGGGAACCACACTTTAAGAATCACTGAAGATATCATAAACTTTGGGTCACTCGGACTCAGGTCATATCTTTTTTTTTTTTTTTTTTCTTCAGGTCTATATCTTACTTGTTTAGGCAGCTCTCTCTGAATCAGTAGCCTGTGTCTCCTTATCTCTACAAATTGGGATATTGATACCTACAGTGCCTGAGTTTTGTTTTGTTTTGGCTGAGTTTTATCTGCTTGTTTTTGAGAAATTAAGATATAAACATGAAGTTCCATAAAAAGGAGTTATAATAGTACAACTCCAAATAGTCAAACTCTGTTTTGTGTTCCATCAAAGTGGCCAGTCATGGTTGGCCTACATACTCCCACACATTGTTTTGGGTTTTGAGCTATGTAACTGTGTATTAGAAAGGATGCTGAAATATACAAGGTATTCTCTACGTGTCAGCAGTCTCAAACTTAACTGTAGGTTGTAATCATGCCAGGACCTTTAAAACTTACAAATTTGTTGGTACCATGCTTGGTGATTCTGATGTAATTGCTCTGGGAAGAAACTTGAGCATCAGGAATTATAAAGCTCTCCAGGTAATTAAAATGTGCAGCTAAGATTGACAACCAATGAACTAGATGCATAAAATCCTAGTCATAAGGTGCTTCTGTCAGAAAAAGAATTGACCTAATTGTGATGAGTCCTATAATCTTGAATACCAATGGTTAGACTGGCTACGTTGGAACTTAATGAGGTCTTTGGTGGTTTTCCATCCTTTGGGGAGATGTGCATGTGTAGGTGGGTAACAGGTCTTACTTCTGATGATTCTGACTCAGTTAAATCTGAGGTGATGCTCAATAATTTTTTTTCTAAACTTCTTAATTGAAAAAAAAATCCTATTTAATAGATAGCTAACAGAAAGTCACATTTGATAACCACTAACCCGGAAGGTCAGATAAATATCCATATACATGATTCATAAACTTGATTTGCTGCTCTCACTCAAAATCAAGTATAACTTCAGTTCAATTTTAGGTGATCATGAATGGTCTTCTGGGGCATTAAGTTTTAATATGACTATGCCTCTTTGACATTTACTTTCATTAGTTAATAATTTACAGCATATTCTTCCCATTGTTTAAGGCAAGACGTGAAAGTTAAAAGAAGTTAGATCTATTTGGTTTGGACAGCTGGTGCCTTCCTGTCCCAAATCCTTCCCTGCTTCTTTTTCTTTCACTACTTTGAATTATAATAGATCAAAGTAAGCATTAGATTCAAATATATCTTTAAGGTATCACTTTAATGCTTGGTAATATCCTTTTTCCCCTAAAAATGCTTAAGTGTTAATATCCTTGCTACCTAAAAATGAAGAATGTCTGTATTTTTTTTTTAATTATGTGAAACAAATTATCACATATTTAGTGGCTCAAAAAACAATTTTGAGGGTCAGGAGTCCAGAAGCAACTTAACTGGGTCCTATGGGCAGAGTCTCACAAAGCTGCAATGAAGGTGTTGATTAGGCTGCATTTCTTTGTGGATCCTGGGATACTCTTCCCAGCACACATGTTTGTTGGCTGAATTCATGTCCCTGTGTTGTATTTCTGAGATCCCCACTCTCTTCTTAGCTGTCATCCTGAGACCACTCATCTCCTGGAGGCAGCCTGTGGTCCCTTGCCCATGGCCTTCTCACAGAATCTCTTATACTGTGCAGCTCACTTCTTCAAAGTCAGCAAGGGAGAATCTCTCTAGTCTGCTAAGGCAGAGTATTTTATGATGTAATATAGTCATGGGCATGACATCTCATTCTACCACCTTTGTATATCCCAGCACTCACGGTAAGGAGATTAAAAAGAATGTGACTTACTAGGAGTCACCACCATAGGTTGTGTCCATCACAGCAGTGTTCCTAGGGAGACAGCAACCCCAGAAGCCAGCAGCCGAAGCAGCTGAATTAAATCTGAAGTCACATCTCAAGCATGGTTAATCCCCTCCCTCAGTGTTGTACTAAAATCCAGACCTCTCTTTGGGGATTTTGCCAATAGTGGCACAAAACTTTTCCTTGATTTCCGCAAGAGGTTTAATGTGGTCAAAAGAACCAGCAGGAGATGAAAGTTTTTTTTATCGGTTTTTTCCTATGCCACTTGAAGAGTTTGAGAACTCACTGCATCTTTAAAAATAGATGAGGGGAAGTAAGGATGAAATTATAGGGATCTACGTTTTTTACAAAGTACTTTTATATAAGAAGCACTAAATCCCACTTATAGTAGGGCGGGAGAGAGGAGGAGTTTAGCACATGCTTGAAAAAGAGCGGGATATGGTGTTTGGGATAGAGAAATAAGCTGCTAATTGCATAAGGCAATTGCTCTTTTATCATGAGCCCTTAGAGTTATTCTTGAGGCTTCACAGGTTGATTGTGTAACCTTCAGTAAATCACTTCATCCCTGGCAGCTTCTGTCTCCCTGTCAGCAAATTAGGGATTAAGATCTTCTCTTCCAATCATGAAGGGGGGTGGGTAATAATTGGTTTTGTTCTGCTCTTGAAAGACTCAGATAAAAGATCTCCCTTAAGTGCAAAGTATTACTCATGTGCTTTAAAATCAAGGTACAAGAACAGAGTTAAAATGTTATTTTCTATGCCCTAGCAGAATTTTCTGTCAGACTTCCAGGAAGCAGGGCTTTCTGAGAAGTTTGTCTACAGGTCTCAGCAGATAAACATGGCTGCCCTTCTGACTTCCAAATACTGGCATGATAGAAGTGCTTTACTGGGTTCAAACCTTTCAACTGACATTTTTCACCTTGGGCAGATGGTTTAGCTTCTCTGGACATCAAATTCTCCTTCAAAGATTCAGGCTATTAATGTCCACACAAGTGAGAAGATGATGAAAAATATTTTGCATAATTTCTTTCTTTGAGAGTTTGCTCAATAGACATTGAAGCCCTTCAGCTCTTTCCTACTCATTCAATTAAGTACAGAAGTAACTGAAATCACAGTGAACATTCTGGAATGTCATCTTGAAGTATATCACCTTACACAAGAGTTTGTTAAATATAATCTGTGGCATTTGGATGCTTTTTGTTCATGTTTTTTTTTTTTTTTCAACTAATTAAGCATCATGCTAAATTTTTGAAATCATGTGGGGGACATAAATTGAAACACCTAAGTTTCTCATCTACAATCAACTCCTCATGCTGCCTCACTGGAGATAAGTATGCTTAACTTTTTTCTTTATTCTCCTAGGTATTTTTATGTGCATGTATTTACGTGTTTGCACAGGGATTCTTTTGACACAAATGGGTTTGTTGATATATGTATACTACAGATTATTTTTACCTAACAATGAGCAATTGTAAATATTTAATTTTATTTTCAAACAACCATTATACACATGTTGGTCAGGAATTCCCTGTTTGGGGACACTTTGAGCCTGACCTGGTAATTAGTCTAGTGGGTTAGCACACTAGTTTTCAGCCTCCTTTTTGATTGCTTGGGAATTCCCATAGGGGAGGCACTAGTTTCTGCACTGCCCTTCTACCCTATCCCTTTTCCAGAGAGGGATTTACTTTTTAAGGGCTATACCATCACTTCACCACACCAATATCCACAACTGCCCCTCTCCCCAACAAGGAGACAAAGAGAGAGAGAGAAATAAAAGTGGGCCAAGGACCTTATTTCTGTTTAACCTATGAGTTTCCTAAAGACCATGGCCTGAGCCTGATTCATCTTGATATTTTCTACTCCTAATTCCAAACGTGTGGCCCATTGTACCCCTCAGTATCTGGTTTTCGAATAAAAGTACTAGACCAAGATAACAGATAAAAGTCATCTTGTATCATCCATATAATGCCTAACTTCTAAAATATCTTGTATATTCATTAAATGAAATACATATGCAGGGGGCACCCAGGTTGCTCAGTTGTTTAAGCATCTGCTTTCAGCTCAGGACATGATCCTGGGGTCCTGGAATCTAGTCCTGCATCAGGCTCCCTGTTCAGCAGGGAGTTTGCTTCTCCCTCTACCCCTCCCCCCTGCTCGTGATCTCTCTCTCATGTTCTCCCTCTTTAAATAAAATCTTTAAAAAAAAGAAAAAGAAAAGAAAAGAAATACATATACAAGATATTTAACTCTTGTTTGGCTCCTAAAGCTGTCTTTTCTCAATAAATGTTACCTGTCCATGTATCCAGTCACCCAGAAATCAAATGTCTTTCTGGATTCTTCCCTTGGAACCTACTGCATCTAATTAATCACTAAGCGCAGCCACTTTTCTAGTCCTTATCTCTCTCCTGTCTACCCCTTCCTTTTCCTCTACACTGCACTTGCCTCTCTGTCATCTCTCATCTTCATTACCACAATGGCGTCCCAACCTCTTGGACTCCAGTGTTATCTTCCTCTGAACCTGTCTCCACAGAGCAGCTGAAGGCACCTTTCTAAAGCACAAATTGGACCCTGTTGATTTCTACTTAAAACCAGTTAATGTCTGTCCATTGTCATTAGAAGACAGACTCAAGAACCTTGTGTACTCATCAACGTATATTTGTTGAGAGTCTACTGTAAGTCCAAGCCTGAGTTCGATTTTCTCTGTACTACAGTGACCCAACCAGCCCTTGCTTACTTTTCCAGTCTCATCTCTCATTATCTCTTATTCACTCTGCTTCAGCCATAAAGAACTGCCTGCTGTTGATGTGATTCCCTCTGAGGAGTCTTGATCTGCCCTTTTCTTCCTGCAGAGAATGCTATCCTCCATGACTCCCTTACCTTCACGAGGGAAACTCCTATACCTTCTCCACATCTCAGCTCAGATTTTACCTCAACATAATTTTTTCCATAATTCACTCTGTGAGTGCTAATATAAGCCCACCACTCAACTAGGTATTTAGGATGCATTGACTAAAATGATGGGTAAGTTCTCTTAGAGCTTACGTTCCAATGGGAGTTGGGGAGGCAGGGTTGGTGAAGGGGAGGGATGAGACAATAAACAAACAATTAAGGAAATCCCTGGTGTGATCAGAATTGTGATGAAATATGTGATAGAAAGGTAGAACAGAGAGCTTCTTTTGATGTGTGGCTAAAAAAGATTTCCCTGGGGAGATGGCACTTAATTGAATCTAGAATATCAAGAAGGACACAGCCACCTGAAGGACATTCCAGGCAGAGAGAACAACCATGAATCCTAAAGCAGGAGTGAGGCAAGAGTGTGTGGGACCTGGAATGTTCATTTTATTTTATTATTTCAAAAGATATTGAGAAAGGACTGGTTTTAAAAGGGTCAGATATAATATATGGTAATGATTTTTTAAAGATGACTCTGTGAGGCTGCTCTAAGAAGAATGGAGGGTAGGGAGCCAAAGCAAAACAAGAAGACCCTTGAGAAAGAAGTTTCAGGAGAGTAGGGAAAGAAGTGTTGCTTAGACCAGGATGGTGGCAAAATATGGTATGTGGTGGAGGCTGAGCTGACTGACCATTTTGATGGTTTGGATTGAAAAGATGAGAGGAATTGAGGACTCAAAGTTAACTCTAAGCTAACTCTGAAAGGCTTATATGTAGAAAAACTTTATTGACACCTCATAATTTTGGAGACCCTCCTAAGGTGCTCCCCACCATTGCACCGATTTAAGGACCCCTTCCCTATTCTATAAGCTCCCTGAGGACAAGTACTGTATTTTTTTTTTACCATAATATCATTAACTCTTCAGACCATGTCTTGTATATAACATATAATCAATAAATGTTTGTGAATGAGTGACCCCAATCAAAAAATGCAGGGAGTCATCCCAGATAAAATTTTTATCTTCTCTCATTTTCTTTTTAGTTCCTTTCACATCTACCTAGTAGGACTGAAGAGCTATCAATCTGCTCTTGGAAAACAAAATCTAATGATAAGGAAAGGGAAAGAGCATGAGTTTTCTTGTAAAAGAACTACAAAAATAGCTTGACACATTTGCTGGGTTTGTCAAGTGATCCTCAAAAATATTAAGGGCAGTCTCATATGGTAACAAAAACTAGTTCTAGTTCTATGCAGGTGTGTTCATTGTTTTCATCCCATAGATATTCATGTCTTATAATGCTCAGCAAATATAATGTCAAGTGAATAATAGGATCTCTGTAGCTCAAGAACCTCTCTCATCTCAGCAAAATATTTCAAAAAGTAAAATAGATTGGATGGTGGCATCTAGCGATTTCCATATATATTAGAGTAGGTTCACTGCTGTAACACACTGTCCAGTATTTCAGGGGCTTAATGCAACAGAGGTTTGTTTCTTTCTTATCTCCAATCCTAGGTGGATCATTAAAAGTTGGATTCAGGTTGGTGGCTCTGCTTCACCTGTTCATTAAGGTTATTCCTTCCATCTAGTGATTCCACTACGATCTGTGGCCTCAGCACCGTCCACTGGGCCAACTGTGTCTGGTCCTTCATCAAGAAAAAAGAGAGTGGGGCGCCTGGGTGGCTCAGTGGGTTAAAGCCTCTGCCTTTGGCTCAGGTCGTGATCTCAGGGTCCTGGGATTGAGCCCTATGTCGGGCTCTCTGCTCAGCAGGGAGCCTGCTTCCCCCCTCTCCCTCTGCCTGCCTCTCTGCCTACTTGTGATCTCTCTCTCTGTCAAATAAAAAAAAGAAGAAGAAGAAGAAGAAGAAGAAGAAGAAGAAGAAGAAGAAGAAGAAGAAGAAGAAGGAGGAGGAGGAGGAGGAGGAGGAGGAGGAGGAGGAGAAAAGAAAAAAGAAAGAGAGCAAAGAATACATGGGGCACGTTGGTCATATCCTGGAGTGTCAGACACTCCTTCTGCCCATATTCCACTGGTCAAAACTCAGTCACATGGCTCCATTTGACTTTAAGAGAGGCTAAGAAATTTATATTTCGAAAGAAAGTAAAATTAAATTTCCTCTAAATTAGGGAATGGCATGGCAGAAAGTTATGTCAGAGATTCCTGCGATCACCCCTAAGTTCAGTCATTTGCTGGGAGGACTCACAAGATTTAGTATATAATCATATTCAATGCTACCATCTGTTAGAGCAAAAGGATACAGAACAAAATCAACAAAGGGAAGAGGTGCATGGGATAATGCGTGGAGGAAACCAAATGCAAACTTCCAAGAGTGCTTTCCTAGTGGAGTCACACAGAATGCGTTCATCTTCCCCAGCAATCGGTTTTGACAACATAGGTAAAATGTTTTCTACCAAGAAAAGTCATTATGTACTCAGTCCCCGAGGCTTTTACTGGGGCTGGTTACATAAGCACCCTCTGTCTAGCATGTACCTAAATTCTAGACCTCCGGAAGCAAAACAGGTGTTCAGCATAAACCATATTGTTTGCACAAACAATTTAGGTACAGTGAGCCATTCTTATCAGGGACTGGTGGAAACCCTCCCAATTTCCCAGATTCTAGCTCTTAAAGACTGAAATGTATGCCTCTAAAATTTATATGTTATAGTTCTAATCCCCAGTGTGACTGCATTTGGTGATGGGACCTTTAAACAGGTAATTACAGTTAAATGAGGTCATAAAGATGAGGCCCTAGTCCCATAGGACTGGCGTTCTTAGAAAAAGAGGAAGGGACACCAAGGAAGCAGGGCACAGAGGAAAGGCCCTGTGGGGACACAGTGAGAAGGCAGTCAGCTGCAAACCAAAGAAGAGAGCCTCAGAAGAAGCCAACTCTGTGAGTACCTTGATCTTGGACTGCCAGCCTCCAGACCTGTGAGAAAATAAACTCCTGTTATTTAAACGTCCCATCTGTGGTATTTTGTGATAGTGTCCCTAGCAGAATAGTAGAGTAGTTAAGGGCCAACTTTGCAAGTAGACCTTTCTAAGTGCAGCACCCTCAGTCCTGCAATGATAACTTGTTTCTTTTTTTTTTTTTTAAGATTTTATTTATTTATTTGACAGAGAGAGATCACAAGTAGGCAGAGAGGCAGGCAGAGAGAGAGAGAGGGGGAAGCAGGCTCCCTGCTGAGCAGAGACCCCAATGCAGAGCTCGATCCCAGGACCCTGAGATCATGACCTGAGCCGAAGGCAGAGGTTTTAACCCACTGAGCCACCTAGGCGCCCCTGATAACTTGTTTCTGTACAGAAGTGCATACATTTTGGAGTAAATATGATAATGTGGTTGGATGACAGTTCTGGCACTGGGCAAGATGGTTGGTCTCTCTGGGCTTCACTTATCTAATCTGCAAAATTAGAGAAACAGCATTTCAGATGCTTTGCAAATATAATGAATGTAAGGCACAGAGCACAGATCCTATCTTATTATAACTCTCAAAATGTAGCTATCATTATTCCTATGATCATTATCATCAACAATATTGTCATCACACTTCTCCTCTGAATTGTGTTATAATCTAGAAGGGGTGGGGCAGAGAGATGGGGAGAGAAAGAATCTTAAGGAGGCTCCATGCTGAATCCTGAGGTCATGACCTGAGCTGAAATCAAGGGTCCGATGCTTAACCAACCAGCCATCCAGACACCCCCAGAAGCTCTTTCTTTGAGCTTTGCCCCACACCCTAGCCTGAGGACAAATTTGGAAAGTACGCACTTTTATTTTGGTTTCATTTTGCCCTGTCATTTGAATTCTTGGAGAAATGATAACAGTATTCCTCATATAATTCCTTCCACTGAGATTTTTGAAATCAAAAGAGATAAGATCATTTGTGATGTTTTGAACATACGATGCAACATAGAGATGCAGCTAAATTTTAAAAAACAACTTACATAAAAGCAACCCTTTTAAAAGGCAAAAAGGCTCTGGAAGCATTTCTAAAGTCTTTAAGATGGTTTGTCCATTTAAACACAACAATTCTATAAGATCAAATTTTATTTTTCTTTCAAGTCCTAGATGAGCTGGTCCCTTCTAATGGGGCAGTTCCACTCCATCAGGGCATTCCAAAATGCAGGGTTCTTCCCACATATTGCCCTGCTCTCCCTTTGCTTGGCTGCTGTCCCCATCTGCATTGTGTAAACTAGGTCCATTTCACATCCATGTCCTGAGGGAAGGTGAATGAGCCAGAGACCAGGGTCAGGTGACTTGCTTTAATTTAGAGATAACATAAGTTATATACATCACTTTCACTTACATCCTATGGACTCGCTGGTCACATGAACCACTCTGCTCCAGGGGAAGTTAGGAAATGTGGTGTCTAGCTGGACAGCACTGTGTGTAGGTAGAAGGAGAAACTACATTGGAGAAACAACTAGCACTCTTCCAAAGTCAATAAAACTTCCTTCCACCGAATTTTCCTAGAGAATATCCTAAATATTTCCTAAGTTAGTCCAGCTAATCCTTCTAAGACAAATTTCTCAATCTGAAAGCAATGTGTCAACTGTTTCTTCAAACTCATATATCCCTTGACGGATCAAGATTTTAGAAATAAAAATAATAATAAGTCTGTCTTCTGAATGCTTTGAGGTTTCCCACTTCCTCAGCACTGTACATCAGAATTGAATGGATAACAAGTTCAAAAGCAGTTTCATCCAAGGAAGTTTGTGGATACAACTTGTTGTGCAAGGAACCAGGTCTTTAAAGCACAGAACCCAAGCACCAGGAGGTGGTAAGACTTCTGTGTGCACCAGATTTGAACGGCATTACTCCTTCTCATTCTTTTTGGAAGAACTAACTTGTTCATACAAAGGTGTCCCTGGGAGTCTAATAAATAATTTTTCAAATTCAGCACATGCTCTTCAAAGAGCCCGCTGTGCAACTTTGGAAGTTTTGTGGTTAACACTAAAAACAAATTCAGGGTACCATTCATCACTGCAAGTGGCTGGCAGTGAACCTACCTCATAAAGTCAGATCATTTTCCATTTTTTTACAGTTCCCACTTAAATGTGTTCATTAATATAAGACTAACTGCCAATTATCTCAGTGATCCTGTCAGGCATTCAAATCTCCATTAAAATAAAATAAGTTGCAAAACTTTGAAAGTCTTCAATGCTACATTTGAGTTGATGTGTGAGACTCGAAATCCTCTTAAATCTGTGTTGATTAATTTAACTTGAGGGAAATATGAAGAGATGTGTCAAAGAAAATGAGATAAAATCTGTGATATGTTTTATCTATGCACATTCTAATGAATTAGGCCTAATATGTGACTTTTTTTTTTTTTTTAATATGTGACATTTCAACTCCCATAGAATTTTAGGAGTTTGAGTAACAGCTTCTCATGTCAAGCTCTTCCTGGTTATTCATCCTTTCCACAACATATGCAACATCTCTCACTTATTGAGTACTTACTATATTCCAGGTACTTTGTTTGTATTGGATATACTTTAATGAGTGAAAGAGAATTATCCTCAACTCATAAACACTGGAGTCTAGTGTAGGAAGTGTAAACTTAACAAGAAAGGGGAAAACCAATTAAGTGAAAATCGTGGTACATTCAATGAAAAGAATAGGACAGAATTCTGTGAGAGACTCTCATGTGGGCACAGGGGACCTAGAAGGCATGATGGTTAAGTCTTATTTGTTGAGTGGGTTAGGCTCTGGTGCCCAGTTGTTTGGCTAAACACTAATCTAGATTTTGCCCATGAAGGTGTTCTGTAGATGTGATTAACATCTACAATCAGTTGACTTTAAGTGAAGTGCACTTTAATAACCTGGTTGCCTCATCCAGTCAATCAAACACCTTAAGAACAAAAACTGAGGTTTCCCCCCAAAAAAGGAATTCTACCTCAATATTGTAACACAGAAATCTTGCCTGAATTTCTAGCCTGCCAGCCTGCCCTATAGATTTCAGACTTGTGAGTGCCCATAATCCCAGTTTCTTATACATCAATTGCTCGTTCTCTCTCTCCCTCCTCTTTCCCTTTCTCCTTTCTTCCCTCCCTCTCTCTCTTTCTTTCTCTTTTCTTCTCTCTGTCCCCCAGCCTCTTTTTCCTCCTCTCCCCGGCCCTTCTCTCTCTCCTTCTTACTCGGTTCTGTTTCCCCATAGAACCCTGACTGACACAGAAAGCTTTCCTTAAGTCAAGGCTTTTTATGCCAGACCTAAAGAGAGAAGGACTCTTTATGAGCAAAGGAAAAATTATCCCCAGTTGAAAATACAGCAAGTGCAAAAGCCCTAAGGCAGAAAAGGGTTTATAAAATCCAGGGAAGTAGTGAAAGTTACTGTGGCTGTGGTTGAAGGAGAAGGGATGAGACCATCCACGTGGGCATGAAGCAGGTCATACAGAGCCTTGCGGGCTAGATTTGATTCCATGTGATAGGAATCCATTGATAGTTTAAGTAGGGGAGTGATATAACCGATATTTTTTAAAAAACTCTATTTGGCAGATAATGGGTTTGGTCAAGGAGGGAGAAGGAGGAAGGGGAAACTAGTAAGGAAGATATTGCAGTAGTCTGGAGTATATGTGATGGTGAATTGGACTAAAAATTGTGGTAGCTGAGATGGAAAGGAAAAGACAGAGAAATATCTATCATCTAGGGCTCTTTGATGGTGGGCAGCAGAAACCTAGCCTGATTGACAGAAGAAGAAAGAGAAGTGCTTGGAAAGATTTAGGGCAGCTCTCAGAACTAAAGGAAAACATGAGCACCCAGGTCTTACAAGAGAAAAGCATCCAGAGGCTCCACATAAACAGAAGTAAACTAATAGGGATGGGTAAAATATTGAACTAGAACTACATCTGTTTCTAACACCCCTCACTCTCTGCTTTGCAGCCAGACTGGGCTCCTTTCACTTCCTAAGCACATGTTCTTTCCAGGGAAATAACCAAATTATGACACCTGCCAGAGGAAATCTGGAAGCGGAGGCTGTGTGTGGCTGGGAGAATCAGAGCTCACTACAACTCTGTCCTTACACTGCTTCTCTACTCATCCCTAAGCCTGGCTTCCCAGGCACTCCCCACAAGACCCTTCCATCCTGGTCTTAACTACAAACTTATCCACACATTACTCTTATTTACATTGTTGGAAAAAGAAATCACTTGTGGAGAAGAGCTTCTGGCTCTTTCTGCTCTCAGGGTCTTTTCACATGTTGTTTCCCAGGACACACGTTTGCTCCTATTCAATATGGATTGTTCCAGTATCCTCCTAAATCCTGCCTCTCCTGAGCACACGGGATTAGATCAAACCCCTTCTCCCCAGAACATTCTGTCGCTGTACTCAGTTTGTTTCTTTCTTAGCATTATCATCATCTGTAATAATAAATTAATTTATTTATTCACTGAATTCCTATGAGATGGGATATTAATGAGGGTCAGACCACTGATGTCTGACTTACCCACAAATACCCAGAACTCAGTATTTTTTTTTTTTTTGGCATACAGTATGTTCTTAATAGGCACCTGTTGCTTGGACTCCCTCTTTAACCCTGAGCAGGACTGTGTGCACTCTGTAAAGGGCCCCAGGGACTAAATCTCAGCCTCAGGGAATTTGTCCTGGCTAATTATTCCTTTAGACCTGCTTCCCATGTTATGCTATCTCTAGTCTCCCTCTTGTTTCTTTGTCCTGGATTCTGTGCCACACTTGTAGGTGAACTCTCTGTGAAGGTCTAGACTCTGGCTCCCCCTACCAGCTGTCTTCCAGGTATCCTTGAATTCTAGCACCTGCAGTCCTGAGCAGAAACCCCGACCTTTTCCCAAACACCTCTTTTGGGCATGCTTCTCTGGCTGGGCTCGTCTTCCAAAAAAAACCCAAAAAAACAAAACAAAAAAAGACAAGGGGATACAAAGATTAAGGAAACAGCGCTTCTGTTTTCAAATGCTTTACAAGCTAATTACCAAATAAAGACTAAACTAATGGAATTACTGAAGTAAAAATGAGTCTAAAAATTTGCCTGCGAAGCCCTACTAAGCACTTCAAAAGCAGTGTTTTTCAGCTTGTTTGTCTCACTGTGAGTGAGTAGAAGGCTAGCAATTCAAGACGAGTGAATATTTGAGCCAATCTGATAGTAATTACCATATAAACTATTTTGCGTAAATGACCAACTTACACGGTACTGAAGATCATGTTAGAGAAATGGACAGAAATATATTAGAGTTAATAAAATATGGCAAACTTCAGGAGTGGAAAGGCAAAGCTGGAGAAGCAGCGGGTGTAAACATAACCCTTAAAGATTTTGAGAATCATCACTGAAATATCGAAAAGGAAAAAGAACCATGTCATCACATGTGGTATATTATTAATATGTTAATAGCGCTTGACGTATAGTATGCACTATACATTATCATAAAATGCTTTCACATACAGGCCATTTTCACATTAGGTCATATCATTTAAAGCCACATCAAGAAAAATATTGACATTCTGTGGAAGAGGAAACAAGGGGCAGTACATTTATTTCTAATGTGCTGAATGACAAGCCATTTGGTGACAGAACCAGAACTCAGACAGAGTTTTGGGGTTTTTTTTCCCAGTTCCATTTTGCCATAGCAACCTCTACTCACCATGCACAAAACTTTAAACAGTATAATCTATAAATAATAAAAGAAAGAATTCCTTTAAAACCACCGAGGAATATCAAAGGACCCTTTCACTAGAGTAGATAATGTTATCCCAGAAGATTAACTTAGGGTCCGCTTGAATCCTTTCCTCCTATCGTTCAAAGATCCTTGGTTAACACAGAGAAATGTTTAGAGTGGGCTTAAATAGCACCTACCAAATCCTTCAGCCTGATGGACCTGTTTGTTTTTTTTAAGGATTCAAATAAGTCAATAAGGAAATAAAAAAATAATAATTTCTTTCCAATGTGAATTTTAAACCCCTGTAGGTAGGTCAATGTACAACCCAATTTCTATTTTTTTTTTTTTAAGATTTTTATTTATTTATTTGTCAGAGAGAGAGAGTACAAGCAGGTAGAGTGGCAGGCAGAGGCAGATGGAGAAGCAGGCTCCCCGCCGAGCAAGGAGCCCGATGTGGGACTCGATCCCAGGACCCTGGGATCATGACCCGAGCCGAAGGCAGCAGCTTAACCGACTGAGCCACCCAGGTGTCCCCCAATTTCTATTTTTGTTTTTAGTTTTTTCATTCACGAAGATAAAAACTTTTTTTAATTTATTTTAATTCAATTAAGCAACATATAGTACATCATTAGTTTCAGATGTAGTGTTCAATAATATATCAGTTATGTATAACACCCAGTGCTCATCATATCATGTGCCTTCCTTAATGTCCAGCACCCAGTTACCTCATCCTCCTACCTACCTATTTTTGTTTTTAATATATCACCTATTGATCATCAAAACATTCTGAAATTTGCATTTAATATATATATATAATATATATAAATAAATTTGCATTTAATATATATAATATATATAATATAATATATAATATACATATAATATACACGATAGATTTCACAACATTGAGGAAAGGAGAAAATTTCATTTTCCAAAAATGTAGGTCAAGAGATTTACTGCAATTTGGCATCACAGTCCTTAACTTCTCAGAAACCAAGTATTCACCTTTTCTTCTTGTTTGTTTTTTGTTTTTTGTTTTTGCACTGGCTTTGCATAAATGGGCCAATGACAGTTTCTCCTATTTTTGAAAATTCTTTTTCGGTCCTCTGAGCATAGTATCTGGTCACATCACTTCATCTTTAGGCAGCTATCTAGTTATGTAGCCTTTCTACATCATTACACACCTTCTTGTCCCATAAAGAGATCATAAAAGGTCATTTGTTGAAATACCTAGGGAAAGGAAAAATAAAAAATATTCCGAGCAGTAATTTCGTGCCTTATCACCTGGAAAATAAATAGCACAATTTCTGCAGTTAAAATCCAAGTTGAAGCCTCTTACCAGAAATGTAGTCCAATGCAGAGTTTCATGGGGAAAAAAAAAAGAGAAAGAAAAAAATCACTAAACATTATTTGAAATAAACAAATTCCAGGACAGGATATGATTAAGTTGCTTTGTAGTTTATTGCTACAGCTTGTGGTCTGTAATTATTTCAGGACTCATAGACCCCATATGTTATCAGTGGTGATTGGAAGTGGGGTAGGAAATAATGTTTTTCATGGAACTAATAGTAGATTAAACACATACACAACTGAGTATTTTATTGCTTGTCACCAGCAGAATCAAGACACCATGTAATCTGCACAATGAAGTGAAGTAATGCCTACTTGGTTTCTTCTGGAACTCCACATAAAACCCCATATTAGTTCCCTAATGAAAGCAAGCCTATTACTGAACACACTTTGTATTATCATTAATAAATGCTGCTGATTTGTTGGATAGATTACATTTATTGAAAAGAGAATGGGAGCATGCAGTTAATTACCAATTTTCCCTAATTAATTAGTGTTTTATGTGACTAAAATATTCTTCAGTTGATCATAGCACTCACTGCTAGAGTTGGATAAATCTGATGTTTAAGAGAGCCAATCTCTCTAGCAGTACCTTCCATTGCTCTCTTTCCTTCATCACTAATACTGGAAATGTAGTGAGGACATGTGGGTCAGTGCAAAGGTGAGAACTAAGAGCCATCGAATCCTACATTGCAACCCCAGCTTTGATACTTACTAGTCATTTTACCCTGAGGAACTTCGCCTTCCTTATTTGTAAATAAGGATAATATTATCTACTTGTAATATTGGTGAGGAGTCTAAAATAAATCATTTATAAGTAGAGATGTTTATATGTGATGCTGTGTTCCTAAGCCCTTCCATGAATACACCCAACATAAACAACAATGTCCCATGCTCACACTCTTTGGGTATTGTGGGGTCTCTGCTAATACACCTTTGAGAACAACTAATCCCACCTTCACCAAGTTTTGCAGAGACAAATCTGACTTGTCCACTGTGATGGTTATTTGTCCTGAAATCAAATAATCAATGAAATAATGAAATATCTCCTTCTTTGCCTTCAAAACTTATCTTCTGCCTCTCAATTCAGAATTCTTACTACTATAACAAACTGCTTCGGAAATTCTCAGTCACCTTGCCCATACCACATACCAAATCATGAAATTCAACCTGTCATTCACACAAATTTATTGAGTTTCTACAGAAGATGGAACTGCAATAAACATTTCGGAAATGGAAAGTACGCAAATAGATGTGATTCTTGTCCTCAAGAAGTGAAGGGAACTTGCAACTCGAGTTATTTATTTTTCTACATTATTACTGTAGAGCCTGGACCATCTATCATAAACATAGCATTTTTTGGCAGAGTGGTCATAACATCAAGAGGTTTAGAAACTTCCCAAGGTTATAGAGCTAATTAGTAGCTGAGACAGAATTATAACAGACACATCTGAGTTCCCACCCCAAAATCCCAGCCTAGTATTCCAATAGGAATACACAGAATGTCTAAAAAATAAAGTGAAAAAAAAAATTTTTTTAAATCTTGGCCCTAAACGAGTAGAATTTTCAGCTCTTTTATGTGACAACTAGGTAGAAGCAGAATTTATAGTTCTCATTTGATTTATCGAGCCACCTCTGAGGTGAATAGTGGGTATTTGTTACGCAGGTACCATATGAAGTTCAAGATTTCATGAAAAGGGGTTAATAAGGTAGTAAAACATCCTAACATATGGGTAATGAGTATAGACTCTGGAGTCAGACTGCCTGGGTTCACATCCTGATCTGCTACTTACTCATAGATGTCAGTTAGCCTCCTGTATCTCAGTTCTGATTCATAAAGGACTGACTTTTTTGTCCAAGCAATCAGAAGAATGGGTTGACATTCAGAAAGATTGAAAGAAGGCCACGTTTGGAGAAGAGGTCAGGAACCCCATTTTGTTTGGGGATTTAGGACTCCTCGTAGACATCCGTGCCTACTTACGCCATAGGTAGTAATAACATATATATGTTTTGAGTTCAAGGGGAGAGGTCCAGGCTGGAAAAGAAACGTTGGGACCTTGACATCTAAATCATACTTATCTCCATGAGACTGGATGAGATCACCAAGGGAACAAGCACAAGATATGATGAGATTTATGTTTTAGAAACATCCCTTTGACAGAGCCGAGTAAGAGGAATGAGAGCAGAGGCTGTTAGACCAGCTTGAAACCCATTGCAATAGTTCAAGTTTGAGATTAGCAAGGATGATAACAGCAGTAACCGTGGTAATAACAAAAATGAATTGTAATGCAATGTAACTGTAATGAAAAATGAATACAATTCTAATTACAATGCAGAGAAATGTACTTATTTAAATTTAAATATATTTTATCAAGTCGTCTTCCCTTCCATGTAGATGATCTTGATTTTATTTGAAAATTAGTCCTCTCTTTCTGTACATTACTTAATATTAGTCGCATAAAACAAGATGGACCTAGTCACACAATTACTTAAACTGGCAACATTTGACTTTTCATAGATTGTAAAATTTCAGATTTGTGAACTTTCCAAAGAATAAACAGAGTCTATTATAAAGGTGTAGGGAAACTGCAGTTTCAAATTCCTTTTATTCCCCAAATTATTTAATGTAAATCCAGGGAAAAACAGATATACAGAGTGGGTTCTGCTTATCCATTACATGGCACAATAGTATTAGAAGCCGGTGATGTTAGCAGGTTTTTTTTATTACATATATATATATAGTTGCACAGTCACACAAGCTAGATATTCTTTAAAAAATCATTTCAATGTCAAATTTAATTCTATCAAGAGATGTAAATGTGTGTGTGTGCATTCCAGATAGAAGGGCATGCCTGCACCATGAAATTGGTGACGGAGTTGATACTACTTTACTGTACATGGAGCAATGACCTTATGTGAAGGGCAACTCTTTTTGTGAAGATACAAAGCTCCGAATAATAACTGAGGGATCTCTGCATTGTCCATCATTTCTGTGACTTTTTCTTGGCCAACTAGTAGCTTTAGTACTAGTTTTAGTATATATATAATAGCCTCTTATTTTTAAAAATGTTATGAACTCAGTATTTATCTTATTGGACATGTCACAATATAGGATAGATATCCCTCTCCCTTGAAAATATTATCCATTTCCTTGATTTCTCTGGTGTCCTTTCTATCTATTACAGAATTCTTTCCTCTTCAAAGGTTTCTTTTCCTACGCACATCTTTCAAACACTGTTTTTCCTTGGGGTTTTATTCTTAACCAATTGCTCTTTTCATTTGCATTCTGGTAAGAGGAGCACATCCATGCTCATGGAACCAATTGCCACATATGCAAGTAAATCTCAAATCAATATCTTCAGCCCATGTGTTTCATTCAATCTGTCCCATTATCTGCCCATCACTTTTTTTTCTTTTTTTTTTTTTTAGATTTATTTGTCTAACACCAGGCTTGATCTCACAACACTGAGATCACGACCTGAGCTGAAATCAAGAGTCTGACTG
Source organism: Potos flavus (assembly GCA_028534135.1). Classification (NCBI taxonomy): domain Eukaryota; kingdom Metazoa; phylum Chordata; class Mammalia; order Carnivora; family Procyonidae; genus Potos; species Potos flavus. Next base: position 163,262,127 of record CM052899.1, read on the forward strand.
TACCACCCAGGCTCCCCATCTGCTCATCACTTCTTCCTAACTCTGGCATAGACCCTCCAAATGCAATTTGTCCAAAATGAAATATGCCATTCTTCATACTCCCAAACTGCATTTTCTCCCACACTCTCTATCTTTTGAGGTTCATGACCATCTACCCAATTACTCGGCCTAGAAATCCGGGATCATCCTTGAATCTTTTTTTCCTTAATGATCCATATCCAAAGTTCTGTCAGATTTCTCTTTCTCAACTTTATTCCCTTCTCCTCGGCATGCCATAGCTCAAGTCTACATCATCTCTCTTATGAAGTAGCCAAGAATGTGCTAGTCTTTCTACTTCTATCTTCTAATCAAAATCTAGTCTCCATCCCAGCAGCAGATCTTAGAATAAAACAGAAAAACAACCAGGGAAATTCATTACTGAAAATGATTATTTACTAACCCCTCAATGAAACAAAATTTCTTAAGTCCTTGGGCCAAGCCACTCTGTCTGCTTCTGAAGCTTACCCTGGTAAACCACTGAGGAAAGAGCTAATGAAAGTCTGAGTCCAACACTCAGAAGAAAAATACTCTTAAGTTCATGTTTTTATATTTTGCTATAAAGCAAGTTAAAATCCTCAGAGCATATGGCAGCTAGAAATCAATAATTTTAAATACAGAATCTAAGTATGTTTAGTGCAGTGATATATTTAATTGTGTACCAGTAGTTCTTGAGAACTGGATTATCTGTGATTATATATCTTTTATGTACCGGTTAGTAATAGAAGGAAAAAAACATTATGAAAGCCAGTAACACATGACAATCCTTTGATGTTATTTATTCTGGAACACTCTACCTCCAAAGTCTTTACACCATGCAACTACAAGAACTCAAAAAGACCACAAAAATAGAAATATTGTATCACATTTTCACTTTCTATACAAATTAGTCATTCTAAACTAGGATAATTTTTGTGCTTTCTTAGTGTAAATTTCATTTCAAGCAAATTAAATTTGCTTTAGAATGCAATTTTACAACAGGAAAAAGAACTAATTTTGTCCATTGTGAGGATCAGCAAAATAGGTATACATTTAGATCGTTTTGTTTCCAAATGTCTCTGGCATTAACATTTTCTTTGTGCTAGGCAATGTGTTAAGCATTTTGCATTAACTGTACAGTAATGTTCAACAATAACATTCAAAGTGTCTTATATTAATATATACTACAATGCTATAAATATATACCATTATTACTTCAATTCTATAGAAGAGGAAACTCAAGCACAGGTTATCCTATAGGTTTACCTAAAAGCACACAGGTAAGCAGTGGCAGAACTGGGACTCATGCTTAAATGGCCCCAGACTAATGCTCTTAATCACTTTCTATGCTATCAATACTCCAAATGTGTTACCTGCTTTCCATTCGCAATCCACATACTCTATGTCAGGGCTTTGACTATCCTAATAGCTTTATTAACTTCTTTATTTGTAGTCTCACCATCACCCATCCATCCACTACACTTTGGTCAAAGTGGTCTTTATAAATAACAATTCTATTGATACTAACTCTGCTGCAATTCTTCAATGACCCCCTATTCTTTTAATTAGATAAAATTTAAATTACTTTGTGCAACATTCAAGGCCCTTCAGAGTTTAACCTTCTCCTATATTTCCACCCTCATTCCCTGTCATTCTCTGGCTTCATATTTTATGTTCTAGACCTATAGTATTAGGTACTCATTCTTTCCAGAATATGTGATATGTTCTCTTGCCAACTTCGTAATTTGATTCTTTTACCAAGTCTCAGATACCTGTGAAGCCTCCTCTGTCTTCCCCCAACCTCCCACTCTTGGCACCTCTTATATGGCATGGTTACCTTTTAGATGTTTTATTGGCCTGTATCCCTACCATACTAAGAGGAGTGAGAGCTATGTCCTTCCATCTTTGAGTCTTCAGTCCTCAAGGAATTTAAAGTGATAAATGAATAGTTCAGCATAGTGTAGTTGATCAGTGACAGAGCTAGCACTTTGTCACTTATCAACAGTGTAACTTTGTTGTCTCAACTGTAAAATGAGGCAATGATAGTGCCTGCATATATTATAAATTTTTTGTGAGGCTTAAATGAAAAAGTATATATAAAATGATCAGGAAGGTGCCTGACACATGATACTCAGAAATGTTAGATTACCTTATTATTATTCTGGGTCATTCAACATCATAGTGTTCATGAAAGTATCATGCATATTGTTGCAATAATCCCACTTTGAACTTATTGTAGATTGGATTTAATTTCCAAATCACTGAACTCAGGCCTATTGGACTGATGTTATAATTGGCAGAAAAACTAGTAGAGTTCTCCCAGGTGGGCGCAGCAATAAGTTTCCTCACTCAACCCTGCAGATGTTCTTCTGCCCAGACTCTGTGTTTGGGATACTCTTTGAAAAACAGCCCCTAGCACTCAGAAACTCTAGACAGCTACTTAAGTCAAGAGGATTTTAGCCTCCAAGAATTGTGCCTCCAAGGGATGGCACCATCATGAGAATGGAGCCAGATCATTAACAAGCCACACCAGAGGCTAGGGCTGGCTGATTCCAAAAAGGATTGTGTTTCTTCCGATAACCTGAGGCAGGGATGTCATCACATTTGTTTACTAAAGTGGTCTTTGTGCTGACCTGTGTTTCATAGACTTCCACATCAGGTTAAAAGCTCTGGAGTTACTACCACCACTATTACTGCACCAGCTTAGTCTTGTGGCATTGCTATCAATAGGATAGTATGGAGTGAGTGTTTGTGTCCCCCTCAACACTTATATGATGAAATCCTAATTCCTAATGTAATGATATTAGGAGGCGGGGTCTTTGGGAGGTAAACAGATCTTGGGGGTGGAGTCCTCATGATAGATTTGTGCCCTTATGAGAACTGACATGAAAGAGCCTGCTTCCTCTTTCTGCTCTTCACCATGTGATGACACAAGAAGACAGCCTACAAAATGGGAACCAGACCCTTGCTAGCCATAGTATCTGGTGGCACCTTGATCTCTGATTTCTCAGCCTCCAGAACTGTAAGAAATTTCTGTTGTTTAAGCCACCTAGTCTATGGTATTCTGTTGTAGCAGTCTGAACTGATTAAGAAATCAGTTTTTGAGGGACTCCCCTTGTAGTTTCACCATTTATGTAGCTATTTGATATTTGAAGCATCATTGGAATACCTCGGAACCTGATTCCCCCTCTCCAAAACTGGGCAAGTAATGTCTTATATGTAGCATTTTTTGACCAGTAGAAGTTATATTCATAAGCGTCTTGTATCGTGGAAGCCATATAACTTGTGGACAATCCATGGTGCTTCAGTAGCAGTATCATTAATTTTCAGTTAATCCTGTAAATGATAACTCATCAGGAATGCATCTACATGGATCTAGAGAGTAATTTCTGTGTTTTTTTGTTCACAATTTAAATGACTATTTTTGAGCCTCAGCTGTTTCTTTAATTAGTACCCATTCTCCTCATTGCCTGGCACCAACTGTCAAGTGAGCCATTGGACGGAAAAAGAATAACTTTTCAAAGGCAATATCTGATTATATGGCAAATGTGAGAATTTCATTTTAGATTTTAAAATCCACAGTAATTGCATTCGTATATTGATATGTTCATACAATCACTTAGGAAATATTGGACATTAGCCAGACAAATAAAAAATGGTCCTAAAAGAGCTTATAATCAAGAGGGAGAGAAAAATGGTAAAACAAGCTAACATGATAAACCACAATAAGGCAATAGTAAAGGTAAAACACAGAAGTGAAAACAATTAAGTTTGCCAAGCAGGGTGAGAGGAGTGAAATATCACCTGGGAAAGGTGATATTTAACTCAGAACTTAAAGGATCACAGAGCATTCCCTAGGCAAGAAAGGGCCATTGCAGCCATTGGAATGATTCTGAAGGCAAGGCAGGGACAGCATGGAGTTGAGTTTATGTGGAGTGTGGGGTTCATGTTGAAGAAGCAGCCAGTAGCAGCTATAGGATATCGGAGACAGAATATCATGAGGTTTATGTTCATAAGAAGGGTTTAGGAATTTGTCCGGAAGGCAGAATTCAAAATCTGGCGTGAGGTAAAAGATGCTTCCCACAAAGATAAGGCTTAGGCTAATCCACGGGCTCAGTGGTGGCTCCAGAACGACAAGTAGTAAAATTCTGGCTGACTCATAAACGGCGTCATCTTTTATGGACCCTCTTTCCTCTCCTAGTGATGGTTGAGCCTCCATAACATTATTTTCCCCACAAAAAAATTCCTGACCTAATGGTGTCGGTTCATGTTTGGAATGAATAAATTATTGACTTATTTCCTTCTCCCCTTAAACTGCTGTTAATGCTTCTAAATCACTACTCTCTATAAAACTGGCCTGAGCATCTGATGAGCATGAATTTTAGTTTCTGCATTGAATTATTTGGACAATCCAATCTCTAAGTCCCCAGGCCAATGCAAATTCAATTTCAAAAGAAATGAATGGCTAGGTGAGCACCAGAACTGACCCTCTCCTAAGAAAATATGAAATTCATTCTAGAGTCTCTAGTCGTAGGTCTGTGCCAACCCATGAAAATCTCCACAGTCCTTTCATTTCGTTTAAAACTTTCAAGTAGAGAAAACTCCAATTATTTTCAAAAGGAAAATCTACCCTTCCTTGGGTACAAAAGTATCAAGTAACTAAGTCTTCAAGATGAGAGACCTGCTAAAGGGTCATCGGCTTTTCATCCAAGAACTAGTCGGTTTCCTTTGAAAACAATTTCCCAGCTTGATACACTAGAAAATCATATTGATGTTGAGTTCTGCTTATCAGCCAGGCACTACCAGGGGCGAGGAATTTCATTCCATGGCATACAGAGAGGACTTTTGTCCTGCCCTGGATCTGTTTCTTACAGGACTCAATTTGTTGGGAAGTGTCCCCAGTGCCCTTCACCCTTTTACCAGTCATAACTCTGAAGAAGGAACGGTTTCTCCCTAAAACATGCTCCTCATCTTCTAGGAAAGAAGCATATAAAACTTCCATTGGACAGCATCTGCAGAAAGTCTTTGCCTTTTATTTAAAGAATTATTTCTAAAAGCATTGCCAAGTGTATTTGCTAAACAGAATTATCTATATTTATCTGTGATGTCACTTCAGAGGGTGGGCTGGAGACCTTGGGAAAGGTATCTCATCTTTCAAGTTTCCCTCATCTCTACTAAAATATAGAAAATGATGCCTCACTCAAAATACTGTTGTATTTCAAAAAGCGGGTTGGTAAGCCTTATCATCCAAATGTTGGTTATTATTGTTTCTCCTTAATACTGATAATAAGTATCTTCCATGGACAAGGACAAGTATTTTACACATTCAGTGATCAATCCTTTGATGAAAACAGTTGGGGCTTTTAAGAAGTCAGTATCTCAAAAAGAGGATTCAGATTAGTGTGACAGGTAGGTTGGTGGGGTTGACTGCCAGTTGAGGTCAGGAGCTGCAGGCTCTAACCCAGACTGTATTATATGAGCACCATGATGGCAAGTGGGATCTAGAATTCTTCATTTTATAGCTTGTCTTTTTTTTTCATTTTTTTTTTTCATTTTATAGCTTATTATGTTTGTCACCTAAGTCACTGAGTTTTCCTTTCTGACTTCAGTTAGGACTCCTGTGAAATCTGAGTAATAACTTGGCACATAATCCTCCTGAAGGGTGAGGCAGTTTCTATTCTCCCTGGTATAGCAATTAACATATAAAATGTGCTCTTAAATGGCAGCTGCCATTCGTGCTCAGCAATTGTAGGCATCATTAATTTTTCAGTTAATTCTTTGAATAGCAATCCATCAGTGAACATATAAACATATATGGAGACAGTATTTCTTTATTTTTTGTCATGATTCAGGTGATTAGTTTTCTTCCAGCTTTGAGGATTAATTATCAGCTACTAAATTTGAATGGAAAGATAAGGCTGGTGTAGGAGGCACTACAACAATTATAATGATGTTGATCATCTAGTAGTAGCGATAAAAACAATTATAACTGCCATTCACTTAAAATCTATTGTGTGGTCAAGACTGTGTGGATTTAAGGAATTTAAGCGAGTGTAGGGAAAGAGAAAAAGAGAGTTCAATTACCAGATGGGTAAAAGGTATTTAAAGGAACTCAAAAGCAGTAAGTAAAAGTGAATTTCAGTGGAAATAAGGATCCCAAATTGGAAAACTCTCAGGAATTAAGGTTCATATTTCCAGACCATATTTTTTCTGCTTTTTTTTAAAATCTCTGAGCCCATAGCTCAGAAATAATTTCCCCAGATGTTCTACAACTCCTCTTTGCTCACATACTGAGAGAGACAACTAATGTTTCTGCTTTCCCAATCCAGAAGTTCCAGTGAGTGAAGCTAACTGACCAATCTTGTTTTAGGTGCCCACTTGTAATGCTCCCTAATATCCTCCTCTGTTCCACTCACTGATGGGCAATCAAGAAAGTGTTAACAGTTATAAAGAGGGTCACAGAGTCTTGTTTGTGAACTGGGGTGGGGGAGGCACAAACACAGAGTTTAGTTAATTTGTCCCAGGTCAATTAACTAACCCAAGGCAGAACCTAGAATAAACCCAAGCCGGTTTAGCATTCAAGTTCATATGAATCCCTGGGCTTTCTTGCTCTCCAATCCAAGTGCTAGACCCCCTGGAGCTCACTGGTGACTTAGGGTTGGCTTCAGTGGGACACAACAGTGAGGGATTTGGGGAAGCTGGGCCTCCCTTGAGAGCCCATATCCCTTGTCATGAGAGGATGATAAGGCAGTGGTGAGGGCCTTTGGGGGAAACAGTATATGCCTATCACATAAGGTGGCTTCAGACAAGTCCTTAAGATCAGTGCCTCTAGAACATTCATGTGCACACAACTCTCCAGAAAGTCTTATCAAAAGGCAGATTCGGCTTCAGTTCTCCCATGATGGGACCTGAAAGTCTGCATTTTCAGCAAATTCTCGGGTGGTACCAATGCCATGAATCCTGCCCCAGGAACACACTATGTGGAAAAGAACTAGGCAATCAAAAGCAGCAAGAATTCTGCAGCTCCCTCCACCTAACCCACAGCTGCACAGAGAGCTGGTTACTTGGCAAACTTGCTCTGTGTTTGCCTTTCCACCCTGTCTAGTGACAGGATGAGCAACGACACCTGTAGGAGCTTGCTGGCCCAGCTAAATAAAGAGCCTATGTTGGCTACAAAAATGGTTGGCAAATAATCAGTGGGTGCTGCAGCAGCCAGTTTATTCGAAGTTTGTCTTGTTAAGATACACAGACTATTTTGTGCCAGAAATTTTTTTCCCTTGATTCAACTTTGGAGAAACTTACTAATGTGCATGGTGATTGGAATTTTATACATCTTGCTGATTAAAAACAAAGTATGTAGTGCACTCAGGAGTCATTATTTGACATTATTTTGATGTGTGTGGGCTTTTTGGTGCTCCCCTTCCTGGCTTTGGCAGGAGCTTGAGGCCTAATTATCATTGTATATTTATTGGTGTTTTAAAAATATTTTAGATAAAATTGAAAATCAATTACACATCTTATCTCATTTTGTCCTCACAAAAACCTAGGAGCTATGTGCTGTTTTAGCGGTGATGAAACAGAGCAAACCATGTCTTTGGAGGTGACCAGGCACAGTCTATACTATCAAATACTCATTTGACCCCTTCATGAGATGTTTTCACACTGTCCTTGCTTCCCCAGGGACACCCAACCCTTGACTTTAGGTTGATGTTGCATTCCAATGCCCACCTTCAACTCATCTTTGATCCAGACTTTCTCCTCTTTTGCCCCTCATGGGGAGGTTGGAAATGTTGGGAAGCCTTTCTCTCCACAGCCAGTCCACCTTTGTTTTGGGTATGTTTTATTGCTGCCTTCCTTTGATTTATTTCATTAGCTATCGCTCTCGGTATCCTCAGTGGTAGCCCCAGATAATTTCCTCACATCCCAAACCCAAAACCCAGATGTGCTTCCATCGCTCTTTGCAGATGTATTCCTCTTTCACTTTAGTGAAAAAGATAAACACAAATTTTCCTACAGTCAAATTTTCCTACAGTCACTTATGTATATTTTTTACTGTAAATATCAGAAATTGCTAATTATTGTGACTTAAACAATGAAGAATATAAATCTCTCTCCAAACAGCAAGCAGTTCCTCAGGTAATATACTTGGTTAATGTTGTCATTAAACCCAGATTTCTTTTCCTCCATCCTAAGCATCTAATTCTTGGTCCTTAGGTTCTACCTCATGGTTACAAGATGGCTTCTTCATTTCAAGCATCATGACTTCATACTACCAAGTTCAAGGAAGGAAACTTATTTATCATGGAACAAAATAATTCCTTAAAGCATCCTCAGTAGAGATATCCTTGATGTATGCTTGGCCCAAAAATTGTCATTTGTCAACCCCCAGTCACCAACAAGGGGAATGATTAACCATGCTGAGTTTAGATCAACCATGGTTCATTCACTGGGACTTGGGGTGGGATCAACCTTCCATAAGCACTTTGCCACATAAACAAAACTTATATTTGGTTTCTACAAACTGGGAAAGAAGGTGTAGTATGGCTTCCTCATGGCAACCTACAGTGTCTAAATCAGTTCCCTTGTCAACGCTTTCCCTTTCTCCTAATGCTTCCTGCCTACCTCAGAAGTGCTATGTGGAGTTATCCATCCTTTTCAGCTTTCTGGTCTCTTCCTTTCCAAGGCCAGATTCTCTTGGTCCCATTTCCTCTCTCTTTCTCTTTGTCCACCATAATCACTTCTCTAGTTTTCAACTTCTCTTTCCCATTTTCCTTCAAGTATATTCCAGTATCTTCTATAAGAATTAATCAAAACAAAAGCAAAACTGAACAAAAAGTAGCCTTTCTTTAGCCCTGTAATGCCTTTCAGCTGCTATCCTAGCTCTGTCTTATTTTGTTGTTGTTAAAAAAATCTCCAAAAAGAAATACTCTGCTTTTATTTTCTCTTCATTTGCTCATACAAGTCTATAAAGCCCACTTTTGACCCCACCAGTGAAAAGAGCACAGCACCATCAAACTCAGATCCAATTTAACCACCTTTCTCTCAGGATCTATCGTAGTTTTGGGAACTTACTCTTCCCTTGGTTGCTGTAGCTCTACAAAATTCTGCAACTGTCCAAAATTTTGTGCACCCAGCCAACTACTTATTTGCCTTTTGTGTCCCATGTATTGGATCTTTTTCTACTAGGTCATAAGCAACTTGAAGAAAGGACCCATGTCTTACTCATCATTATGACCTGTATAGTGTGTGGGACAAAATTTAGATCAAACCCTCATCTCTTGGAAAACTTCTTGACTGGTTTCCTTGACTCCTTCTATCCTCTCCAAACCAACCTGCTGCCAGAGTTGTATATCTAAAAGTACAAATTTAATCACAGTAGTTACTTATTTAAAAACATGAACTCCTTATCATGTCAGTAAAATTCCATCACAAAACAACCTAAACCAATTTTTTCACTTGAAGCCCTCCCAGTATATATCTCTATTAGACACACAAACATACACATGCACACACCATGTTTACATTGTAAAAAACTATTTCTTGAAGAGTGGTCCATGCATCACCTTCATTAGAATTACCTGGGAAATTTCCTTAAAATGAAATTTCTAGGCTACACTCAAGACCAACTTAATCAGAATGATTTGGATTGACCTAGGCTGGATATGTACATCTTCAATATGCACTCAAAGCAATTCTAAATACACACTGAAGTCTGAGCCATGGCTTTATAACATACTTAATAAGCAAAAACTGACTCAATTAAGTATGAATAGCCCTACTTTTCTAATGTTTAAACATTTATTACATCAATTTAATTTTTTTCATTTTTTTTTCTCTATGGGGATGGGACAAGGAAATCTCAAGGTAGAGTTGAGAACTAGACCAAGTATCATTGGGTCAAAGACTTATTAAAAACTTTCCCTGCTAACAATTTAATTCACCTAAAGGAGAGTTCTCCATCCTTGCTTTGATTATCTTTGAACAAAGTACACTGGATCATTTGCATTTCCATATGGATATTTTAGAAATGGTGGAGTTTGAGTGCCTAATTTTTGAGAAGACTTATGGTCTGTGGTTTACTTTTCCTCTGTAAATTAAGGTAAGGTTCAGTCCTTCTGAGTTGCTTGGTGGCATCAATAGTGATACCAGCCCCAGGTGGCCACTTGGTGTATTCCCCCAATGTGTTGAGTTCATTTTCTTTACCCCTTTCATATGCACCAGTCACTTCCACTGATACCCTGGTCCCAGCATGCTCACTTTTTGTATCCCTAGAAGCACCAAATGCAATGAGATTTAATAAGCATACAGCTTATATTTCAAATACTTACTACAAAAACTCACTATTCAATGACAAAAGACAATTTCTCTTGTTAATTCTTTCTGTTGGTTCTCTCCCCATTCTCTCTCCCAATTCCAACATTTTTCAGTGACCAAGTATAGGAATAAAATGTTAATGGATTGTGACAACTGCGTCCATGTTAAAGATTGAAGCTGATTGTTACACTGAAAACAGCATCAGGATTAGTTATGAAAATGGTCAGGATTCCAGATCCAACTGTAATGTTTCCTTTTCATACAGACATAACTGTAGTCTCAGTTTATCTCTCTCTCCCTCATTCCCCCTTCCATTTCCGTTGGCTTTCTCTTCTTCCACTGACTCAGATAAATAAACCCACCAAAACACATTGCTTTTGATATTGTCTCTGACCCGAGGTCACAGAGAAAAGACTCAAAATGAAAATAGAAATCAACGGATGCCAGAGGGGATGATAAAATAAAGGACAAAGAGACTGGTCCAAGCATCTCATTTTCTCGACAAAATGACTTTCAGCTTGAACAGTGGTTAGCTTTTGCAGTCTTTGTTCTCCAATGACAATAACAATGAAGAAAATTGTCTCAAGTGATGAACCGTCCATGCTGGGAGCTAGAGAGAAGCAGATTGGCCCCAGTTGCCAAAGAGGGGCAAATATTCTTGAATGCTGCAGTTGGTCACAGACATCAGTGTTTACCTTGGCTCAAGTGAATCATGCAGAGTTCACATAAATTTATGTCCAAAGGGGCACTGCTGAAGAAATCAGATTTCTCCAACTTAGCTTCTGAGTTCCTGCCCTAAATAGCATGTTTGCCAGCACTCCAACAGGCAGTAGCCTCAGGATATCCCATTTAAGAACCAAGGCAGGGTCTCAATCTGCTGTGGAATAGGAAGTTTGGAATGAAGAGTGTAGATACAAGCAGACTCCTGAGATGAGTAGCAGCTGCATGCCACCTCCATGGGGCAACCCCAAATGTGTAAGGTTTCATGCTTTCAGATTTGTGTTGAAGGAAAATTTCATATGAAACTGCAAGAGAGCGAGCTCATTACTCAAACCTTCCTGATATAGGAAAGCGGGATACTGTACACTCTGACTTCCAGAATGACAGTGACTGAAATTCATCCTGATAATGCAATTGATGGCCAAGAAAGGCAGAAAATATATAACGTGGTCATTGACAATTTATAAATTCATTTCAGGAATGGAAAGAGAGTGAGAGAGATTGCGAGAAAAGGAAAGAGAGAGAGACAGAGAGAAAGGGAGAGAGAGAGAGAAGGGCAGTAGCCCAGGTCAAAATCTAGACAGAGAAGTTCCAGCACGCAAGTTTTTGCAGTATTAACCTTGCATTTTATAGCTTGTACTGTGGCTTCTCAGTGTGTGAAGGGATTTAAGCAGGTCAAACAATAACAACAAAAATATATTCTCTAGAGTCCACAAGTATTCCTCCATCCCAGCCCTAACTCCCTCTAATCACCCAATTCACCTGCCAAATGGCATAAAGACACATGTGCATTTTCCAGTCCTTCTTCTCACAAAATTCCCTGGTCACAAACTGTCTGAGTGGCTCCCAAATCCCAGTGATTTGCAGAGTATAGAATACTACTGTCACTGAAGAAGTGAGACTACTAAATAACTCAATGTGAGTTTGCCACCTCTAAAAGACTATAATACTAAAGACATAAGTTGTTTTTTGCTCAAAGTTTCCTGAGTGTGGAAGGTGTAGGGGAACAGATGCATCTTCACTCTATCACTGGGATGGCTGCTGGAATACAAACGTCAGCCCCTAAAGAGCTAACTTTGTTGAGGCTGAGAGAGCACAAAGCAGTGAACAGTTGATGCTGGGTAAATCACTGACAGCTAATTTTAAAATCTAGGTTGAATGGAGCTTCCAGGAAAAAAAAAGTATTGCACACAGTGGTGGAGATGAGGGTGAGGGGCTCTAAATAGTGCTCTGAAATCCTCTCATAACTAATTCATCCTTATTAACTCTGGATGTGGACCTGTGTGACAGAATCCAAAATATAGCTGACCTTTAATCAATGATGGCACAAATGTCAGCCCATTCAGCATATTATAACTGCTACCTCTTTAATAAACACTGAGTTGGGGTTTATCAGGACACTTTCCAAGAGGAGCATTTGGGCTATAAGTGCTCTGATCTCATTACATTGGCTGAAATAGCATAAAATATAACAAGGCAGGTGACTGAACAGTTACAAATAAAATACAAATAATTGTGTTTATACATAAATTAATGTGAATAATTATTTTATCATATTTTGGTGAGGAGTCAGCCACAATGTTTTATACAATTAACCAGTATCTTTTGCTTACATTTAAAGAATCTTAGGAGAGTCACCATACATACAAGTTTCTTAGTAGCAAACAACAGAAAATGACTCTACTACATTGGGCAGAAAAGGAGTTTATTAACATTTGTATTAAGTAACTCAAAGAACCAATAAGGCTTGAAAACCAGGCTTAGGAAGAGGCAGGTTTTCTGGTATGGGCATCCAAGCAGCACACAACCCAGCCAAGACATACCACAGCAAATATCCTGTTAATATGTCTCCCTAGGAAGTACCAAGAGACACTCACCAATACCTCTGCTAAATCTTCGACTGCTCCGTTACTGCTGGGAATAATTTAATTGTCCTGGGGTCTTAGTGCCATTCTCTGCAAAGACCTGTAGGGAACATCTGATAGAAATATTGATAGTATTTAGTTACATGACCATGTCCTAGCTGCAAGGGGCAGAAAGAAGTAATATTTGGCCATCCTTCCTTAAAGAACTCAAAGTTGAAAGAAAATTCTACACTCAAGGGATCATTACAATGAAATGTACTAAGTACAATAGTAAAGGTGTAGACAGTGTGTTATGGAAGAACAGTAGATAAATTTTAGCCATTCTTGGAAGATAGGGGTCAGAATCCAAGAGATCACAGAGCTTCAGAGAGAGGCAATCATGAAACTATAGAAAGACGTCTATCTGGTTAAATTACCAGGAATTCCATCTTAACACCTAAAGTTCTGCTGAACCCTCATGTGAGTAAAACTGTAAAGCCCCCTTTCACCTCTCCTTTCTCCTTTTCGTGCTCACCCAACGAGGTCCACCAAGCTCCCAAATTCAGTACCCTGCTTTCCGTTGGAGCCAACCGCTACTGTAGGCCATTCACCCACTAATGAGACCCAGTTGTACTGTCTTTTATTCTGAGTCTTAGATTTTGAAGGTGATGCCTCAGCATCTTTCCCACAAATGACAAGGAAATGTAAACATACAGCACTAAAAGAAGAGCAGTTAGTGGGGGTTGGGGACAGAGGATTTTGAGCCCTATATGCTCAGTTTCTTTCCCTTATTTTAAAATAAAAAGGATTAAAAAAATACAGTGATTGATGGGACGCCTGGGTGGCTCAGTTGGTTAAGCAGCTGCCTTCGGCTCAGGTCATGATCCTAGGGTCCTGGGATCAAGTCCCTCATCAGGCTCTCTGCTCAGCGGGGAGCCTGCTTCCCCCTCTCTCTCTCTGCCTGCCTCTCTGCCTACTTGTGATCTCTCTCTCTGACAAATAAGTAAATAAATAAAATCTTTAAAAAAAAAATACAGTGATTGAGAGAACTACATAGAATTGCCTCTAAATGGAGGCAGAGATTTTATCTCAACAATTACTGACATGGATGCCACTGCTGGGTTATTGTCTCTGATGTGTCCTCTGTCATTCTTGCAATACATGACTAGAGGAGTTGTCTACAATGGTCGGCCTATTGCTTTCATGTCATCATTAAGTATTTTATTTATATGTTTAATCTTATCCCTGGAATTTTGCATTGCCATGCTCCTAGTTATATGCTGTGTTTATAGTAATAACATAAAATGGGTGTGAATTTACCTGGTGACATAGACAAGCTGAGCTTCAGTTGTGTGTCAGGGTGTTTACTCCTGCGTTCAACAGCTAATCCAAGAGAAAGTATATTAAGAGAGATTTGCCCCATGGGCATCCAGTCACTCTGTACTCCCAAAGTCTACAGTCTAGTCTTACATCGAACCAGATCAATAAAGAGCTGACTATCTCACCCACGCTCCAGTCCTTTGAAAATTGCCTTTACTGAATCAGATTTTTGTATGATATCATCAGGCTATATGTAGGATTGTTATATAAAGCAGCTCTGTAAAGCTTGTGGTTACACACCAGGGAGGACATCATTCCATCCCATAGTGTCCTTTTTATGACAATCCTGGGAGTAATTCTGTCTGTTCTGAGTACCAAGAATGTCTGTGCTTCTCCTGGGCAATGGTCTATTTGTGCTTTTATCTACAAATATTGGGCAATGAGTAACCACCCACATTTTCCAGTAAGTAGAAATGTGTTTTCCTCCCTGCTTTCCGAAAATGTATTCCCAGGTGTCCTGAAGCTCTCTAAAATACATTTTCCATTTTCTGTTTTCATCTCATGATAATCTTTTTAAAAATTACATAAATACAGGAATCAGCAGACGACTTCTATAAAAGAGCCAGATCGTAAAAATTTTAGACTTCGTGGGTCTCATGCATCTCTGTCATATATTCTTTTTCAATCTTTTAAAATTGTGAAAACCAGGGCACCTGGGTGGCTCAGTCGGTTAAGCATCTGCCTTCAGCTCGGGTTATGGTCCCGGGGTCCTGAGATCGAGCCCCACGTCAGGCTCTCTGGTCAGTGTGGAGTCTGCTTCTCTCTCTCCCACTTCTCCTCCTCCCCACTCAGGCTCTCTCTCTTGTTCACTCTGTCTCAAATAAATATATCAAATCAATCAATCAATCAATCAAATTGTGAAAACTGTTCTTAGCTCATGGAACTTACAAAAATAAGGGTACTTGGATTTGGCCCACAAACCATAGTTTACTGACTCATGTTGGAGGATCACTGGATTACTTATCTCTGAAAACTGCATGTTGGAGGATCACTGGATTACTCATCTCTGAAAACTGCCATGTGATTTTACAGGTCTTCACACTCATGTTTGTATTAATATTTGTGTTGGTGCCAGTTTGTCCTGTTTGTACTGACATGAGGTAGTGAGGAAATAAAGAAGATTAATAGTACCTGTAAATGACATATTTGGTCTAAGTGAAGGCCAGTGTCACAGAAACAACTCTACAAATAAAGATTTCAAGTTGCTCAAAAGTGGAAAAGAATTAACGTAGCATACCACCCACCACCATGGCAGAAGGATGCAAACTCATAAGGATGTGAGTTTGTTCCACATGGAATGGAATTCTACTCCATAATCACACTGTGTGGGGCAATTTCCTTCCAGCAAAACAGCAGGATTCATCATATTAAATAAATGTTGTTAGTTTGAAATCAATTTGCTTTGTTATTTTGTTTATGTGTAGCGTGTTACTTTGGTTTGGTCTTACATCTGTGTAAGAACATTGCACAACATCCACATTTCTTGGTTAAAATCCAGTCCTGCCACTTCCTAATTAAGATTAATGAATTATGTATTTATAAAGCTTTTAGAATGGATCATGCTACCATTTCCTTATACCTCTTCATTTATACATATTTAAATAAGAAATAATGAAAATAATTTGAAAACAAGGAAGAGAATCAAGAGAAAATCATACCTTTGAAAGAATTCCATACATTTCTCAGACTTGAGAAAAAAATATAGAATAGTTATGAGGATGTGCATTTTATCCTCTCCCTAATTATTTAAGACTTGCTTTTGTTCTTTTATGCAATTTCTTACCCTTTAAAATCTCTGCTTCCCCTCTACACACACATTCATGTGCCCTGCAACTAATGTGTTCTAATTTATAAACTTATTTTTAGGCACAGTTAACAAGGCATGGTTATGGTAACATATCAAGAGTAGAGGTGGTAGATCTTTTTCCCAACCTAATCCAATTTCCTGGTCCTCTCTCCGGAGGACCATGACTATTTTCTTGCGTTTCCTCGCAGAAAGCCTTGAATTTTGCTCCATTTGCAAAAATGTTGTCTTTTTGCATTTCAAAATTACATCTTTTAAGAAACCAAATGGGCTAATTTAAAAAATGCAGTGATTTTTAGTAGGATATAGGGAGACAGAGAGCCATTGAGAAGAAACACACACCTGATGTAAGATGGCTATGGAAGAGGAAGGAAACAAAATTGCTTCCTGAAAGGAGGCCAGAGATCCATGAGAGCACAAACACTCAGGAAATATACATCTGTACTTATTGCCAGAGTGTGGGATGATCTTGTGTCCTGAGAGGTGGGAGATTAGAAGCAAGATAAAACAGACTAGAGGCAGTGAGAACCAAATCCCTAGTAGTTTTGACGTCATGCCTTTTTATTTTATCCAGAAGACACTGGACAGCCAAAACCCAATTTTAAGCAGAAGAATGATACCTTAGGACTGCACTTCTGAGAGAGAGAGAGAACTCTAGTGGCTGAGGGATGGATTCAGAGGTCTGAGTGAAATATGATGGTACCACCAGACACAGCCCCATCTCCTGAACTTCTGACTCAGGTCTGGTGTAAAGTCTGAGAATTTGCATCTCTAACAAGTTCCAGGGATGTGGATACTACTGGTCCAGAGACTATGCTTTGAAAAACATTAGGTTAGAGAAATGGTAGTAAAAATGAAAAAAAAAAACAAAAACCAACAACAACAACACAAAAAGTAGATTTGGATACCAAGTAGATAGAACAAGAGGGGATGAACGGAGTTGGAAGGATTCAGGGCTGAGTCCCAGGTTCTGATTGTAACAGGCAGTCACTGAGGCAGGAAAGGGAGGCAGAGGAAGGATGTTTGCTAAAGACAAGATAATTACCTTGGGGAACAAGATAATGCCTTACCTTGCTTATAACACGATTATGATGCAGGAAGGGGGAATTACTGAGATGGCAGATAATTGTATTTGTAGGTAAGAAGAAATGTATAGACTAATAAAGTATAAGGAGTCATTATAATATAAGGGTTAGAAATCACACTGGTTAATAAGAGAGAAATTGTGAAAACAAGAAGGCTCAGAATAGAACGTAGGTATCACTAACACAGACATTTTGAATAAGATAATCTTTTTCTTTAAAACTCTACTCATAAAAGAGTCTTTGTGGCCTTCCTTCCTCTGCTTGAAATAAAGGGAAGTAGAATTTAATATGTTTACAAAACCAATTAGCTAAATACTGAAGAGTTACATAGTTCATATAAATAATTTTCAAAAGAAGAAACTGAGTCAGAGAAAAACTAGCTTAAGTGACTGATGGAAGTCATTACCAGGCCTCCAGAAGAACTTGTTACTCAAAGAAAATTTGTCATTAAAATCTTCAAAATTGTAATAGGGAAGAATTGGGACATTGGGAATGCCCATGAATAGGGAAATGGATACACAAATACACGACTTAGGAAATGAATGACCTAGATCTCTGTGTGGATACATGTATGATCCAAGTTTTAGTTAAAAATAGTAAGTTTCAGAATGTATGCATTATGATCATTTATGAAGAAATCACAAAAACAAAACTATATATTTTATTTGAGATTCTTTTTCTCCCCTGATCATTTTCTTATGAAAGATGTCTTAAAAAGAATGTCTATAACACGTGTACAGTTTAGTGAATAATAGTAATACAACAATTACCTCTCTACCCAGCATCCAGCCCTTCTCCAGCCCTTTCCCCCTCCTCACACCACAGGTAAACACTATGTTGGATTGTGTGATGACTATCCCTCCTGCATTTTCTTTTTAGTTTCTCAATGTGTATAGTTGAAACATTATGTAAGTAGAATCATATTGTTTATATTCTTATGTGATTTTCACTGTTTTTCTTAATGTTATACTTGTGATATTGATCCACATGCATGCATTGTTATGAGTTGAGTTGTGCCCCCACCCCACAATTCATATGTTGAAGTCCTAACCTCAAGTGCTATAGAAGGTGACCTTGTTTAGAAATAGGATCATGTTAGAGTGCCTGGGTGGCTCAGTTGGATGAGTGTCGGACTCTTGATTTCAGCTCAGGTCATGATCTCAGGGTCCTGGGTTCAAACCCTACATCAGGGCTCAGTGCTCAGTGGGGAGTCTGCTTCTCTCATCCCTCTCCTACTGCCCCTCCCCCTACTTGTGCACAAGTGCACGCATGCTCTCTCTCTCTTAAATGAATAAATAAATCTTAAAAAAAAAAAGAAATAGGCTCATGTTAAGATGAGGGCCAGTGTTCTTATATAAAAGGGACATTTGGACACAAAGACAGATATATGCACAGGGAGAAATCCATGGGAAAAACCAACAAGGGGAGAAGACAACCACTTGTGAGCTAAGGAATGTCTGAGACTACCAGTAGCTCAGAGAAGCATGTTACAGTTCCTTTCTGGCACCTTCGGAGGGAGCATAGCCCTTGAATTTGGACTTCCAGACTGCAGAACTATGTTATTTGAAGCCATTCAGTTCATGATACCATGTTACA
>CM052899.1:163281384-163391909 GCA_028534135.1 Potos flavus
GAGCTCTGTAAGGAATGGATATATGTGTGAAGCATTGTACTAATTTTCTCTGCCATATGGTATTCTATCAAATCAGCAGACCGAAATTTGTAGTCATCTTTGTGTCAATGAACATGTGAGTTGTTTCCAACATTTTGCTTTTGTGACTTAGGCTGCTTTGAAAATTCTTGGTCACATAAGATTACATCTAGAATATCTGCCTAAGAAAAAAGATATGCTGGCTCTTGGTGTTTGCACATTTTATATGGTAAGTTGGAGTAGCTCCCAAAGAGATGGTGGCAGTGTACAACTCAGTGGCAGAACATAAATGTGCTGTTGGTCCACATCCTATCCAACACTATTATTGTCGGTAATGCTTTATATTTTCCATGGAAATATATAATTTAAATGGTATTAAATTAGTGGCCTCAAAACATACCTAGCAAACATAAAATGTTGGTTACTTCTAAAGAAGAGAGAAGAAGACCATAATTAGAATTTGGGATAATTAAAAGTGAAAAAGGAAATGAGAAAGAGATGGAGAAAGAGATGGAGAAAGAGAAAAGTAGTCAAGGAGGAAGGGAGGGGGCGAAGAAGAGTTAGGGAGGAAAGAGAGAAGGAAGGAAGAAAGGAAAGAAGAAAGAACGAATGAAGGGAGGGGAGAAGGAAAGAAAGAATGGAAAAGAGAGAGAAGGAAGACAGAGCAGGCAAGGAAAGAAAGAGAAAAAGGAGACATTCCATGTTTTTCAGAAAAGCCAGGGTACAATGATTAGCAATGTATAAATGCAGTAATCAATTTGTACCCTGTCTCTTCAGTCACTTACAGATGCCATGACATATCTGGCCTTGGGCCACCAAAGTTTTTCTCTTGCTCGGGAATAAAGCTTTACGTTGAGCTGAGGTGTGTTAATTTGCTCTCTCTAGTCTAATAAGCAAAACCCAGGCCAGGGATTTCATTTCCCCAAAGGCATGTGATTTGCGTAAGGGTTGGAGTGGACCTCCACACAGCTGGGAAGAATGATCTGAGGGCGGTCCCTAGGCAGGCTCCTGTTTGCTTCCCAACATCTGCAGAAAAAATAGTAATAATAATTAATTAGCCTGGGACACTGTGTTTGGAACTTTCAGGCATGATAATCATTGGCTCTGTGGAAAAGTAAGAGGCAATTTCAGTAAGTCTGAGAAGACAGCCAAAATAATTAGGCTGAAATATTGCCATCTACAGCCTTCGTTTTTTACATATGGTCAATACTTTTGGCTTTTCATTAGGCCCACCACACTTTCTAAGTGAGCCACAAAACTACATATTGAATCGTTTTCAGCTGTCCCAACTTGCAGAGTTTCTGCACTAATTGTATTTGATCATGTTTGGAGAGAGTGGATGAGACCACATTCCAGGATCCTAATAACATAGTCTTCAGGATTTGGGTCATTAAATTGCCTTGTAAGTTTGAAACTCCTGATAAAGCATAGAGCCTGGCACTAGGTTGGCACTTAATGAATGCACCCAGAAATGAATGAATGAATAGATGAACAAATGAACTAATGAAAAAAATGCTTTGGGTGAGAACTAAGTCATTTGTACTAGTTTTCTATTATTGTGTAATGAATTATCACAAGTTTAAGGGCTAAAATCAATACCCATTTATTAACTGACAGTTGTGTGCCTTAGAAATCCTGAATTGCATGTCTAAGAAAATCACCAAGCCAAAATCCAGGTGTGAGCCAGGCCGAGTTATTTTTTTTGGGAGAATCCACTTACAAGCTACTTCTTGCTGTTGGCAGATTTCACTTCCTTATGGCTACATCAGTGAGTTTCTATTCCCTTGCTGACTGACAAGAACCGACTGCTCTCAGCATCTGGAAGACTGCAGACATCCCTTGCCATGTAGCTCTCTCCCTCTTTAATCCAGAAATGGTGAATCTAACTTTTTCCGCTTCCCATTTCTGGTTTATTTTCCTTCAATCAACCAGGGAAAGCTCTCTGCTTTTAAAGGGCTCAAATGATAGTTTTCCAATGTTATGGTTAACTGGTCAACTGTGCCATATAACATTACTTACTCACAGAGTAAAGTCCATCAAATTCACACACGGGCATGCACACAAAGGGACAGAAAATTGTGTGGGCCACAGTAGAATGCTTTCTGCATACCACGGAAGACTCAGCTGCGGTAGATTCCAGGCACACACTACTTCTCCGAAGGCGCCATTTGACGTTGCCAGACATGCTTGACTCTTAAGTCGGAAGACCTTAGGGTTCAAAACCAATAGATCACTTCGTTTTCCCTTTGTGGCCTTTTGAAATGTATTTTCTAACCTTGCATCTATGTACTTCTGCAATACCTTCTAGAGCAAATAGAAAAATCCTATTACCTCCCTCCATTAAATGAGAGGAATACAAATGTAGACAAAATCAGAAAATATTCCCTTAGAAAAATCCAGTGACACTGGATCCTTTTTCAGCTTGAATCACTAAAGTTGAATTTTTATATTCATGGTAAGGGTTGGCAAAAGGAAACATTAGTACACAACAGAGCAGGCTAGGGTGGAAGGGCCTGCCCTCATATCTTCTCTACTAGAGCAGAAGTCATCTCATGGCTTGCTCATGAGAAATGGAAATAAAGAACTTGTTCATTTCAGAATTTTGCATTTGCACAAAGAGTGTTGCATTCTTTGAACACAAATGTTATTAAAATAGCTATTTATTCAAAAGTTTACTATTTGGAAAACCAACCTATGATGCAACATAGATTATTGCCATCTATTACAACGCACAGGACCTATTTTATGCATTTTATACATTCACTTAAAACCATTTTGATTTGGGGTCCTAAACCTTTAGGGATTGTAAATTCTAAATCACTTCCATCTTTCTTGTTTACTCTACATCAAAAACTTTCCTCAAATTTGACAAATTAGACACGCTGGCTCGAGTCACTGAGCCAAGAATTCTAAAGCTATGACTCAAGAGAAAGACTGCATTATTGAGAATAATCATAGGAAATGGGTAAATTTTAAAAATTAGAAGGAAACTAGGACATAGTTACTGATAATAATGAAAAAATATTTTTTAATAATTGCTGCATTATTTAGTGCTAAAGGATTTAAACATTTTAATAGAGCTGTATGACTTGATTTTCATAACCACACTGAGTAACTACTGATGATCATTTCACGGAAGATAAAAGGAAGTCTCTCTTTATGATCCCTTTGTATAAATTTAGTAACTTTATTATTTAATTTATTTCCTTTTTTGGTTTATTAGTTGTATTAAGTTTCTTTAGAAAACAGAACCAATAAAGTGTGTGTGTGTGTGTGTGTGTGTGTGTGTGTGTGTGTGTGTGTTGTAGAGAGCGAGAGAGAGACAAAGAGAGAGAGAGAAAGAAAGAGATTTCAAGGACTTAGCTCACACAACTGTGGAGGCTAGCAAGTCCAAAATCTGCAGGGTTGGCTGGCAAGGAGGAGATCCAGGGAGAATTTCAGGTTCAAAGGTAGTTTGCTAACAGAATTCCCTCAATCTCAGGGTCAGAAAGACTGTTTCTTAAGGCCTCAGCTGATTCGATGAAGCAATCTGCTTTACTCAAAGTCCACTGACTTAAATATTAATCCCATTCAAAAAATAAAACAAACAAAAACTTCAAAGAAAGATCTAGAAGGACACCTGGGAGGTTCGTCAGTTAAGCATCTGCCTTTGGCTCAGGTCATGATCCCAGGATCGGGCTCCTCGCTCAGTGAGAAGCCTGCTGCTCCCTCTGTCTGCAGCTCCCCCTGCTTGTGTTCTCTCTCTCTTTCTCTTTCTCTGACAAATAAACAAATAAAATCTTAAAAAAAAAAAAAAAAAGGAATATCTAGGATGATGTTTGACCAAATATCTGGGTACTGTGGCCTAGCCAAGTTGACATATAATATTAACCATCCCATTTGTTATCAAGTTTTCTTTTGTTATTGGTTGTATGGTTTAGTTGTTGCTTTAGGATTTATAGCACACACCTTTAATTTATCACAGTCCATCATCAAGTGATACTATTTTCTTCACATATGGCTAAAAAATCTTACATTATATTTATATTTCTCCACTCCTGGCTTCTGTGTTGTTGTTTTCATACATTTCTTTTTTATATATGGTACAAACTCAAAAACACTGTTAGTTACTGTTTTTGCTTTAAACAGTTGTGAAAGGGACTTCCCAAGGGCATGGATTTAGGGGAAGAGGGTTGTGTGGCCCTTTTTGCAATCTGGCACTTATAGTTAGTACTACTTTGAAGTCATGAAGATGTTTTCTTACATTACCTTAAAAAAGATTATTTTGCCTTTACTCTATCTGGAATGTCTTTCTCAGAGTCCACAGTTTCTCATGGTTCATCTTCCCCTTCAATTTCCCCCAATTCACTTTTCCTTTCCTTCTCCTAATGTCCATGTTATTCCTTATGCTTCACAAGTAAGTGAAACTATATGTAATTGGCCTTCTCTGCTTGACTTATTTCACTCAGCATAATCTCCTCCACGTTGATACAAAAGTTGGATATTCATCCTTTCTGACGGCTGTGTAATATTCCATTGCATATATGGACCATATCTTCTTTATCCATTCATCTGTTGAAGGGCATCCTGGCTCTTTCCACAGTTTGGTGATTGTGGACATTGCTGTTATGAACATTGAGGTACATATGGCCCTTCTTTTCACTACATCTGTATCTTTAGGGTAATATGCAGTAGTGCAATTGCAAGGTCATAGTAAACTCTGTCTTTCTTTTTTGAGACTGTGAAGGTATTCACTTTCCTTATTTCTCTTATGTTTGTTGTCTAAGACAAATTTTAAATATATGAACTCTGGATATCTTAGAGACTTCTTAAACTGTAGAAATTGTACAAATGTAACAAAATCTGGTCAATATTTACTGACTAATGTGATTCTTGACCTAGTGTAGTAGTGTTCTAATAAAATATTTTTAACAAGAAGAGATAGCCCTTGTTAAAGTATTTTGGTGGATGGGAGTCAAGGAAGAGAGGCCTTTTTTCTCCTTTTTTCCCCTCTGAGCAACAGTTTTGCAATTGCAATAGACAGACAAGAAGATCTGTCTAATTAGAGAACTATAACAACACATGTAGAAGATGTGTTTGCTTATTTAACTTGGGGATCTTTGAGGATGAAATGCACACTATGGAGGGAGGCCTTAATGAATGGCTCCTTACTCATTTACTACAGTCTTCATAGAAACAAAGTATTTTACTCAGTGATATGGGAGTGCTCATATTGACTCCTTTCTTCTCATGATGCAACTCTTAAGTTAAACCTCTAGAAATCTTCTATTTTGTTTGGCTAAGAAAATATGTTTTTCCATTTGTGTTTGCTCTGAATTCACTACTTACTGAATTATTTTATAGGTATCTCTTCTTCCTTTTCTGGACAATCATAACAGACTTTTCATTTTTTGATTGGAGCCTTATAACTATTTGCTGAAGATCCATAGTCTTTGCTTCTGCACTTGTTTGAAGTTCTCTGTAAACAGAGACTAAAACTACATCATTTGGAGCCTTTGTTTTTCGTCAGTTTCCTCTATTAGATGCTGAATTCCATATGATCAACTGTGCTGGGACTACCTTCTGTTTTCTCAGACCTGATTTTCCCTCAGAGGATGAAAGCCCTGTGTGTTTTCTGCTCATCCTCTTTCACTCACTGCAATGATAGGTTAGGCTAAATTCTGCTCCATTTGGTGGAAAGACTAGTTTGCTGATTGTGGTCTGAGGCATTCTTCATTACACAGAAAAACAGCAATCATGACATGGTCTGAATAATATATATTTTTTTTAATATTTTATTTATTTATTTGACAGAGAGAGACACAACGAGAGAGGGAACACAGGCAGAGGGAGTGGGAGAGGGAGAAGCAGGCTTCCTGCCCAGCAGGGAGCCCGATGCGGGGCTCGATCCCAGGACCCTGGGATCATGACCCGAGCCGAAGGCAGACGCCTAACGACTGAGCCACCCAGGCGCCCCTGAATAATATTTTAAAAAATATTTTGTCTGATGTTATTTAGGGTTCTATTTTTAACATAATATTTCATGTAGACTGTCATGTGGTTTATATCTTCATGTATTTTTATGACCACATCTTCTCTTATCTCTTGCAATTTATGGCTCCTTCCTTCCTTCATTCATTCATTCGAAATGCTTACTAGTATGTTTCTTGTTAGCCATATGGCTATATGTGGGAATAGAGCAGTGAGCTTACAATCTAGTGATATGTGTGTTTATATATATGGAGAGCTAACAAATACTAAATAAAAAATGTTTAAAGGAAGAATGAAATACCATGGAGGAAGAATGTAGTAAAATCTCTATAAATAAGGGGAAAATTTTTCCCTTTACAGAATAACCCATTTTCAGATATAAGCAGATATTAAAACCTTCTTAAGAAAGCATAACCAGACACTCAGACAATTATCTCACAGTTGCTTTTTAATGAGAAAAGTCCCAAATGAGAATTTCCATTAAAAACAAATTATGCTGTGAACAAAGGCAAGTTGTTTTTAAAGAATTTTAACATTAAACTTAAAGGTGAATTATGGCTAACATTCACTGAACTATTAATGACGAAAATGCTCAAAAATCAATAAAATGTGCTTATTGATTCAACATGAAATAGAATTTCGGCAGCAATTTAGTACTTCCAAGTAGTCTTACACTAAAATAAATGCATTGAAAAAATGCCTATACCTATAGATACACCCTTACCTACCTTTATTTCACTTCCTTAATGGTACTACAAAATAAAATCAATATGAGAAGAGCAGGAGAAAAATTCTAAAGTGAAAATTAAATTGTAGGCAGAAAAGAAAATCCTCTAAATGCATCAGAAATATAATACAGTATTTAATACTCTTTTATAGCATTCTCAGCAACTCAAAGTGTTCAAATAAACAATCGTCCCCTGAGTAAAACTGTCTAAAAAAGAAATTTCTGATAGTATATCTTATGGAAGATGCAAGCATTTGAAAGGGAATTTATAAATGTAAATGTCATTATTATTATGAAACTCAAAAATTGTCTTTTCAGATTTAAATGTGAGGAAGGACGGGTATTACTGTTCAACCATTTCCAGTTACATATACCTAAACGGCCCACATATATGTTAACATAACTTCAAAAAGACCTCTTTTCCAATTGTATAATAAGTAGATCTCTAGAACAAGGTCCTTTATGTTGAGTCTCTGAGCAGTATTTTGACTATGAGTAATTGTTCTTAAAAAACAACTTACATGTGTATAGCCTTTTATAGCCTGCAAAATATTTATACTTCTTTTTAGCCTCACCGTCTGCTAGATGGAGGATGCATTATTAGGCCCACTTAGTTGAAAAAACGGATGGTACAATAGTATGAGATTGTCAAGGTCATATAGTAGACAGGAAAAGATAAAAGAACTGTAATCTAGGCTTCTTTACTTCTAGTCCAATATTTGTCCCTCCCCACCACACGGTACCTCTTCTTGCAACCCAGCCACCATATCCCCAGTATGAAAAAAAAAACACTTGTAAGAAATTGCCAATGGCCACACATACTAGAAATCTGCAGTGTCAGTTCTAGATGGGCAAGAAATAGTCTTTTTAATGTTCGCACCTTTCATAAGGGAACATGATGGAAACTTACCAAGGTAAGTTTATTGATGGTGGTGATGACTTTATTCTTTTTATAGTAACACTTTTATCTGTTTCTAACTATAAAACTAATTCACGTTCATTACAGAAAGATGGAAAAATATAAAAAAACATAATGAAGAAAATTAAAAATTATTAATTACATTCTACCCTTTATTGTTATTTTCTTTGAAAGACCAACCCATGTCTTGTCATTTTTGGCAACCTCATCCAAACTTCACATTAAATAAATAAAATATATCACCCTCATTGTGCTCTGAAACTGTCTTACTCAACCTAGAAGCAGGGCATCTTGAGAATTGTGTGTGTTATCAAATCAACTTCTAATGATCTGAACTAATTGCCAGATAAATCAGCAAAGATCATGCCAGATGTTTGTTTTTGAATAGCATTGCTCTTCCATCTGAGAGCATTCATACCGTCTTATACCACCTTTTGAAGTAGTTTCTACAGAGCTGTTTGAGAAGCAAGTGAATCATTAATCCATTTCTAAGACTGGCAGCAGTGGTCAAAGAAGCATGGTATCAGAAAAAGCAAAGAAAGAAAGTGCTAGTTGTTAATCTGTTCGGAAAGCAGTGTGCATTAACACAGCTACCACTTGGTCCTATCTACGTCTCCAATGTCGTGAACTCCTACTAGCCTTGTTCATTCTCTCTGCCTTATTTCTACCTCTTTCCCCATCCTGCTCTTGTGTTAAGATGTTTTGTTAGCCCTGCCTTACAGTTACGAAACAGATACTAGAATAGGCCAGTGGTGTTTTCTTTCTATCAAGCATATCTCTTCCTAATTATATATGCCTAGATTCCTTGGGGCAGGCATGAGGGAAAGCCACAGAAAATACTATTTGCCTTTGCAGGTGGTAGTTTCTCATCCCGGAATGCCCTTACTAATTTCAGAATCTGGTTAAGTCCCTAACTAAACTTTGGGCATTTTCTTTTCTTTTCTTTTCTTTTTTTTTTTTAAAGATTTTATTTATTTATTTGACAGAGAGAGAGAGAGATTACAAGTAGGCAGAGGCAGGCAGAGAGAGAGGGGGAAGCAGGCTCCCTGCTGAGCAGAGAGCCCAATGCGGGGCTCAATCCCAGGACCCTGAGATCATGATCTGAGCCGAAGGCAGAGGCTTTAACCCACTGAGCCACCCAGGTGCCCCAACTTTGGGCATTTTCTCTTCCACAAATCTTTCCCAGCCTACCAGCCCTTAAATGTTCCTTCCCCAGTAAAGAGTGAACAGATCTTCCACAAAGAATGGCAACACTCACAACACACTGTTTTATAATGATCCATTTACACATGTTTCTCCTCCACGTGGTTCTGAGCCATTGACAACAGGGAGTGTGCCTGCTCATGTTTGTATCCTTTTTGCCCAGGACACACACCCTACTTTGAATAACTTTGTGTAGAATAAATGATTGTGTAATGAAATAAAGAAAGAAGAAAGTAGAAAAAATGAAAGAGAAAAGGAAGGAAAAGAAGGAAAGAAAGGATGAATTTGCCTTTAACAATTCAAAGTACTTCCACAATGAGAGTTCCAGTCTTATAGAATAAGTCGTCCTAAATTTGACTTCTCAAGTAGCCTCATTGCCACAAACATAAAAACAACAACAACAACAAAAAAAAAAACACGAAAAAACAAACAAACAAAAAACCACTTATTTCCCATCGTGACTTGTATATTTAGGGAAGAAAGAAAGAGGATTTAAACACAGCAACGTTATATTTCCTCATTGATGTCTGTCTTTTACAGTTTGTTCAGGGGAACAAACACAGGCTTTGAGTAATAAGAATATTTTATTCTTCCTCGAGCAGATCATTTGACACCCCTTGCCTAGTTTCCCCAGATTAAAAATGACACACTTGAACATGATGAGTGTTTCTAACTCAAGCAAACTCATGTTCTGGAAATAATTATCAGTTATGTAAACATCGCACTAGCCAGGAATTAGGAATTCAATTTTGGGGTGAGTAAAATGAAAATAATGAGACCATTTAGGAGAGACCTTTGTAATGTTTTAGGACACTCATGTTTAAACGTGAGTTTTATCACTTACTAAATGTCAAGAGTGACATGAATAATCCCTGTGATGCTTCAGAGGGTCCCCTAATGGGCACTAAGGACCAAGGGCGGAAACTGGACCTGCCATTTCACAGTTGTATTCCCAGTGCCTAGCCCAGTACCAGACATATAGGTGGGGTCTCAAAAAAAGTGTTAATGGAATAGATCCTTTGCAGTTTCCAAATAATAGCACCTGGACTCTTTTAATTAGCAGATAATGTAATGAATTAAGACTATCTGAATTGCAATTATTACAGAACCTTATTTTTACATAATCCTCAATATTTATTTGTATCGACACACTATATTTCACTATGCCTAATTTTGGTAGACCTAGTGCTTCTAGTTCAGTGTTCTATCATATTTTCTTTTCAAATAAATTCATCACATTATGTAATTATTAGGCCACAGTGAAAAGTCAATTCAAATTGTGCATCTTACTCATTTATATGTGCCTGGCTTACAGTAGGAGATTAATAGAGATTTGTCGAATAGATTTGACTTGAATGAGTCAGAAAAACTGTGAAATTAAAATTTCTTGAAATTTCAAATGTTCCTGAAGATTAATTTGTTTCATTTGTTGTGTATGTGTGCTTTTTAAAATTCTTTTTCAACATCATCTCAGCTTCCTGCTGGTCTTTGAAATAATTCTCTAGAGCTCAAACCCTTCTGGTTGTGAAAATGAAGTTCATAAAATAAACTAATATATCATTTCTTGTGCCTGGGGTCAGAGATTAAAACAATAACCAAGGAAAATATGAACTCCCCCTCATTTATCTGAGTATTATCTCCTGAAGCATCAAAACACACCAACAAGAGAAACAGGGGACTACATTTATTCCTTTGTAGCCTATCTTACAAAGAACGAAAAGTTGGGGAAAAAATACCAACCTTGTATAGATCAGGATATTTTGAAATACATGTAGTAAAAACCTAATTCAAATTATTTTTAAGACTTTATATTTTTTTAGAGCAGTTATAGGTCTACAAAAAAACTGAACGACATGTAAAAGATTCAAATATACCCTCTGCCCTGACACAGGCATAGTATCCCTCATTAGCAGCATCACTTACAAAAATGGTGCATTTGTTACCAAAGATGAACCTATGTGAATAAATCATAATTACCCCAAGCCCATCATTTATTTTAGGGTTTTCTTTGGTGTTGTACATTCTATGGGTTTGCTCAAATATATTTTAATCACATAACCATCATTAAAATAAATACACCCTATTTTCACTGCCCTAAGAATCCTCTGTGCTCAACTTTTTCATCCCTCTCCACCCTAATGTCTGCCAATCGCTGATTTTTTACCACTTCCATAGTTTGGCCTTTTCCAGAATGTCACATAGTTAGAGTCATACAGTGTGTAGTCATCTCAGACTGGCTGCTTTCACTTAATAATATGCATTTAAGTTTCCTCCATGTCTTTTCATGGCTTGATAGCTCATTTCTTTTTAGTTCTGATAATAAGATTCCATTGTCTGGATGTACCACAGTTTATTTGTCCATTCACCTACTGAAGGACACCTTAGTTGCTTCCAACCGTTGGCAATTATGAATAAGGCTGCCATAAACATTGTGTGCAAGTTTTTGTATGGACACACATTTTCAAATCCTTTGGGTAAATATCAAGGAGCATGATTGCTGGATGGTATGGTCAGAGTGTGTTTAGTTTAGTAAGGAACTGTTAGACTGTCTTTCAAAGTGGCTGTATGATTTTGCATCCCCACCAGCTATTTATGAGAGTTTTGGTGCTCCACATCCTCATCAGCATTTGGTGTTGTCAGAGTTCCAGATTTTGGCCATTCTAATAGGTGCATAACAGTATTTCATTGCCATTTTAATTTGCATTTCCCTGGTGACATATGATGTGAAGCATCTTTTCATATGCTTATTTGCATATATATTTACTTTTTGGTGAAATGCCCGTTACAGTTTTTGGCCCATTTTGAATCAGGTTATTTTCTTACTGTTGAATTTTAAGGGTTCTTTGTACATTTTAGATAACAGTCCTTTTTCAGATGCGTCTTTTGTAAATATTTTCCCCCAATCTGTGGTTTATTTTCTAATTCTGTTGATATTAATTTTTGCAGAGCAGAAGTTTTTTATTTTAATGAATTCCAGTTTATTGATTACTTTTTTTAGGGATCATGTCTTTGGTGTTGTATCTAAAAATTTATCACCATACCCGAGGTCATCAAGGTTTTTTCCTATGCTTTTCTATGAGTTTTACAGATTTGGGCTTTACATTTATACCTGTGATCTACTTTGAGTTAGTTTTTGTGAAGCTTGTAAGGTCTGTGTCTAGATTCATTTTGTATTTTTTTTGGTTTTGTTTGCATGTATACGTCCAGTTGTTCCAGCACCATTTGTTAAAGAGACTATCTTTGCTACATTATATTGCCTATGCATCTTGTCAAAGATAAGTTGACTATATGTGGGTCTATTTCTGCGCTCTTCATTCTGTTTCGTTGGTCTGGTTTTGTGTTCTTTCACCAATACCATACCGTCTTGATTACTGTAGCTTTATATTAAGTCTTGGAGTCAGGGATCACCGACCCTCCAACTTTATTCTCCTTTCTGTTGGCTATTCTGAGCCTCTCCAAATAAACTTTAGAATCAGTTTTGTTGCTAACCATAAAACGGCTTCCTGGGATTTTGACCAGGATTGTTTTGAATCTATAGATGAAGCTGGGAAGAACTGACATCTTGGCAATATTGAGTTTTCCTATCCATGAACAAGGAATCTCTGTCCACTTATTTAGTTAGTCTTTGATTTCATGCATCAGAGTTTTTCAATTTTTCTCATTTAGAACTCGTACGTATTTTATTAGATTTATATCTAAATATTTCATTTTGGGGTATGGTAATGTAAATGACATTGTGTTTTTAATTTCAAATTTCACTTTTTCATTGTTACTATACAGGAAAGCAGTTAACTTTTGTATATTAACATTATATCCTACAACCTTGCTATAATTACTTATTGCTTGTTTGGTTGATTCTTTCAGAATTTACACATTGACAGTCATGTAATCTGAGAACAAAGACTGTTTTACATCTTCCTTCCCAATCTGTATTTCCTTTCATGCCTTATTGTATAATTTCTAGTCCTTATAATTCAAAATTTTAAAAATTGTATTGGCTCACCTAACTTAGAGCATCAGGTACAGCTGGATTGAGGCTCCAACAATATCATCATCAGGATTCTCTCTCTGCTTTCCTGGAAAAAACCCTGACAGCTCCAGCAAGAAAGGATCTGGATTTAGTCACATGATGTAACTGAACCAATCACTGTGACCTGGGTGATGGAGAATTGTTCTTGAACAAGCCTACAACATTGACCCAGCCCTGCGGGCTCAGAAAACAGAGGGTATTGGAATTGAGAGCCCCACCAATATCATGTGAAATGAAAGACTAGAACTTCCAAAAGCAAATAAGAGTAGAATAGAGCAGAGCTGGGGAGAGTCAGAATCAACTTAATCTCATGCTCTTTCAAGATTTTGATCTCTGACTTAAAAATCTTGATTTCCTGGCCTGAAAACAACTTCCATGAAACTGACCTTAAAGAAACCTACCTGAACTTCAGTGTTTCTTGACTTTTTGAATGCCATTATTTTCTCTTCTGTTCCACTTTTCACTCTGATGGGCATAATTTGAACCGCAAAATTACCTAAAAGTGTGGCACTCCAGAAATCTTAAATTAGTCTCCCCCTTTCAACCACAACTTTCCTCTGTTTGAATGCCTTGGGCCCTGTCTCCCACTACCTCCTGCTTCACTGACTTTACACACCAGAGTATTGTCACCATCATCCCTGCTATAGGCTCGCGGGCTCCACATTAATCCGGACCATACAATTTTGATCACGTGAAACACCTCTGAAGCATTCCTGTCCCTTTACTCTTGTTCTATGCTCATACTTGTGTTGATTTCTTATGACTGCCTTAACAAAATACCACTAAATAAGGCAGCTTAAAACAACAGAAATTTTTCTGCCACAGTCTGGAGACCAAAAGTCTGAAATCAATAACATTGAGCCAAAATCAAGAAGTTAGCAGGGCTATGGTCCCTCCAGAGGCCCTAGGGGAAAATCTGTTCCTTGCCTCCTCCAACTTCTGGTGAGTGCCAGCATTCCTTGGCTTGCACCTGCATCACTCCAATTTTTAAGACCATTATCTCTCTGCTTCATCTTCACATCACCTCCACCTCTGCATGTGAATCAACTCTCTCTGCCTCTGTTTTATAAGGACACTTGTGATGGCATTTAGAACCCATCTGGGTAATTCAGTATAATCTCCTTATCTCAAGATTCTTAAAGTAATCACATCTTTAAAATATAAGGTAATATTCACAATTCCCAGGATTTAGAGTAAGTATATCTTTTGGGACACCATTTTTTTAGCTTATTATAATGTCCATAAGGCAAAAAGCCAACTCTGAGGTCAACCAATATCATTTGCTCTTCTACTACTTGCCAAAAGGAGAAAATCAAAAGCATAATTGTCACTACTAATTCACAAGTTTTATACCCGATTTGATATCCCCTTTACTTTTCCATAGTCAAATGTCTCTCCATCTATACTTAGCTAAAATTAGATACCGTTACATCATTTTAAAACTCTCCTGATTCCATCAATAAATGCATCTACAAATGCATCTGTTCTCTCAGAGAAAATTATAGACAATCACTACCATACCTTCAATTCCTAGAACAGGGTCCAGTACATAGCTGGCACTTGATTTATATTTATTTACTGTCTTATTCTTTCCAGGACAAAAAAAATGTTCTATTTTCCCTGTATTCTTAATCCCATTCCTTTTGCTATCTTGCTCCCTCTTTACTCTATATCTCTAATTTCTCCCCACCCTGTCTCTCCTGGCTACTTCCTTATATCCTCTAAACCTACTCAAGTCTCTTTCATACTTAAAAAAATGCATAGGAGTACATACTGCAAACCATTATAAACAACAGTATTTATCTTCAGACACTGCCCTCTCTCTTGGCAAATTTTATTCTTATACTGATATTACACAATTCCTAAAAGAATGACCTAAATTCCATCCATAATATCTCACCTCCAACTTAATCCCCAGCTATAATCTTTGTCCCTACTATGTCATCTAAACTGTTCTTCCTTAGGTCAAAACTCTTTTTTCATGGTTATGAGTGTTTTTTTAAAAAAAGAAATCCTTTGTTTTGAGATAAATGTGGATTCACATGCAGTTGCAAGACATAGTGCAAAGAGGTCTCCCTGTACCATTTTCTCCTAACAATAACATCTCACAAAACTGCAGTACACTATCACAATCAAGATATTGACACTGAACCTCCCCATTGATCTTATTTAAGTTTCCCCAGTTTTCCCTGTACTCAGTTATGTGTGTGTCACACTCTTTTTCCTTTGTAAATGTATTGAATACTTTGCAGTCTTAAAATTAATTAATTGTTTGATTTAAATTTAGTAAATGTACTTAGCGTGTATTATGAACCAAAGATTGATCTAAGGTCTTACAAATATCGGCCAATGTTATCTCTATATAAATTCTGTGGGGTAAGAATATTACTATCAGTCCCATTTTACAGATAAGGAAGGCCGCTGAGGCACAGAAAAGTTAAGAAACTATCCCAAGGCAACACAGGTAGCATGAGTAGTAAAACCTGGATTCAAGCCCATGCAGTCTGGTTCCAGAGTCTATACTTTTATCCCTTTCTTCTCATGACCTCTTGGGACCTAACTGAACTCTCTGCTGAGTTTGGAAATAGAAGCCATGAGCTCCTTGAAGTCCTCGATTCCTTTGACTTTACTATCTCTTGCTTCACCTTGTACCTCTCTGACTACTCCTTCTAGGACCACTCCTCCTAGGCCCATCTCTTAAATGTTGCTGTTCCCCAAGACTGTGTATTGAGGTTCTTGATTTTTTTCACTCTATATTTTCTTTGAGAGATTTCTATACCTATGTGCTAAAGGCACATAAATCCATAGATACAAGCTTATATCTCTTCCCTGAGCTCCAGACTCATTTCTGATTGTTGACTCTCTATCTCCCCCTAGGTGTCCATCAGACACTTCAAACTTTAACTTGTCAGAAACAACACTATTCCATCTTTTCCCCATAACTCACTTCCTTCCACATTCCCCCACCAAAGAAAGTCTATCTCTTTGGCTGAATTCTGATCTTAAAGAATAATGCCTCCTTTCATTCAAAATTACTCTTTATAGTAGTCACAAAATGAAGATCATAGTAGAGGTACTAACTGTGCTATTAGTGATTAATTTGTATTCTATAATAATATTTGGTTCATATTTTATTCTAAAGTAATGAGCTGGATTAGTTTGCTTACAATGCCTGACACAGAGCCATAAGATGGAAAAATACAAAAAATCAAACACTTGTGATTTTGATCAGAAATGAAACATCATTTCTGATGGTAGAATCAAGGAAATAGTTCTTAAAGAAGGACAACATTAGTTGTGACAATTAAAGTATAATTAGAAATGATAACTAAAATACAATTATCCCAATTCTCTGGGGAAAAGTGTTCTTTTTTTTTCAACTGTGCATTGTAACTACCAGAGGAAACATTCTTGATCTTACTAAGTATGTTAAACTGTGAAAAAGCAAGAGATATCTAGAATATTTTGAGAGATTATATAGAGGCCAAACCATTCGAGACTTCTCATCTTCCAAAAAAATAACAAAACAAACAAAAGACACACACACACAAAAAAACAGAGAAGACTTGAGATAAATCTCCCATAATTTAAATCCAAACATTAATCTCTCTCTGAGCAGCAGTAAGGTTACAGCTGTTGAAAAACAAAATGAAAACATCTGTAAGATACTAAAGAAAACATGTATTGTTTTTACTTCATTATGTGGCAAGAACATAAAGCCTGTAGCTTTATGCCTCACTAGAGAAAATAAAAATTGTTATCACACACTTCTACAACATGAGTTTTAAAGGGATCTCTTGCTGATTGAAATAATGCCTTTACCATATTTGCAAAATAAATGTCTTGAGTATCGACAAGCTCTAAAAATGAAAAGTGTGTACATACAAATGAAGAGTAAAAGTGGTAGTTTGTGATTTGATGATTCTTTTCTATGCCTGGAACACTTTTGAGAAGTCAAGATTTTTATATATTAAATAAATAAATATATGTGTAATATTTAATCTATTAAATATAATAAGAATTAGACTACTTCCGTTATCAAGGTGGATCCATCCGTAGAGCTACATCTACTATGGTGCTAGATGTCTACCCCTGTGGAAGGATGCTAGCTCCTAACACAGTATCATTGAGACCTCATTAGCACTTGTCATAGTACAGCGATCCATCCTAATCAGCTGCATCATGTACAAGTATACATCGTAGAAATTATCATCATCATCATCATCATTAATTATTGTCAAATTAAAGAAAGATGCAGAAGTAACTCCTACTTAAAAAGTAATAATTCTAAATTATTGACAGTATAATCCATGGCAATGTGAGTTTATTTTGTGTTTGCTTTTTTTTTTTTTCCCCCAGTTTAGGAGATGAGAACAAGAGACCCTAATCCTCAGCTATGTTGAAACTCTTGTTCGGGTGAAATAAATTTAACCACACAAAGAACATAGTAGCTGATTGGTGGAAAACCTCCACCAGGGCAAAACCATATCCGTTTTTTCTCTTATGTTTATTCAGCTTAAGCAGAGAGCCTTGTACACCATAGTAGATGCTAAATAATTATGTATTGAATAAATACTATACCAAAGTTAGAAATTGAGCTCTGGTAGGACAGAAAGAAAACAGAGCAATGTTGACTGTGTGGAATGTGATTTGCCCTTTTGCTGGGCACTTTGTATAAAGGATCACTTAATTCTCTCCAGAGTCCTATAAAACAGGTATATTATCCTCACCACATCAATGGTAAAGACCTCAACCCTTGACATGTCTGGTGGGCCTTGAATTAACCAACTTGGTCTGAGACTATCAGTGTGACTTGAACTCATGCCAGGATTTGCACATGCACTTGACCTCTCCCCCAGCTCTTGCCAACTTCTTATCCTT
This sequence comes from Potos flavus, assembly GCA_028534135.1. Lineage (NCBI taxonomy): Eukaryota > Metazoa > Chordata > Mammalia > Carnivora > Procyonidae > Potos > Potos flavus. The sequence goes on from CM052899.1 coordinate 163,299,133, forward strand.
CTCATCCTGCAGGTCTCTGCCTCAAAGTCACTTAAGTGTGACTTCCTCAAGAAGGTCTTCCCTGTAACCCTTCCTGAATTATATAACCCTTCCTGGATTATACTAGTTTCCCATTCTTCCACTGGAGAACTTACCACTACTCTAGCTAAATGATCATCTCTGGAGCTCCTTCTTCCATGTGAGCCTTCTCTAATAGATTCCAAACTCCCCAGAGGGCTTCATCATCCTGTTGATTGTTTATCCCCAACACTTTCTGCACTCTCTGGCATATGATATGTTTTCAAAAATATTTGATGAATAAATGAATGATGGGAAAACCTAGGCTTGCAGAAGTTAAATAACCCATTCAAAGTCCCAAAACTAATGATATGAGTGGAGTTTAAGCCAGGAGCTAACAAATTCCAGAGGCTACAAATTGCAGAGGCTACAATTTAGAACGATTTAGAACAAGAAAAAGGAAGATTGATTTAGGATTAAATAAACAAAGTATTTAATATGGATAAATATAACATCCTCCATTAAGTTAAAATATAACAAAAACTGAACAGGGTCATAACGATCACCCCCGCTGTTACAGAAATCATCCTCATTGCAGTTAATGCCAGATATTTTACTAAACATTATATATGGGTTATGTTTATTTAAACTTCATAATAACTCTAAGATAAGTATTATCATTATTTCTGTTCTAAAGTTTTAAAACTTTCTGCAGTAATATAGCCAAGCAAACCCAAGCAATCCGACTTCAGAACTCATGTGCACTTAAGAGCAAATTTATTCAGATTTTAGACTTGGGATTTTTGTTGTGGTCTTGCTTATTTAATTGTTTCCTTAAGACATACAACCTACAGCGTTGGTGGTATAGTGGTGAGCATAGCTGCCTTCCAAGACATACAACCTACAGGTTGAGGACTAAAATTAAGCCTGGGCAACTGCCAAACAAAGGGATTGTAATTTTAGGCTGATTTACTCCAACTAAAATATCCAGAATGGAGGAGTTAATAGTCTCTGGGTCCCTTTCCCTGAAATAGTTAATGTTTCTATATATCTAGTTTGGGTGGCTCAGTTGATTAAGTGTTTGATTCCCGGTTTCAGCTCAGTTCTTGATCTCAGAGTCCTGAGTTCAACTTACTTAAAAAAAAAAATGAAATTCTACATACCAAATTTGGGAACAGGAGATCACAACCACCTTTCATAAAGGGAAAATATTTTTCTGGAAAGAAATCTACTCAGACTTACACCAACACCAAGTTTAGGGAAAGAACTCTCAGAGTATGAACTAGAAATCAGATTTCCTGCTCTCATGGAGGACACTGCTGCCCCCTTGTGCCTTGATGTTGTAATAAAACACTCAATGTTTGAGGCTGGCTGGCTGATCTGGCTCATCATCTGAGCTCCCGAGACCCCGCTGAAGCTCTCTGGGCAGCTGACTGAGAGTAACAAGTAGGTCCCAGGTCTTCCTCTTAGCCACTGTGCCGCAGTGGGGAGCCCAGAAGCGTTGTGAGTCAAGGCAGGGCTGTTCTCCCAGGCAGTGACCCTTGCTAATTGTCCCTAATTGTCCCCTTTAGAGAAGAGCCTCTGAAGAATCACGGGAGGCAAAGAAGGGTAAGACTTCTTAAGTATTTGCAGCAAACAGAATTTAATTAAACAGAATAAGCATTCCTCTGACTTGTAGCCAAGCTCCAGAGATTCAGGGCTTCTCCTGGAGACAGCAGCTTGCTGAGAAGCAAGTACCTGAGCGAGGGACAAAGAATTCCTTTCTCAGAATTAAGAAGAAGAAAGTAGAGGTAATGAAATATTTAATAACATGTATTTGAGGGCTGGGTTTGGACATGTGTTATACCTTTCTCATGAAAGCAAATAAAGTGGTTGTCCTGCATTTCTTCACTTGTGACGTTTGAATTAACTTATGAAAAGCAGAGTTTTCATGCCATTTTGCCCTGATGGGTTTTAATATGACATTTATTTGTGCGAATATTTGAAGAATGTCTGTCTTCCCTATAGACTGTAAGCTCCAAATGGGTGGAGACCATGCTTGCTGGACCTGGGGATATTTGTTGAATAAATGATTAATGATTTTTCTCTTTGAGTGTGAATTAATAGGTTTGAAAAATATTGGGTAAAAGTTCTCCGTGAGTTTATTTTTCTTTTCTATAGTTATGCTTGCCTTTCATGGAGGCAGCTTAGGAAGGTACAAAAGCTTTTAAGCCAAATGCAGGTTCAGATCCCAGTCCTATGGCTGAATATCTGCTTGACCTTAGGGAAGTTTCTTAAACCTCTCTGAGCTCATTTCTTACATACCATGTAAGAAAATATCTACTTCCTTTACTTATTATAAGGACTTAATGAGTACACACATCTCCTATACAAGCCGGCTCAGTACCCGGCAGACCATGGGTGATCATTAACTGCTATTTTCTTTATCCTGCACCCTCTGCATTCCCTCAAACCTCAATATATCTTAGAACAATTTCTAAAATCTAGACTAAACAAGTCAAATCAACTGTATCTATGCACATAGAAACACCTATATGCAATCTCTAGGTTATGCTTCTTTGTCCAGTAGAATTTCCACCGAATTTGTCAGCAAACAATAAAGTGAGCTCATTTCCATTTTCCCACTCTGTTGAGAGATATAATAAAATGACCACAGGGTCATTGCATATGTTAGGGTGTTTTTGACTCTAAGTAACTGAAAACCAATAAATAAAAATGGCTTACACAATGAGGAAAAGATTTGATCTCACATAAGAAGCCAACAAAAGATAGGCACAATGAAGACCTCAAATAGCCAGAATCTAGCCAATGCAGTAGGTCAGGAAAAGGAGACTAAGACTGTTGCAAAGCTCCAGAAAAATACATCTTCTTACAATCATATATATATACATATATATATATATGTATGTGTCTCTGTGTGTGTGTGTGTGTGTGTGTGTGTGTATGTACTTGTATATCACCATATTGATGTTTTATTCTTTCCAACTGAAACATTGCATGATTCTTTTAAGCAGAATTTTTTTATTCGGTTGTGTTTTTTTTTTTCCAATATCAGTAGGCTGATGTCATGCCAATTTGAAAGCGATTGAACCAACTCCTAAAATCTGCATAATGACCTTGATGATACAGAGCCGAAATAAATAAGGACAAGACACCCCTCAGCATATGGAATAACTCTTCATAGCAATCATAAAAAGAATATTCATTTCGCAATCACTGCTGGTCCTGTGCACTGCTGAACACAGACTTGACAGGGTTGATTCCTTTCAAATCTAGCTAAACTTGGGTTCCAAGTGGTGAATTTTACCATAGAAAAGACATTTAAACAGAAACTGCTATGAAAACTGAAGTCAAGTCATGTTGAGAAGAAGCAGACTGTATTTTGCAGACCTCTGAAGATGGCCCACTCATGGTTCCTGTTTCCTGGTTATTCAACCAAACACTAACCGAGGTATTGCCTTAAAGAGATTTTACAGGTGTAATTAAAGTCCCATATGAGTTGAAATTAAGATACAGAAATCATCCTTGTGAGTCTGATCTATTCACATGAGCCCTTTAAAAGATCAGAGAAGTCAGAGCTCATGAGAAGAAAATTGAGCGAGGCACCCAGCTAATAGTCCACCAGGTAAAGGGAACCTCAGTCCTACAACCAAAAGAAACAGAATCGTGCCAACAATCTGAATAAGCTAGGAGGAACACTGTCAGGCCCACAAGAGAACCAGTCAGCTAACATGTTGAGTGTGAGACCCTGAGTAGAGAACACAGCCTAGCCATGACAGACTCTTGCCCCACAGAACTGAGATCATAAACTTGTGGTTTCTTAAGTCACTAAGTTTTGGGTAATTTTTTGTGCAACAGTAGAACTAATATACAGGCCTTCTCTCGGGTCACTGTTGTCTTCCCCCACCCCCTCAGTGGTTTTGGATACCTGCAAAACTTAACTGTGTTGTAATTGACTAAATGAGTTTTGTCCAAATGAATCCTCTCTTTGCATAAAGTTGGGGAAAACTTTTTCTGAAGACCCTTTAAATCAGATAACTACGTGCATTCCAATAAAGGTTTAGGACTTGGGCCTGATCCCAGGAAGACTTTTCCTGTAAAATTTGGGCAACTTCATTTCTGCAAAATCAGCATAAAGGACTTGAGAATATTAAAAGACATCAACATTTGTAGAGTTTTTAGAATAGTGCTAGATCTTTATATACATAATGTCAATGAGTTATTTCCTCACAGTAAAATTCTATTACTTTCTACATTTTATAGACTGAGACTCATAAGCTGGACAGTTCAATAATGATTTCTTTGTTAGTGGAGATGGAACTTGAGCTTTTTTTTTTTTTTTTTTTTTTGGCTGTCAATCTTGTGTAATTTCCCTCTTCCTTAGAGTTGCAAAAGAGAGTTTGAGGTGCAGAGAAAACTTGTGCCTGGGATTTCTCCTCCACCCAGGGTGATGAGGGAACCTCACTGGGCTAAGAATGTGCCTATATCCTCACACTCAAACAACTGAACTGAATCTTGATTATCACCCAGCACTTGTGTCTTTTCCCATATTATGGAGGGAAGTCTTTCTCCACATTTTTTTTCTAATATGAAATTTATATTTAGCCCAAAGTGTGCATTACAGAATGCAGAAGTTTCTTAATGCAAATTTTGGAAGCAGCAAAATATGCCCATCATGTTGGTTGTATCCTGTTTTTAAAATTTTTCTTTTTTATACATTGCCTATTTTAATTCTCCATTGTTATTTACATGTGATGTCAGTATTTCTTAGAGGCCATTTTACAGGTGAGGAAACTTGGATTGGGAGAAAATAAATGACAACAGAACAGAAATTTAACCCAGCAACTGCACTACTAGATATTTACCCCAAAGATACAAATGTAGTGATCCAAAAGAGTGCCTGCACCACAATGTTTATAGCAACAATGTCCACAATAGCCAAACTATGGAAAGAGCACAGAGGTCCATCAACAGATGAATGGATAAAAAAGATATGGTCTACATATACAATGGAATACTACTTAGCCATCAAAAAAATGAAATCTTGCCATTTGCAATGACATGGATGGAACTAGAAGGTATTATGCTAAGTGAAATAAGTCTATCAAAGAAAGACAATTATCATATGATCTCACATGTATGTGGAATATAAGAAACAAAACAGAGGATCATTGGTAAAGGAGGGAAAAATAAAACAAGATAAAATAAGAGAGGGAGACAAACCACAGGGACTCTTAATCACAGCCCTGAAGTCTACCACACATGAAATCCTGTTCTCCTTGCCTTGTCTGCTTCAGCTGTTCCCTTTTGGTGTAGCTCACGAGTTAATGCCTCGCATTCTTCTAAGTGTCCAGGATGCTTGCTGGTCTCTGCTTATGAACTTGCATACAGCCCACTGCATGTATGGTCACTAACAATTGTACTGCTTAAGAAGGTAACTTCTTCTAAGAAGTGCCAACTTACCTGCCACTTTCTTCTTGCCAGAGGAATGAATGGATGCTCACCTTATTTGGGTAGTAATGTGAGGCTTCCTCTTTCTTTTCTCTGATCTGAGTTTCCAGTGTTCAACCTTTGTGTTCTTTTTGGTAGTTCTGTCCACAATCTGCTTGTTCTACTTCTCAAAGACATGTCAGTCTACTTCCTTTGTCAGGGAGAACAACTGAAAGAACAGACATTGGACAAAACATGGACGGCATGACATTTCTGTTGGTAGAAACCCGGGATTTTCCACATTAGCACCTCATAGCCACCACCATGTATACTCTCCTTAGCAACAGGAGTAGGTGTCAGAGTGGATGAGATACATGGATACTTAAAAAATGTGACTTCGTAGCCATCATAAAAGGGTTACCACGGAACTATTTCTTTCACAAGGCCTTTTAGTTTTTTTCTCATGATATTTTTGTACCATACTTCTTCCTTTTGGATTCCTGAAGAGGTATCTCTAAATGTTTAATAATAGTCCTGAACCCGAGCAGATGACATACACCAGAGCAGGATGATTTATGGAAAGAGGAGATTTCAGCCAGTGTAGTAGACAAGTACCACTGAGAAAATACATCTGATTTGCATATCACTGCAACCATTTCTACAGCATTCTGACAACTTTCAAGGAAATTCTGAAAGGCATTCTTGTGAGATAAACATATAAGGACTCATGATGCACCTCAGAAAATAATTTCTTTAGCAATTTCCTATATGTGCATAAATTTCTTTCGGAGGTATTTTCCCAACAGTTTTCATGGACTGCTGTATTTCTTTTTTTTTTTTTTGGAGAGAAAGAGAGAATGTGCATGCAAGCTTGGGGAGGGAGGGGCAGAGGGAGAGAATCTCAAGCAGACTCCCTGCTGAGCACAGAGCCAGTCACTGAGCTCCATCTCATGACCCTGAGATCATGACTTGAGACAAAACCAAGTCAGACACTTAACTACATGAGGCACCCAAGCACCCCTAGACTGCTATATTTCTAATATACTCATGTAAGCATTACTAGGGAAAGCTTTCCTTTAAATTAATGAATAAAATTTTGCTAAGTTTCTACTAACATTTTTTCCAATATGGTGGCCATTATTCTTCTCAGTTGTCATTTACAATTGCATTATTCCCCTGTCTTTGAGGGTAAACTCTGATGATATTAGAGAGTTCATTCAATTTACAGTGTTAGAGGAGGAAGCATAACTCATATTTGCTTTATGGGCTCATTGCATTATAGGAGACCTGCACTATAGTAGGTTCAACTGCTTTGATGAACACCATTTAACTCTGGTATTGCTACGACAATGCTATAGCAACTCTGTATAATGGAGTTCTACTTACCAAATTTGAGATTATTACTACTGTACTAACAACTTTAATTAATGAGCAAATAGGATATGCAAAGATGGGGGTTAAGATAATTGCATATCATACATTATCTTATTCATTCCTGTAACAGCACTCCGGTGTCAATAGTTATCCCCATGCTACAGAAGAGAACAATGAGACTCAGATTAAACCATTTGTCTGAAGCTATACAGCTTTGAAGTGGCAGACCAAAGGTTCAATCCAGTTCTACTTAAGTCCAGAGCCCAGAAGCAGAAGCATTTCACTAGATTATTCTAAATACAGCCAGACAGAGCATACCAGCTCTTGTTTGGACCTGAAGGGGTTTCTGAAGTTCACTCATCGGCTTAGACCTTGGGAAACCTAGACACAAGGTAACACTCAGCAGCCCACCGTGGGGTTAAGGAGTACTTCCTATAACCTCAGCCTCAGTCTCTTCACCTTAAAAGGAAACCATTGAAGTGGGTTTTCAATAAAGTTGCTTAAACATTCAAGTGTCCTGATTCTGATCAAGAGATGACTCTCTGCCACTTTCTAATGGTCAGTTTCTCTCTCCGGCTGCTTGCTTATCTGAAAAATGGAGGTAAAGCTAACATCTATTCATTCAAGGGAGATAATCCACGTAAGGCATTTAATACAGTGCTTAGAACATAGAAAGTGCTCATGTATTTGCTTATCATCACGGTCCTTCTCATGATCACCATCATCATCATCCTCATGTTAATTGTCGTGAAAAACACTACTTCATTAGTATTGATATTAGCAGTAGGAACATATTCACTGTACATTTACAATGGATTTTGGTACTCATGTGCATCATGACCCTATGTAAGAGAGCTGAAAAGGATCACCAAGGAATGCGTCTGTAAGGTCCCGCAAGGCAAGTGTCCTCACTACCTGACAAATGTATGGCAGTTATGTGCTAAGAAAATCTTATTCTACATTTATTGCATCCTGATCATATCACAGTGAAGGGTTTAAGAAGCAATAAAGGAAACTCTCTGGTCAGAGCAGATTAATGTGGCAGCCAGCAGAGTGCCAGGAAATTCCAACTCCTTGACATGTGATGAAGTAGTTCATTTAACCTGTCCTAAAAACTGTAAAGTTTTCCAAAGCACTTTAGTGTCGAGCCATTCATAATTAGAGTAAATTGTATGTGGAAAGGAGGCAGACGTGTGCAGGTCCTTGCTGGAAGAAAGGCAATAATTTCTCCAAAAAGAAAAAAAAAAGAATCTAACAACGTTTTCCACAAATCTCACAAAGTACAATTTCACTATGGATGTGTGCGCGTGTGTGTGTATTTGTAACCAATGTCTCCGGTTTTGATTGAATGGCTTTCTTTCACATGTGGCTGTCTTCAACACAACCACAATAGATGGCTCTGGGAGGAAATAAATACTGGATGTCTTCCCAAAGGAAGTATTTTTATGGATGGTTCACCAGAAGACCACTCCTTCCGTCCTAATAGAAAAAAGAGAAAAGATAATCCAGAAGGCAAGATAACATTGCAATTAAAGGTCAGGGAAGTATGAGTCTGATTCCCTGGAACTTTAAACTTTAAATTCCATAAGAGCGAAACTGGAATTTTTAAAACGCAGTCCAGTTTTTTACTCAGTGCATAGAACAGTGCCTGATGCGTGGACGGTACTAAATAAATAAGTAGAACAAGCAAATGGATGGCTCTGTGAAAAACCGTGATTCCAATGAGTTACTTAGTTTTAATTCCTCAACCTTCACTTTCCTCATCTCTAAAGAATCACCACCTTTCAGGGTTAGTGAAAATGTTAAAACACTGTATGTAAGAAGGCCTTGAATACACACTCAGTAAATGGCTGTGATGATGGTAATGTGGTCCAGCAGATTGCCCTCAAAGCATCCTTGTCTGCACGAAAAACGCACACATTACTTTATCCCTTGGAGGGATCTGTGCAAATGCCTTGATGCCCTCTGGTAATTTTCAGAATGATGATTAGATTCATGAGGGAAGCAAATTATTGCAAATTATTGCTGTTTGTTCATGGGATCTGGTGCATGTCAAATCCCCATGTGATTCTGGCCAGCAGCCCATCCAGATGTGAAGCTTTCTCAAAAACATGTGGCAGGGGTGCAGACCAGTGCAGCCTTTCTGGAAAGCAGTGCGACCATGCGTGTGAAGAAGCTTACGACTGCTTAAACCTTTTGGTCTTGTGGTTCTCCTTCTGGGTTAGTCACTAAGAAAGAGCCCTAGGTGCGATCAGCTGTATGTGCTAGACTATTAATCACATCCTTATTCCTATGTAGTCTCCCAATGCTGAAATCCCCTCAGTATCCAACAATGTAAGTTCAATGGGCACATAATTAGGCAGCCATTAAAAATAATGACATGAAAATGTTCAGGATGTATTGTTAAGTTAAAAAAATAATAAGATGCCTCAAAACAATAAGATGTAAAACTATTGTATATCCCAATTTTATTCGTATCAAATCGTATCAAAATTTCATCCAATTTTATATTAATATGTTTAGATAAATTGCCAAAATAGCTTTGTAGTAGTATAATTACTGATAATTTTTATTTCATTATTTTTTAAAGATTTTATTTTTTTATTTGAGAGAGACAGAGAGAGAGAAAGAGCGCGTGGGCGCGCCAAGTGGGGGGAGGGGCAGAGATATAAGTAGGCTCCCTGCTGAGCAAGGAGCCAGAAACTGGGCTGGATCCTGGGACCCTGAGATCATGACCTCAGCCAAAGGCAGAAGCTTAACAAGCTGAGTCACCCAGGTGCCCCTTCCTTATCCTTTTCTATGGATAGCAAATTTTCGCAGAATAATCATTTTTTAATAATCAAACAAAAAGTCATTAGAAACTAGAATATGGAAGCCGGTGGGTTTACAGAAGGTTATAATAAATTCCCAAAGTGGATTAATGAGGCTTTCTTCACTTTCCCTAAACCTAAGAATTCTACCACCACTTGGATCTTTCCTGTTACAGTGAAGACAGCCTAATGAACAAATCCATACTCCGATGCATAGGACTTACTGAAGGTGCTTATTTAAAAATATCATCCTTTTAGAATGTCACCAGGGGACTTGATACTGCTGAGTGATTTGATGATGGTCATGTTAAAGCATCAGTGGGAGAACAATTTCGGAGCACAGACACTTGGAGCATCTCTGAGACAGAAACTGCTCACCATTCACCAAATCCACGGTCTGGGCACACAAGGCTCCTCTCCTTGTTTGGGGTGGACGTATTAAATGATTTCTAACCAACAAAATGAGAGTGGAAATTATGTGTACCCCTTTGCACTTCAAGACCTGGCCCATAGTCACCTCCCATGGAAACTCCTCAATGGTCCTTTTCTCCTGCTGGATGAGACCATCCGGGGACTTTAGAAGCCCCACTATGATGGCCAAGCTTTCGTTAGCCTCTGTCCCATAAAGACTCTGGGAGAACCATCAAGTTATATGGTTAGATGAGCAAGAAATATACTACATTCTTTTAAACTTATATATTTGGGGGCCTGTTTGCTAATGTTACTGCAGCAGAAGTTAACCCAATATAGCTACATTGTTGATGGCACACATTTGGCTGTATACACAGCCTGATCAAATCCATTCTTGTTGGAGAGGTGGAGATACCATTTCACAAAAGAGGTGAGGGAAAAGTTAGATGATAGATTGTTTGTACCATTTGTAAGTCACTAGAGTCCTATAGAATTTGGTTAATTTTTCTCAGCTGAAGGTAGTAACATGCATTGCTTTTTCCATAAGAACTCTTAAGAATAAACAAAAGATCATCACTCTCTGGACTTATTTTTATCTCTTTTGACTTATTTTTGAACTTTCTTCTTCTCTTTGGATGGAAGCCCCATGAGGGCAAGACCTTTGATGTGTTTATTGTTGCTGCCCCCACTTTCTTGAGAAGTTCTAGAACAATAAGCCTATGATATGCATCGGTTAAAGATGTAAATTGATGTAATGAATGCAAGATGGATAAAGACAAGTTCACTTGCTAAGACTGACCACCCTAAAACTTGGCCAGGAGCTCCCAGATGGCAGAGAGGGTTTTTGCCTGACACAGACATGTGATTGAATATAAAAACATCTAAGAGAGTCAATTTCTAAATTTCATTTCATGTTATAAGATATATCTATCAAACACGACTAGAGATCAAAGGCAGCTGACAAGTGTGCTGAGGGCAGATGTCCCTTTCTTTCCCATCTTCACCTCTTGCAAGTGTCATTTTACTTCCCAGATAGGTTTCTAGCTTGACCTTTCATACCTGATGGCTGAGTCATCTAATTGCTCTCTTCTTGCTGTCCCAAGCAGATGGCTCAGAGTTAAATAGCCAATAAATCACAATTTCCATGTGTCAGAGGGCTCAACTACAAAGTGCTTATTTGTTCTTAAAATTGGTTCTGCTGCTGCCAACTAAGAGTCATGTAGTCAAAACCTTTGAGTGATTAGCTAGATACATGCCATCTTTTTTCCTTTTACATTATAGCTGGTGATTGTTTATTCATTTATATCAGGATTCTCTAGAGAAACTGAACCAAGAGGTGTATCTATATACAGAAAGAGATTTAAGTAATTGGTTTACATAATTGTGGAGATACAGCCAGTTCAAAATCTGATGGGGGAGGCAGACAAGCTGGAGACGCAGGAAAAAGTTATAGTTGGAGTCCAAAGACCATCTGCCATAGAACCAAAAAAAGCCAATGCTGCAGATGAGGTCAGAAGGTAGCATGCTGGGGAATTCTCTTTTGCTCAGAGGAGATTGGTCTTTCATCTATTCAGATCTTCAACTGATTAGATGAGACCCACCCAAATTATGGAGGACAATCAACCTTACTCAAATGTTGTTGATTTAAATGTCAGTCTCATTGAAAATTCCCTCACAGAAACATCCAGAATAATGTTTGACCAAGTACTTGGGCATTGTGGCCCAGACAAGTTCACACATAAAATTAACTAATAGTTTGCTTGTTTGCTTTTCTTCTCATTTGTTTTTGACTGCCTTTTCTTTGCTCCAATCCTCTTAGGCCTTTGGGGTCATTATTTTTACAAGGGTCATCTAATCCCAAACCTTGTGGTGATCTGGAGAGTCTCACGCCCACATTCCAGCTCTCCCACTGGCTAGAACATGACCACAGAACCTCCAGTTCTGCCTCAGTGAATGTAGACGCCTAAGTCATAGGTCAATTGTAATGATCAAATGGGAAAAATTGACAAGCTCTGTAAACACAAGTTCACACTGAAGCCATTATTTTAAATTGTGTTCATATATCAAAGGTCCTACCTTTCAAACCAATGAGTGAGAAAATAGAAAACTTCTCATGTAAGGCACATTTTAGTTGTGAGTAACTGGCTCATTGGAATAAAGAAAGATCAAGTTAATAAATCAAACTTATTCATGAGGGGACAATGATTTTGAGGGTTGAGAGAAGCTTTAACACCACAACAGATGATTTTTTAAGATTCCAGGAATGGTGTCAAATTTCAAGTAAACAGAATATCTGTATCTCAGGGCAGGGAAGTTAGCGACCCCCGGATGCTCCCCAGTGAATCCTGGGGAGAGCCAGACAGCATGGGAGCACCATGACAGCTAAGACAGGGGGTCTCAGGTAAGGTGGGACTGTTTGTTCATGAGGAGCCACTCAAAAAGACTGGACAGAGCTTACCATCTCCCCACAGTCAATGTACCATTAACATCCCACATGTGACTTAATGTCAGATTGTCATGTAATTATCAGTCTGTATTGCTTCATGAGTCTCTACACCTCAGACTCCTGACCAGAACATTCTTTAACTCCAGAGAGTAGAGGAAGTTTTGCTCTCATCTTTGTCTGTGATTCCCTTAGTCTTCATTTTCAGCAACAAGACAGACCTCTTCTAACATTTTAGATTTCAGTTCCTTTTGTAGAAAATGCCTGATCCACTCTGGGACAGGTAGCCTTGCCCTCTGTCCCACCAGGTCAGTGGTCCAACATTAGTGGAGTTCCCAAGGTCAGGATCCATCAGTCTTAAAAGTAACTCTAGCCATGGAACAAAAATGGGAATTCTTTAAGTTCAGGACTCTTTCTTTTCAGACCCTCCTCTCCAGAAGTTACAAAGATCTTGCGGTCCTATCTCCCTCAAGGTCACTTGTTTCAAACCATACTATTATGCACTCCTGAACACACTATGAACAGAAATTACTAACTATTCCTGCTTGGACCACTCCCAGATGGAGCACACCATTTTCTCACTGAACTAAAGATAATGTGGGTCCAGCAAATTGCCAGAGGAACATGACACCAAGATTCAGCAAAGAGCACATCATAAGCATCTTGCAATACCATTGCTGTATGAAAAACAATGTAATTGCCTCTTACTTTGTTGATAATAAACATTCGTGTTCTTAAAAGCAACGGTGTGCTTTTTTGTGTCCACCCAGCTTTAATATTTATAACATGCAAAGATTTTTACATCTGTAATTTTTTTTTTCATTCTGTGGGACCTGGAACAAAGAAGAGTTTATTGTGTGCTTTTATTCTCTTTGAAAAATGGATGGATATTTCACTTTCCTTGATGCAGCTTTATGCAGTAGACAGTTCCGTTTCAAAATGTGCAAAAAATCAGTTTTATGAACACTTTGCTCATATTGCTTCTCTACCACTTTCTTTAGGAATGTCCCAGTGGTGTTGTTAATGAAGAAACCTTCAAAGAGATTTACTCACAGTTCTTTCCACAGGGAGGTAAGTGAAAATGTGGACTTGTTAACGTACTCTCCATTAGAATTACGCTTGCAATCTTGAATTTGGCTTTATCTTTTATGGCATGAGTCTACATTTTTAATCGCTATGTAAAAGAATTAATATACATCATGCGAGTGCATATAATTTCCAACATATCATAAAAGTGAGCTCCTTACAAATTGTCAGATGGCCAGGATTTCTCCTTCAGCTGAATACAAGAAGCAGTATTACTGTGTATCACATACTATGGCTCTCAAACGCACAGCACCTTTGGACGAGGATGGCTCAGTCCAGGATATGCTGCAAAGCTCTTTAGCATGCACTGTAGGTATCATTTGATTCTCGCCACTCTCAAATTAGGACAAATATAATTATCCTCAATTTTCAGATGTGAAATTTGGGCTTTAGAGAAGTTAGATGGCTTGCCCAGGGTCACAAATCCACGAAGTGGCAGATAATGGCTTAGAACCTAAATTTTTCTAGAGCCTCACCTAGTGTTCTTTCTGTTCTTTCTATTTTAGGACCTCTTTTTATCACCCCTCTCCCCACACCTGAGAAAGTTAATACCGCCCTAAATATTAATTTAATTGGAAAGGAAACAAGGAAAGCACGATGATAACACATACTGTTGGAGATGACTGAAGAGATCTATTTGCCCCTCGGCCTTTTAAGTTCTCTTTCATTCAACAGGAGGCCCAGCTCAAACATGGTCTACTGTATACCCAGCTATGTGTTAGGTGCTGATAATGAAAGAGGAAGAGGATGTGGTACCTGCCCAAAAGAATGTTCCAGTTTAGTGCCACAGATGGGCAATGTGGGAATAAGACATTAAGTGTGAAGATAGGGGTTTAAATCATAGCATTGATGAGAGCACTGTGCAGGCGCAACAGGGCGGTGTAAAAAGGAAGCCATCCAGACTAACCGACCTGAGCTGTGGCAGCAGCCACTCCTGGGGCATCGAATATGTGCCCAGCCCTGGCACGCACTACCCCTCACCTCCCAACTATCCTAGCTGTGATGGAAACCGAGATGCAGAGAAGCTCACTGTTTCCTTGTCATCCTCTTTGACTGTTTCCTGCTTAAAGGAGCCCCCATCCCCTCACACCAAAGTAACCGCAATAGTGTCTGAGCTAGTCTCTGATTCCAACCCTTCCTCGTTCCCGCAGTGTGTTTTCTTCTCAACAGGAGCCAGAGTAATCCTCTTCGGTGTAAGCCAGCTCCTGTCACTGCTGTACTCGGAACCTTCCTTTCCATCAGAGTCTAAGCCACACCTGTCTAGTGACCTGCAAGCTGCGATCCCTGGTTTCCTGTTCCCTCTCTGTCTTGTCCTCTCTCCACCCCCACCTTGCCCCTTTGGCTATGCTCCAGCCACTCCTGCCTCCGTCTAATTCCCCAGGCACAGTAGTTGCACTGCTGCTTAGGACCTTTGAACCTGTTATTCCCTCTGCCTGGGATTCTCGTTCTCCCAAATGACCGTCTCAGCATCCCATCACCTTCATTCCTGTTCAGATGCCACTTTCTCAGCAAGGCTTTCCCCGGCCACCCTATCTTAAGCCACAACCCCCTGGACTCTCCCCATGCCAGCTTTACGTTTCTCTTTAGCACTCAAGAGCACCTGATAATACATGTTTTACCTCTTTCTGTTGTTGTTTATCGTCTCTTTCCTCGCTAGAATGTCTTCTCCCAGGGACCGGAGGGTGTTGTGCGTTGTTCATTGCTGCGTGCACAGGTGGTGGAAAAGTCACTGACCAGTAGTCAGACTCGATCGTACTGTGTAAATGAGTGAGAGCAGAAATGAACGAATGACATGAACCTCGCATGGTGTCTGGGACAGTACAATGGAATAGTCTCTGCAAAAGGCATTTTGAAAGTATACAACACTTAAATATTAGTTTTAGACAAAAATTAGCGTCCCTTTTGGTTTTCAATCTATTTGGTTTTAGATATTTCGGTGGGTTGAAGACAAGTTGTGTGAATTGCCAAAAGAGACATTTTCATTTGTGATGACCTTTAAAAGGAATTAAATTAAAAACTTAATTCTTGTAGAAGAATTAAATTAGAATTCTGAGAAAACACAAGGTGACCCATTATTACATGAATTTGGGTATCTCATGGGTGACAATTCTCACCCACCCCATCTTGTTACTAACAGCCCACAGACAGCAATTGGTCATAGGGTCTGATGTCCTGACTGTAATGGGTCTGTCTTAAGAAAGAATTTGGAATATCATTTGATTAACTTGTCTATTTCTAAATTATTGAAAAAACATGGCATTTCTGAAGAAAAATCATGTTTACATTATAGCTAAGTATCTGTCAGCATATTGATAAACAGTAATATCAAAGCATCTAGCACAAATGGAAGTCTTTAAGTTATTTTTTTATTATCTCAAGTGAAAGTTATTGCATGCCACGAATGGGATACAGTTGCACATTAAAAATTTATCTTTGTTTGAAAAATAACATTTTGGCATTAGAGAACATTTACTTAAGCACAATCTTTTGCAAATGATTCTTGTTGCAAAATCCAATGGGATTTGAGGGGAAAAAATCACTTTTGCTTTCTTAAAAATTCTTTGATTATTCATGTTAATTGAATGGATAAATCTAAAAGTACCAGGCACTACTGAAGGAAATGACATATTTTAAAGAAAAATGACTAGCGATTTAAAAAATTAATATCACACATACAAATTGTATCTTGCAGTGCTGCTAGAAAGGGGGATAGGTCCTAAGGAAGAACAGAATCTCCGATGAGAGGCAAATTCATGTCATGGTCATCCTCACACTTCTATGGAACCATTTATTTAGATCTGAAAGCAACAGGTTTCTCATTATGAGCATGAACAATGATGGGTCCCTAAATCACCACGTCTCCCCATTTCCTCTAGGAAAAGACTTTGTCTTCTCTACAGAACCTCCTGCAATTCCTATTGTGTCTTAGTTTTCTCTACTGCTTAGCCAGATGGTTTACCAAGCACAACCTGTTTGGTATTCTGGATGTCAGCACTAAAGGCGCGAGCAGAAGCTTCTGGTTTGTGGGGGATAAAGTATGCCTGCTAGAAAACCAGCTGAGGGGAAATGAATGGCTGGTTGGTGCCCTTCCTGGTATCAATGGTTACAGTAATACTGTTTCAACTCCACGTACAGTGGAAGCTTTAGAGTATACACTCTTAGTTCACCAAGCATTTTAAAAGCTTGTGAAAATTGCAGTTTCCTGGGCTCCTCTTGCTCATGTTGTAGGGATTCTGCATTTACTTTGCCTGTATGAGGCACCTGCTAGCTATGGAAGGAACAGATGAATTAGCTCCAATCAGAAGACTAAGTCAACAAACGCCTATTGAGCCATTACTGTGTGTTAGGCACTGGAGGCACTTGGACGGGGTCAAGGGCATGAAGATTTTTTTAATAATACCACCCATGGAATATCCTTCTTGTCCTAGGACAGTATTTCTAAGGATTTTCAGGGTGATTTATAGAGGCCTTATCAAACAGAAACTATTATTTGTGTATGTGAACCTGCCTTACCATAGCAACAAAGTTTGGAATTGTGTATTGAAATGCATTAAACTAATTCTGTACTTTGGGCTTGAATTTGAGTGGAGTAGCGATTTGTGGTAGAAAGAAAAAAATTAGCCAGATTGATTTCAATCCACAGATCTGGATCATTATAATCAAGTACATTTGTTCAAATTCTCTGAAATTTATGTACATTGATAGCTTTTCAATCAAGAGGTTAGTTGGTATTATCGATGCGGGTTGGAATTAATTGGGTTAAAGTCATTGGACTAAATTGAGTCCTGGGTTTGTGGATAGATTGTCACCATCAAATGCTAACTTAAATGGTATATTTCTGTGGGCCTCAGGTTGTTCTATAAATTGTGGAGCAATAATTTTATAACATCTATAAAGTGTGGAATAAAGGAGTCCTCAGTTTTCTTTCTACTCTACACATTCTTTATTTCTAGGAGCTGGTGTTGGAATGTCTTGATTTCATTACCAACTCTATCATTAACCAACTAGGTAATCATAGCTAAGTCACTGAAGGTACCTGCAAAAATTTTCCACCTTTGTTAAATGTAGATAAACAACTAAATGGTATCCAAGATCCCTTCCTGTCCTAAGCATCCATAAATTTTGTTCCCCAACTACAAAAGTTCCACATTTAATTTTCTACTTCACAAGATTCTAAGAAACTGAGGCAATCTCAGCATATCAAACTCAGGAACTATTTTTGCTATGTGTAAGGAAACGTGGTCAAAGAAGACTTTCGGGTCATGTGGAGAGAAGAGAGATCAATGTTTTATCTCTTGAGCTCCCACCTATACCAAAATCTAGAATCCAGGATGCCAGTTATTCATTGTCTTAGTAAATATGTATTGAGTATCTAAAAAAAGACAACTATCAGATGAAACCTGACCATAGATGCTTTTGTGGACAGTTTCCCTTTACTTCATGTATCTACCTCTGTGCCTAGCCAGATACTTCCAGTGCCTTAGCTCCTTCCTCTCATCCAGTCAAAGCTCGAAACATCACTCCCTCTCTTCAGAAACTTTCACAGTCTCCAGATGCCTGTCAGAAAAAATCTGAACTCCAGCAGAAGCCACAATAACACTTCATGACATAATTCTACCAGTCTTTAGAGCAGGAAGTGGCATCAAATTAGAACTCCAATCTAGACACACCTAGACACACAATAGAGATTTCTTTCACAAAAAAAAAAAAAAAAAAAACAGGAACTTTTTCAGGTAGAAATGTATTATATCTGTAAAAAAAATTTACTCACATTTCTTTAAGGTGGTTGTCTGTGAAAAAATAATTATAATAGATAATATTTATCGAATATTTAATATGTGCTTAGGACTATTCTAAGCACTTCTAAGCACTTTGCATATTAGTATCTCATTTAATCTCTTTAGGATGACCCTAAGAAGTACATACTGGTGTTATTATTTTGTAGATGAGGAAACTGAGTCCCAGAGAGGTTAAACAACTTTCCCCAAACCACACAGTTGATGTTTGGTAGAGCCGAAATTCAAACCCAGGCAGTCCAACTTCACTACACTAGTGACAATTGCTGTCTGCACAGTATATCTGGGCTGGAAAACTGGTTGAACTTCCAGGGGACTTACCAAGGTACGTTTATAGGAACAAGGAGTCCTCTATACCACATCAGGGCAAACCTTGAGAGTATCTGTCCCATGCGTCAAGCTTTAAAGAGAGAGTGACCCCATTTAAGAAAACAACTAATTACTGTATGTTCATATTAGCTTATTTTTTTAATTTAAAAAAAAATTGACAACATTGTTTGTTCTGAGCCATTATTCATGTTGAATCCTGCTTGCTAAGGTAAAGGCATGTACCCTGATTGTCTAAATAGGATACCAAGAGACCTGCTTAATGTAGCTCATTATAAAATATGCAAAATCTCTTTTTTTCTCCCTTGAAAGTAACTTTAACATACCGCCTGTCAACTCCTATTGCTATAGGGCACTAAATAGTTCAAGAAGTCTGTGTAACAGCACTGTTGAGAGCAAAACAACTTTGTAAATAGAAACAGGCTGCCAATTCTTGACAACCCTATAATGGAACTTCCCAAGAATAGTATGAAATTGATTATAACCAAATCCCTGGTAATGACCTATGTTCAAAAGGATTTCTTTCTCCACTCATCAATACTGTGTGGACATTCACTCTAGATACAATTATAGGACATATTATTTAGACCCAATTGTGGTCCCTAGTTAGTTCATAGATAACAGTGTTAATAACTCCTATGTTTAAAAACAAGTGGTTTCATATATCGTAGTTAAAGGTGAGGTAAAAGACAATGCCACCATCATTTTGAGAAACTGAGTATACAGTCTACCTAATAAAATATATGGTCTTCAATAGCATTTACCACTGGGGTGAAGCATTCAGGAAACACCATCCACAAGTGGGCCATGTGTGTTTGAGAGCTGGGAGGGAAGTTTTATGACCTCTTACCTCCTTTATTTGGGAAGGGTGATTCTCTCCTTCTGCTACTGTGACTTAGTTTCTCAACAGCCTTTAAAAAAGCAATTTATAAAGTAAAGGGTGAATAAGAAGTTTTGTTCAATCCTAATAAAAAATAAAGGTTAAAAGTTATAAAATAGAAATAGATGAGATTTTAAACAGAAGATAAAAGGCTGGAGCCAATGAGCTAAAAGGTTACTTTTTTTTTTTTTTCTAATATAAAAAAGGTTAAAGTAAAAAGCTGAAACCATGAGATGAAACATCTAAAATAATCAAGTAAATTTGATCAAGGGCCAAGAAGAGAAGCACTGAAAAATGAAAACTGCACAGAGAGAAGAAAATAGCAAGAAAAAATATACTTTTAACATGAAAAGCAGAAAGCTCAGAGATGAAGGGAGGCCATGGAGAAAAGGTAGAAGAGGAAAAATGGGAAAACCCATAGAAGCAAGCTCAGTGGAAGTGTTGGATCTCAGATATACTCCAGAGTTATCAGGAGGCATTGTGAGGTGCTGGGGACCAAGCCCAGTCCCAAACTGCCCACCGTTACCCAGAACCATTAATCCCACCCAAGGCCCAGGGGCCCTCAGGACCCCATACTCCTACCATGGCCACAGAAACTTCCCAAGTCACTTCTGTCCTCGGTTCATCAGGCCAATTCACTGGCTGTGGGCTAGCCTGGTTTTCCAGTCAGAAGGACTCAGTTTCATCCTGCTTTACTCCTAATTGACTGTGTTACTCTGGGCAAGTTTCTTAACCTCTCTGAGTCCCTAGCTTTATCTAAGTTGTAAAAATGATGAACAAATTCATAAACACAACACTAAAAATGTCAATCCATATGTCTCTCACTATTAGCATTGTTTTTAATTAATTAATTTATTTGAGAGAGCGAGGAGAGGGAGACTGAGAGAATCTCAAGCAGACTCCCCAATGAGCGCCAAGCACACTTGGGAGCTTGATCCCATGACCCTGAGATCACCACCGGAGCGGAAATCAAGAGTCAGATGCCCAAACGACTGAGCCACCTAGGCGCCCCTCCCTCTTAGTATTTTTATAATTTTACTTGTAGAGATAGCCCCTGCCAATCACTAAACAATTTCCAGATACGTCTCACTCCATCCTCACACCCACCTATGGTACCATTACTCATCTCAGCACCAGGAACATCACCCAAGACTCTCAGGTGCTCAGAGCATTTCCAGCCACAATCTTACAGAGAATGTGTATCATCAGTGGCCTCTGTGTGAGGAGCTCACTCTCACGATTCTCAAATTACAACCTCTACTGAACAAAGGTGCACAGCCAGGAAGAAAGCACAAGGAGAGGAGATGGAGTAAATTTTCCTAAATAAAAGGAGGCTTGGGAGTGCTATGCCAGTCTTCAGTAGGATATTGAAATGCTGCTTTAATGATATTCCCTTTTCAACATTTCAGACTCGACAACATACGCGCATTTTCTGTTTAATGCATTTGATACAGACCACAATGGAGCTGTGAGTTTTGAGGTAAGTCTTAAATGTTTTTTGTTGTTTTTTTTTTTTATATGACTTGACTTTAGACGTGTTGGAAGAGATTTAGTCTATTTACAAGGAAAATCTGAGTTTGGTGGTTTAATAACTTTTTTCTTTTTGGGACTTTTATTTATTATTATTGCTGTTGCTATTATTGTAGAACACTGAGCATGAGATTTACCTTCTTAACAAAATTGTAAGTGTATATTATAATATTGTGACTATAGGTACAATGCTGTACGGCACGTCTCTAGAGTTTATTCCTTTTGCTTAAAAGAAATTTTATGCTCATTGGTCAGTGCTCATTTCCCCCTTCTCCAGCCCCTCCGCAACCACCATTCCACTCCTTGATTCTAGGATTTTGACTATTTTAGATACCTCATGTCAGTGGAATCATGCGGTATTTGTATCTCTGTGATGGCTCAGTATGTCCTCAGTTTCATTCACGTTGTTGCGTATTGCAGATATTTTCTTCTTTTTAAAGATAAATAGTATATTACATTGCATGTATAAGCCACATTTCCTTTATCCATTCATTCATCTCTGGACAGTTATGCTGTTTCCATACCTTAGCTGTTGTGAATAGAGCTATAATGAATATGAAAGTCTAATATCTCTTTGAGATCTTGATTTCAATATTTTTGGATAAATATCCAGAAGTGGGATTACCGAATCACATGTTATTTTTATTTTTAATTCTTTGAGGAAGCTCCATACTGTTTTCCATATAGTAGCTGCACTGTTATGATTCCCACTGACAGTGTGCAAGTGCTCCAATTTACTCGCATCCTCAACACTTCTTATCTTTCATTTGTTTGGTAATAGCCATCCTGATGGGTTGAGGTGTTATCTTATTGTGGTTTTTATTTGTATTTCCCTGACGACTGGGGATGTTGAGTATTTTTTTTCATATACCTGATGGCCATTTGGATATATTTAGAGTAATGTACACTCAAGTCCTCAGCTCATTTTTTAATTGGGTTTTTAGGTATTTACTATTAAGATGAAGGAATTTTCTATATATTTTGGAGATAACCCTTTATTAGATACATGGTTTCCAAATATTTTCTCCCATTTCGTAGGTTACTTTTTTACTCCACTGATTATAGCCTTTGCTGCTCAGAAGCTTTTTAATTTAGCATTTACTTACTCCTTGTTGCCTGTGCTTTTGGAATCATATCATGAAATCATTGCCAAGACCAATACCATGAAGTTTTTCTTCCCAGGTTTACTTTTAAGAGCTTTGTGGTTTCAGGTCTTATGTTTAAGTCTTTAATCCATGTTGAATTGATCATTGTGTATGAGATAAAGTAAGGATGGAATTTCAGTCTTTTGGATGTGGTTATCCAGTTTTCCTAATACCATTTGTTGAAGAGACGATCCTTTCCCTTTCCCATTGTGTATTCTTGACACCCTTGTCCAAGATTATTTGACCATATATGTACAGATTTACTTCTGAGCTTCCCATTTCATACCATTGCTCTCTATGTCTGTCTCTATGCCAGAACCATAGTGTTTTGATTACTATAACTTTGTAATATACTTTGAAATCAGAAATCATGATGCCTCTAGCCCTGTTCTTTCTTAAGTATTGATTTGAATGTTTGTGATCTTTTGTGGCCCCATATGAATTTTTTTCTAGTTGTAAAAAATACCACTTGGGATTTTGATAGGATTGTAGTGAATCTGCAGATAGCTTTGTGTAGTATGAACATTTTAACAATATTAAGACTTCCAACTCATGAACTTTCTATTTGTTTGTGCCTTCTTTTATTTCTTTCATCAGTGTTTTGCAGTTTTTAGTACTCAAGTTTTTCACCTCCTTAGTTAAGTTTATTCCTAAGTTTTTTATTCTATTCTTTTTGGTGCTATTGTAAATGGGATCAGTTTCCTAGTTTCCTTCTCAGATAATTCATTGTTGGTGTATAGAAACACAATAATTTTTGTATGTGATTTTGTATCTTGCAACTTTACTGAATTTGTTTATTAGTTCTAACGGTTTTTTGGTGTAATTGTTAGGATTTTTTATATATATCGTGTCACCTGATTTATTTTTCTTGCCTAATTTCTCTAGCTAGGACTTCCAGTACTCTGTTGAATAGAAGTGGCAATATTGGGTGTCCTTGCCTTGCTCCTGATCCCAGAGGGAAATCTTTCAGTTTCTCATCAGTGAGCATGTTGTTAGCTGTGGGCTGGTCATATATGGCTTTCATTATGGGAAGATGCTTTCCTTCTAAGTTTGTTGAGAGTTTTTATCATGAAAAAGAGTTCAACTTTGTCAAACGCTTTTTCTGCATCTATTGAGATGATCGTGTGATTTTCTTCTTTATTCTGTTAATGTGAGATATCACTTTAATTGATTTTTGTATGTTGAGTCATCTTTCCATCAAAGGGATAAGGATTACTTGGTGACATTGTATGATCCTTTTAATGGGCTGTTAAAATTTTCTGGAATTTTGTTGAGGATTTTGGATGTATATTTATCAAGAATTATTAGCTTGTAGTTTTCTTTTCTTTTGATATCTTTATCCGGTTTTGGTTCCAGGATACTGCTGACCTCATAAATGAGCTTGGAAATATCCCTTCCTCTGCAATTGTTTGGAAGAGTTTGAAAAGGATTGGTATTAGTTCTTTAAATGTTTGGCAGAATTTACCAGTGAAGCCACATGGTCCTGCTATTTTTGTTGAGAGATTTTTGATTACTGATTCAATCTCCTCATTATAGGTCTGTTCAGACTTTCTATTTCTTTATGATTCAGTCTTGGTAAGTTGTATGTTTCTAGAGATTTATCCACTTTTTTTCTAGGCTATTCAGTCCGTTGGAGTAGAATTGTTCATTATAGTCTCATGATTCTTTTATTTTCTATGGCACCAGTTGCAATGTTTCCTCTTTCACTTCTTGTTGTTTTATTTATTCGAATCTTTTCTCTTTTTGTTCTTAGTCTAGCTAAGAGTTTGTCAATTTTGTTTATCTTTTCAAAACCCCATTATTCAGAAGCCCTGGTAAAAACGTGGATTTGCAATTGGCATCTGAATTAGCGGAGGTCAGTCTTGTAGGACTGAGTCCTTAACCTGTGGGATCTGGCTGTATCTCCAAGTAGAAAAGGTCAGAGCTGAGTTAAATTGTAGGACACCCAGCTGGTGTCAGAGAATTGCTTGGTGGTGTGGGGCAATCACACACACACACACACACACACACACACACACACACTACATTGGAATTGGCTATAGAATCATAAATATGGATAATGGAAACAAGGTAATTGGGGATGATTCACTTTGGGGGAGTAGAAGAAGGTGAATCTTACATGTGAGCAGAAATTTCAGTGAGTGCCATGATAAATGGCAGATGATGGAGTGGGATCAATAAGGAAAGGTACTGATAGGGCTGTATCAAGGAAGCCTGCCCATGGATTTGATGAACTAGATATGAAGGACAAGCATGAGCTAGTTAAGAGTAAGAGCTCAGGATGGGGAGCAGTGCGGAGTGAGTCAGAGGCAGAGCCTGGGAATGAAGAGAAAGCATTTGTAAATTACCTAGATGTTAGAATACAAAGAAAAAAGGCCAACAAGGAAGACTGGATGAGGAGGCAGAGGTCAGGTCCTGACGCATCTGAGGCAGGATGCTAAGGAGGCTGGATTCTCTAGTGGGAGGTGAGGAGTCCTTAAGGAATTTTCAGCAAGGAAGTCATGGGATCAGGACTATGTTCCTGAGAACAAGAAATTCATTTAGCAGCTATGTATTCCAAGAATCCTAACAGGAGCTAACTTAAGCCCAAACTGTAATTGAGTCATTGGCGATGAGAAGGAGGAGACGAGTTTAAGAGATATTAAAATTAAGTTGATAGACATATATTTCAACAAAATTTGTCATGTTTCAAAGGGGGAAAGTCCAAGTGAGCATCGCCGGCTATCTAGGGGCAGGGGCACTGAGGAATCAGGATGAGAGAAGAAAGGGTCGCCTTCCGAGCCATCAGTCAGTGACCCTAGGAGCAGGGTTCTCAGGGCAGCAAAGTGTCTCCTCGCATGTACTAGGTACTCCTGCAGACTGAGTGCACCTAAAATAAAGACTCTAGGCCGGGAAGCTCAACATGACATCTCTTATAACTAAACCAAGATATAGCATGGTGGAGAAAAGAGTAGAAGCCAGCGGTGGTGAGTAGAAGGTTCAGTAGACCAAGAAACTTGCAGTGGTGAAGGCAAGGGCAGTTGAGATTGTCCTGGTTGTGGCAGTAGCAATGCAGGATGTGTGAGAGCATCACAGATAGCATCTGTAGCATTTCGTCTGTGGATGGCAGTTTAGGATCACCCCATAATAATCTGGTGTTAGCATTTGCTGCACTTCAGCAAGAAGATTAATTCCAGCACAGCCTTACTGTAGCAATAACATCGAAGTCAATGTTTCCAGTTCACCTAATGAAATCTTTCGTAGCTCGTTTGCAAAAATTGGATAGGGTAAAAAATACTAATGATTCCATTACTTGAAATTACTTATGTATCAGAAATGTCCCATCAATTACCTATAGCACATTGTATCCAATTTCGGCATGTAAATTTAGTCTAGTGTTAATGATATGGGACCAGGCATAACATTGCTATTATAATATTTATGTAAAATGTTCATAATTGCAATGAACGTTGATTATAATTTGGGAAATTAGTTGTAATGACTATATATTTTAAGCACGTTGGTAATATGTCTTTTCCCTTAAAAGCAAACTAATGGCTGAATTAATAAATGTTAAATGAAAATCAAATTTAACACTAGGCTATTGTAATTATTTTTCTAAATCGATTAGCTAGCTGGAAAGTCTCTAGCAAACAGAAATGATTAGGCAATGAACATATTTTGAGTAACAGTAGCATCCTTGGAGGTATAGCAGAGACCATTCTGATTCTACAATAAAGAGAAAAGGAAGTTTTCGACTTAATTTTCTTAAACCAAAAGGGCAGAGTGAATAGGACGAGGGAGCAGGGGAGTGGGGTGGGGCCTGTGTCTAGCTATGAGTGGGCCTAATCTCTGCCTTGCCATTCAGTGACTGTGAGCCCCCGGGCTGAGAATTTAAGCCCTCTAGGCCTTAGTGTTCATCTCTGTAAAATGTCAGCAAGCAAAGCTACTCCACAGGGGAATGTAAGACTGAAAAAGTACTAATGTTAGTAAAGGGTTTGGCTCAGTGCCTGGCACCAAACACACACTCAATATTTATGAGGTGTTACCATAGCAGTTATTACACAAGATATTTTTCTAACAAAGCCAATTAATAATGACATTGATCATCTTGTTGAACACAAATCTATCATTGAACATATTCATTCAAAGCCTAGATGATTGCTCTGTCCATGATGATTGCTCTTCCATTATCTGAAAGATAATTCCGCATCTCACCACATAATAAGTACTTACCATGTGTCAGTCACTAATACTAATAAGTGTTTAAAAATAGTATTAGCTATACACTGTAATAATGACTGACCCTTGTTCAGAACCCATTTGAATTCATGAGTCAGGCAATTGTGCCGAGTGCATTATATATACTAGCTTAGTTCATCTTCACAGGTACCATTATTAAGTCCTTTTTAGCATATGAAGAAAGGGAATCATGGAGAGGTTTAGCAACCTGCCCAAGGTCACACAGCTAGAAAGTAAGAGAGCCAGGATTCAAACTCAGGCAGTCTGGCACCATAATGCATCTCTTAACAACTGTTATCCTGCCTGAGAGGTGTATATAGATCCCCAGCCCTTCATCTGAAATCCTCAGAGCCAGCTGAGTTCTATCATTCACAGCCTTGCAGATTTAGACAGGTAATACCCTGCACACACTATTCCATATTATTTAATGTCTCCAATAGGGTCTGCAGCATGCTATAATCAAATGTGTAATATTCGTGCAGTGAAATATGATACATGGTAAACATGGCAGGGACTACTACTGATGACCGTGTGCTCCACTTGGTGATCTCACGAAGAGGCCATAATCCCAGCCTCTCCGGCCGTTAGGTGGAGCCATGACAGATTTTACCAATGAGATGTGAATGGAATGACCACATCTCCTTCCTCTCTCTTCTTGTTTGTGGGAACTATGCGCTTACATATTTCAGTTGGCCCTGCAACAAAGTAGAAGAAGCCTGAATCTCTGAATGACTGCATGGAACAGAGCACTCTCTCCATTCCACTGTGTGTGAGTGACAAGTAAGCTTATATGGTACCAAGCCACTAAGATTTGGAAGTATTGGTATAGTTGTTAGTGCCCTCTGATTAACAAGATATAGACAGATCAGATGATATAGGCCATAGACTGATAGATGATAGATGGATAGATAGATAGATAGATAATTAGAAATAGAGTAGAAATAGTTTTATGTCAGTTCACTTCAAGTTTTGGCACCAATGAGTTTCACACTAAAATTTACGAACCAGGATTGAACCCCAGCTCTGCCTAAGTCTCTAAAACCTAACCTTTTAACCAAAGATCATCAAACTTCTCCATACAGAGCCAAATAGTAAATATTTTGGTTTTGGGGGCCATACAGTCTCTATTGTATCTACTCAATTCTGCTGTTGTAGCCACACACGTTATCCAAAGTAAATGAACATCCCTGTGTTCCAATAAAACTTTGTGTACAAAACAATATGAGCCCTATTTGACCCCTCAGGCCATAGTTTTCCAAATCCCATTCTTAACCATTTCAGTAGACTGCCTCCTTCTGAGGACCTGAGCCACAATGTTTGTTAGATGACATCTAAGACGGCATTCTA
This sequence comes from Potos flavus, assembly GCA_028534135.1. Taxonomy (NCBI): domain Eukaryota; kingdom Metazoa; phylum Chordata; class Mammalia; order Carnivora; family Procyonidae; genus Potos; species Potos flavus. The sequence goes on from CM052899.1 coordinate 163,326,930, forward strand.
TGACCTGATTACTGAATATTATCACCAACATTCACAATTCACATTCAGCCCATCCCATCCACAAAAATCACTGATCACTGACACAATTGTTGGCTACACGATCAACTCTGAACCTTTACCACCATTTCAACAATTACCATCTACCAAACATTATCACCATCAGGGCAATGCATACCTCTGAGCAGGTCCCAAATGGCAGATTTACTTGAATTATTGAGACTGACTTACAATAATGTTTCCTTTGGAACAGTTCTGGAATAGCTATACCTGCTTCTACAGGTGACTGATGATTTGACATCAGAGCTACAGTTCAAAGCTTCAGGAAAACACCATTCACTGACAATCCAATTCATACTGAATAAAATGTGAGTGGCACTGCCTGGAGACATTCTTAACCTAAAAAGTAATCTCTTTGTCATTCATAGTGATGAGAAAATAATGTTTTTCTCCCAAATATCATTTACGGTTATGAGAAAACTTTCTTTCTAGGATGAATCCAATTAAATAGCTATTTTCAGGGCACCTGGGTGGCTTGCTTGGTTGAACACCTGACTCTTGATTTCAGCTCAAGTCATGATCTCAGCCTCTTGAGATTGAGCCCCACATCAGAGTCTGCTTATCCCTCTCCTTCCCCTACCCCACTGCTTGCACACTCTCTCTCAAAGTAAATAAAATCTTTAAAAAAATAAGTAAATAGCTATTTTCTTTTGAGATGTCAAATATCAGTGGGAATTATTTAGGCAATGTTACCAATAGGTATAAAATTCTGATTTTATCACATTTATTAATCATTAGGGTTTATCTTTCTCATATCTCTCAACACATACGCACACACTTACACAACCTGTACACATAATTCTGTTCTTGTCTAGTGCCCATTCCAGGGAACTATTGAAAGGAAAGTGAAAGGTAGGTTCAGAAGTCTTGTCATTTCATTTATACATTTAACAAATACTTATTGAGCATGACTATGTGCCAAATACTCTTCAAAGTGCTGGCTGGGGACACAACAGTGAACAAATACACAAATGTTCGTCTTCATGGAGCTTATATTCTCCCATTTTCATATAATCCAACTGTTCCACAGTTGGGCCTGTTGCCCTGGGCCCCATCCATACCTTTTTGTTGATTCCCAGGGAATATGACCAGGCCACATGTGTCCTGGTTTTTGCTTGTCGTCCATCATTCTGGCCTGCTCCTTGCCTCGTCTTGCCACAGGGGTACCCAGCTCCTCCTGTATTCACTTACCACTTCCTGTAGGCCCCAAGGACATATCCTTTAAATCCTTCATAGCACATGCTATAATATAGGGTAACAGCAGATTATTACAGGACAGACAAGAAAAGCATACAATAAATATCTTTCTCTGACAGACCGCAGGTCAGATTCTTTTTTTAAAATTCATTTTTTAAATAAAATTTTTTTTTAAATTATAGACCAGGTTTACATTTACAGAAAAATTTCAAAGACAGTACAGACTCTTCTCATATACCTCACATCCAGTTTCCCTATTATTAGTATCACACATTCAAATGGAATACTTGCTACACGTAATGAATTAATATTGATGCATTATTCACTAAAGTCCATGCTTTCTTCAGATTATCTTAGCTTTTACCTAATGTCCTTTTTTTGTCCCACTATCCTATGTGGGATACCATATTAAATTTAGCCACTAGGTCTCCTTAGGCTCCTCTCAGATGTGAGATTCTTCAGATATTCCTTGTTTGTGATGACCTTGTCAGTTTTGAGGAGTATGGGTCAGGTGTTTTGTACAATGTCATATTTGCTTGATGTTTTTTTCTCATAATTAGACCGGGAATGTATGTTCTGGGGAGAAAGGTCAAAGAATTTAAGTGCCAGGTACATTTTATCAACAAGAGGTATGGCTGTTGACTTCTACCTTGGTCACTTGTTGGAAGTAGAGTTGGTCATTCCTCTCCTGTAAAGTTACTCTTTTTTCCCTCTTTCCAAACCATACTCTTTGAAAGAAAGTTATTATGCACAGCCTATACTTTAGGATAGGGGAGTTATGTTCCACCTCCTTGAGAGTAGAATATAATTTACATAATTTACTTGGAATTCTTCTGCCTAGGATATTTGTCTCTTCTCCTCCATTTATGAATTTATTCAATAAGTCATTTATATCAGTATGGACTAATAGATATTTATTTTTTCTTTTGAATTATAATCCAATATACCCCTATTTATTTTGTTGCTGAGATTGTTACAACTTGGCAATTGGGAGCTTTTTAAGTCAACTTCTGTGTCCCTTCAACATACTCCTATCATGATGCTTGTTTCTTCTCTTTTGTTGTGTTTCTTTCATCACACTCTTATTTTCTGGCACTACAAAATGCTCCAGGCTCATCTTTCGTCTACCCTGCCCCAGGCCTGAATTAATCTCCAACATTAACATCTATCCTCTTAGGAAGCTCCAGAAATCTCTTCTCATCTAAAAAAACACATGCTTGTCAGTCAGACACAGGGTTCAAATCTAGATTCTACCACTTCTACCTCTGATGCCTGGGGCAGGTTCCTCATGCTCTATGTGCTTGAATTTCTTCAACGTAAACTGGAGATAATCATTACAAAATTATTGTATGATTAAATGATGGATTTAAAGAGTTTTGAAAATTGCATGGCACACAGAAAATGCTCAGGTAATATTGGTGACCCTGGTTGACATCTGGTCAGTCTCAGAGAACAGATCTCTCTCTCTCTCTCAGTGTTGCTGGACATGTAACTCTTGGGCTTCTTAGCTGATCTTCTTAAAGCTTTCATAGTCACACATATATTTGCATACTGACACACTTGTATTTAAGAAGCTAAGGCTATTTTCTAATTCATTTATGAAGTAATTTTATAGCAAGAATTATGAATTCCTGGCATTCCTAATATTCTACAAGTGTTATGAGGAAGTAGATGAGCTGCAAATCACTCTGAGTTACTATTACATATCACCCCACAATTCTGTCTTATGGTAGCGAGAAAAGAGATACGGCCTGTGTTCATTTCATACTGTTCTGGATAGCCACAGCCCATTGCTTCAGTTCTAGTCAAAATGAGGCCTGGGCTTTGAGTCAGAGGTCTGGGTTTGATTTTTAGCTCCCTGCTCACTGACTTATGCCTTGGCTTGGTCACTTGTTTTCTCTGAACATTTCTCTATAATATAAAGACAGCAATACCTACTCCCTATGGTTCCATGAGGCCAACATGAAATAACGCACAGAAATTGCCTAACACATGCCTCACAAACGTCCATAAACTGTAGTCATTATTACTATTAAATTTCAGTGTTCCCAGGACCTAGGACTTCTACTCCCTTCCTAAGGAAATAAGTCAAAATTATGGGAAATAGTTAGAGTACAATGTTTACACAGCATCACTTATAATAAAGAAAAAAATTTAATTTATTTACATAGCCACCAATAGGAAGTATGTTTAAGTAAGTCATAATATATCCATACAACAAAGCAGTGTTTCAAACTCTAATTACAATCATTAGTAGGTGGTAAAATTAATTTAGAGATTAATGAGAAGAATGTTTAAAAAATTAATAGAAGAGAAATGGAAATTATTACTTTCTGGTATATATTGTGTGTGTGTGTGTGTGTGTGTGTGTGTGTGTGTTCTAGGTTGCCATTTCAAGTGTAATTATTGTGGTTTGGGGTCCAAAATGTTCAAAAACCATGCGATAGTATCATTAGATTAAACCATATGAAATTACTATTCTGAACAAATATAATAAAAAAAAAATCAGCAATTTGGGGCACCTGGGTGGCTCAGTTATTTGAGCATCTGACTCTTGATCTCAGCTCAGGTTTTGAATCTCAGGATTGTGAGTTGAAGCCCCATATTGGGCTCCATGCTGGGAGTGGAGCCCACTTAAAAAAAAAAATCAGCAATATCATAAGGTTCAATCTAATACGTAGTTATTTAAATGATGTCACAATGACTTTTCAGTGAAGTGGGAAAATGCTTGTTATTATTATATATACATATATGACCTTTACTATACAGTATGCTTAAAAAATTTATATGATTTCATTTTGCATAAGTGATAGGATTATGTGTGATTGTAATTTTCTTCAGTATAGCTTTCTGTAATTTTTTATGTAAATCAAGCATATTTATATATACATTTGTTATGTATGCATATTATTTTTGTTTAAAAATTCATTAATGTTTAATGGCCTCTGGAACCAAAGAAGTTTCCTCTAACTCATCATGTCTATCATCACCTTTTAAGACACTAAATTATCTAAATAGACAATATTATATATCAAACGAGGTCAGTACATTATCCCTTCTGCATGATAAAATCAGGCCACAAATCTTAGAAATTTTAATTATTATTTTTTAGACATATTAATACCTGATGCAATCTTCATGTGCTACCTGAAACTGATCTCTTTCAAATACTTTAAAAAGTGGCTCAACTACTGTGGAAGTTTAACTTCAATCAAGGGAGGTCATACCAGGGAAAATAGACAACCTTTAAAAATTTCATGAAAATTTATAAGCAAGCATAAAATAAGAAATATACCAAACACGTGTATGATTTTCCATATCAAATCTGTCACTGACTAGCTAGTTAACATTTCTAACCTTTGGTAAGTCAATGTTGTTTTCCCAACTATAGACAGCACTGCTTGTTGCAAACACCCCCAAACACATGATTATAAGCCATGATACTCTTTGAGTGGTAGGTAGGGAGGCAGGATGTTGGTTTGCAACTTCAGTATTTCCTCTGGTGAAATTCCAAACTGGCCCCCTGCACACAGAGAGCAAGGAGAGACTGAAGGAAGAGGCAGGCCACCAGAGTGGTAGGGACCAGGGGTAATCAGTAAGGAAACTTACCTATGAGGTTTTCTTGGGCAACTGCAAGACAAATAAATCTCTGTACTGCCCACCAGAATCTTAAAAAAATTTTATGGAGGCCTTAATGGGTTTCAATGACATATACAATCTAGTTGGTCTCAGCAAGACCTTACCTTCTCAAGGCTACATCCTTGAAGTGGTTCCCTGTCCAAAAATAGTAGGCAGACCATACATTCCAAGGACAGAAGAGGGGTAAGATCCTCAGATTGCATGGGCCAGCTTGTGGGTCAGCCAGTGGTCATGTCCTCTTGATGACCTCCTCTGACAGAGGAAGACTAATGTCCCTGTCATAGCAACCAGAACTAAGGCACTAAGCAAAAATCTGATAGATACCTAGAAGCTCACAACTGAACAAGGCTGGGATATTATAAAGTCAAATCTTTATGCCTTCTTCCTTCTTTTGCTTTGATCATAAGAGAATGGAAACCAGAATGCAGTCCCGATAATTTTTGTGCATTAGGGAACAGATGCAACCTTCTTTCACAGATAAAAGGTAATTATGCAAAGTACTCTGAGAGGTTTGTTTTTTTTGTTTTGTTTTTGGGTCCTTTTTTTTTTTTTTTTTTTTTTAAGGCTTGTGACTGCTGCTTGATAGATTTCAGTTGCCATTCAGAAAAGCGTGGAGCAAAAACCACATAAGACACACTGAGTTTCTCATTTTCCTTTCCCACAAGTAAGGAATCATTCTTCTTTCGAAATAACTGTTTATTGATATCATCCTGCAAGATATTATGTTACAAAGTAAAGGGATATTCAAGGTCCGTAGCTATCTTTTAATGGAAGTAGTTTGGGGATAAATAGACTTAAGAGGAAGATGTGAATCAGCTGTCAGTTTGTAAATCAGGATATTTTTGTTTGCAAATAATAGAAAACCACATACTAACAAAAACAATATGATGACTTTATTGGCTCACAGAAAGAAGAAGTCCAGAGATAAGGAATGCTACAACTAAGGTTGGGCTCTCCCATGGTCACGAAAAGAAGCCAGCAGCTCCTTGGCTCCAAGCTTGACTGTTTTCATGTTGAGCAGACATGGACTGGGTTCAGTTGTATGCCGACCGCAGATCCAATTGCCTTGACCAAAGGGATAATATGTGCCTCTTGATTTGCTCAGGTCACAGCTCCATCACTGGAGCTAGAGGTGGAGAGCCCTTCTGCAGAACTGGATGAAGCACCAAATGGAAATTAGGGGGCTTAGTAGGAAGACAACCAACAAAAGTCCACATGTAACTTTAAAGGTGCTTTCACTGTTGCTCTGGTCTGCTCTGTTTGGTGATAGGACCAATGCCATTGATGATTTCTGTAGGTCAGTGGTTCTCAAAGTGTGATTCCTGGACGAACAGTATCAGTATCCCTTTGGAATTTGCTAGAAATATATATTCTTGCACCCCAACCTAGACCTAATGAATCAGAATCCTAAGGGTGGGGCCCAGCTATCTGTGTTCCAGCAAGCCCTCCAAATGATTGTGTGGCAAGCTAAATTTTGAGAACCAATGTTCTAAGCATGCTTCAAAGACCTTATATCCAGCCCCCTTTTCAGCTAAGAGCATGTAACTATTACTTCGTGATTTGAAGCAACAGATAAAGTTTATACTGATAACCATCAACCTCATCTAGCCTTTTAAAACTGTCCAGCAATCTTTCTCTGACAAACCTACCTTCTCATACTCGGCAGTGACTATTTTGTAGCTTCTAAAAAGCCGCAGCTTATATTTTCCCAGTTGTACATTGCACATTAACTCTTCATTATAGTGTATATTTCAGGTTTATATATATTACAACAGCTTTCCAGGAGATAGTACAAATTATTCTGAGGGATATCCACCTTCAGGTAATTTGCACAAGTCATCTGATTATCTAGTACCATGGCTGCCTTCTTTCCTTTAACTTTCGATTCTTGCCCTCTCTGCTACATCCTTCACTCCCAAGCAGATGACATCCATTGAAGCTGTCAGGTGGGGGCTCATCTTCTCTCTCTTATCAGCTGCTGGCATTCACAGCACGTTCACCTTTTTCCGTGTCAACTGAGGAAATTCACCTCCTCCCTCCACAGCTCGGACACTCCACCTGCACTTGGATCCCTCCCACATTCTCAGAACAATCAGCCCATCTCTTGCACTCCCTCCTTCTCTCTCACACACACATATCTTTAGTAATCTCTTCATAGATTGCTCCCTCCAGTAATCAAAGTGCTCATCTTCAAAAATCTCCCCTGTGGTCCCTTATTCCTCTTCAGATATAGCTGTGTCTCTACCATCGTGGCCTGCCATGAGTCACGAGTTTGCTACATAATCTCCATCATTGTTTGCTTCTTCTACTCCACAGAAAGTTCTCTCATCAGTTATTGGTGACCTCCGTGTTGCTGATCCAATTAAAACTTTTCATTCCTTAGCAGTATCTTTTATCATCACCATGAACCATCCTTTTCTAGGAAAATGAACTCCTCACTTGACCTCTCATACTTCCTTAGCAACTTCTTTTCAAGATCCCTTGCCAGCTTCTCTTCTCTCTGCCTATCAAATGCTGTAATTCTCTGTGGCCTTTTCTTGAGTTCTTTTTTTCTCTCACTTTCCATTTTACCCTGAATAAAGATGGGAAGTAGGGTATGGTTATGGTTATCTGGTTGTCACAGCACGATTTGTTGAAAACACGACTCTTTCCCCATTGCAGGGTCTTGGCACCCTTGCTGAAAATCAATGGTCACAGATGTTTTTTTCCACATTCTCGATATTATTGCACTGGTCTATATGTCTATTCGTATGCCAGTGCTGCACTGTAGATTTGTAGTGAGTTTCGAAAGTAGAGTTTGAGCTCTCTAACTTTGTTTTTTTTTCCCCTATATTGTTTTGGCTATTTGAGGCTCTTTGCAATTCCATATGAATTTGTAGATCGGCTTTTCCATTTCTGCAAGAAAGTCAGTCAGTGGTTATTCCTGATAAATTTTTTTAATAAAATGAGAATTGTATACTTTCTTAGCATGATTAAAGTCAGTATCATGCTTAAAGTAGAAACACTAGAAACAGTCTTATTAAATTCAGTAACAAAATAAGGATGGCTATTATTGTTATATAATATTGTCTTGTATATATTATGCACTACAGTTAGAAAAAAGAAAGTAATTAAAAATATAAAAATTAGAAAGAATAGTTAAGATCAACTCCATTTGCAGCTAATATGACTGCATCCATGAAAAACCCAGGAGAATCAATGGAAAAACTATCAAATATAACAGAAACAGTTAGTTGGCAGCATACACAATTATACAGAAATCAATAGCTTTTGTATATACAAACAAAAGTAATTTAGAACATGTAATAGAAGAAAATACCTCATTTATAACAGCAACAAAAGGATTAAAATACTTAGAAATAAATGACTAAGAAACATGAAAGAACAATTTGAAAAAAAAACAAAAAGTTCTAAAACATACCAGAATTTGGTATGTGGAATAATGGCCTACCAAAAGTGTCTACATCCTAATTTCTGGAACTTGTGAATATGTTTTCTTACATGGTAGAAGGAGCTTTGCAGGTGTGATTAAGGATCTTGAGATGGGGAGATCATCCTGGATTACCTAAGTGGGTCTAATGTAATCACAGGGGTCCTTTTAAGAGGGAACAGGAAAATCAGAGTAAGAAGAGAAAGATATGACAATGGGAGCAGAGACTAAAATGATGTGCTCCAAAGATGGAGAAAGGGGTCACAAGCCAAACAATGCAAGTGACCTCTAAAAGCTAAAAAAGGCAAGGGAGCAAACTCTCCCTCTATATCCCCAGTGCTCCCCCATTTTCATTCCAGCCCAGTGAAACCCATTTCAGACTTCTGACCTGCAGAACTATAAGATAATAAACATGTATTATTTTGAGTGACTAAAGCTGTAGTAATTTGTTACAGCAGCAGAATACTGATAGGTTCAGTGACAAAAATGACTTGCACAAGGGCAAGGTCTCTCCTAGTCTTGATTAGGAAGACTCACCAACATGCAGTTGTCAATTCTGCCAAAGTTGATCTGTAAATTTACCTCAAACCCTATAAAGACCCTAACAGGTTATTCAAAAGTTCATGTGGAATATTAAAACAAGAAAAAAATAGAGAAAATAGCTAGAAGAGAAGATTGACCAGGAGGAAATAGCCCTAACAGCTGTTAAAATTACTAATTGCTAATTGCTTTCATAATTGAGCCAATGTAATAGAGGTGGATAAACAGATTTACTAATGAAATAAAATATAAATCTCAGAAATATAGACAAATACATAAAAGATTTAAGGATATGATAAATCTTGAAATTTAAATCAGTGGGTAACAAATAATAGTGTGAAACCAGACAACTCCCTAAAAACAGTGGATAAATTCCAAGAAGATAAGGATTTGAATGTTAAAAAGGTAAACTTCAGAAGTAGTAGGAAAAAGCATGGGAGTATCTTTCTATAACTTCAAATGGGGAACACCTTTTCAATATGACATAAACCAAAAGACATATATTAAAAGACTGACAAATATAAAAATAAAAAAAAACTACCTTGCAATTATAAATATGAGAAAAATCAAAAGCAATGACAAACTAGGAAACAACACTTGAAGACATATCCCAGACAAGGGATAATTTCACTAATATGTGAAGAGTGTCTATAAATTGAGACATTTGAAAAAAAAATGTTCAAATTTATTTAGGATACAGATGTAAGTAATCTGAGAAATAGTTTTCCATAAAATTGAAAAACATCAAAGTTTGATACTATATAGTATTGACAAGCTATAATATTCTTATACATAAAAAATATTCTCGGGGCACCTGGGTGGCTCAGTGAGTTAAAGCCTCTGCCTTCGGCTCAGGTCATGATCTTGGGGTCCTGGGATCGAGCCCCGCATCGAGCTCTCTGCTCAGCAGGGAGCCTGCTTCCCCCTCTCTCTGCCTGCCTCTCTGCTTGCTTGTGACCTCTCTCCTTTCTGTTAAATAAATAAATAAAATCTTTAAAAAAATTATTAAAAGAATGTTCTCATAAAGATTTTGAGAGGGGAATTTGGGGTGCAATTTGGAAGTAATTTTAAAATTTACAAGCAAATGTTCAAGCGCTTTAATCCAGAAATCCCACGTCTAAGCATTTCTTCTACAGATATTTTTGCTCAAGTATAACTTATGTACATTTAAGGTCATTCTTTGTAAAACTGTTTTAAATAAGATTGGAAATCTTTCAATACTCATCAATGGGAGAATGGTTAAATAAACAATGGTACATTCACACATAATTATGCAACTGTGAAAAAGACTGAATTACTCCTGAGATCTTTAAGTGGGGGGGGGGGGAAATAAAGGTACAGAACAGCCTGTCAGACTACTTGCATGAAGGGATGTGGAATTCATATAAATAAATATGCCCCATACTTACATATGCACAAAAACTCTTTGGAAGTAATCCAGGAAGCTACTAATGCGAGCTGCCCAAGGAGAAAGAAAAAGGGTAGCTGGGGTCCAGGAATGGAAGATTTTTCACCAAACCTCTTACACGTTGTTAAATTTTGAACTATGCGAATATTACCTACTTTACAAAGTAAAAAAAAAAAAAAATCATTAAAATTAAGAATCTGGGACAGGAAAACAACTATAAAATGATGGAATATAGAAATGCAGCGAGAAAATGAAAATTCACCCAGAAGGCCACTGCTGCCTGCCCCTTGGGCTCTTCCGTTTCCATCTACCAATGATTATTAGATCTGGGTAAGCTCAGAATTACGACTTTGCGATGGCAGCTCTGCTCCACATGACATCAAATATATAGGAATTTGATCAACTTCAATCAAACCAGCCTAACCATGATGCTGGCTGAGGGCTTCGTTTACTTGGCAATCACATAACCAATGCCCTTGCTAGACTTTGTTATAGCTTAACTCTTTTAATCCTCACAAAAACTTTAAGAAGTAGGTATTATAATCCCCATTCTACAGATATGCAAACTGAGGCAAAGGGGGGTTAAATGTCAGAGGACACAAAGCTATCAAGCGACATAACTGGAATTTGAGGTCAGGCAGTCTGGCTTCCAGCTCCATGCTCTTAACCGCTGCCCCCATGTGTGTTATAACTTGATTTCTAAGTAACAGTTACAGTTGACCCATATCTTAAAGACAGACCAGCAGATCTTTTTTCATGGGAAATATGCAGTGTATGTGCTTGTATTTCAGAAGATACGGTGTTATTAGATCCTTCTCAGTAAAAGAAGTCGTTTGCAGTTGTGGTAGAAAGCCAGTACCACTTAGAGCATGCATCTTGCTGTTTGGGTGTCTGTCCTCATAACATTTCCAGTTTCACAGGTGATTTAAATCGCAGTTCCCAAATCAAAGATGAGAATGTTAAAGCTAAGGAGTGGTTTATGCCCATAGAGAACTCTAAGAAAACAGAAGACCAAGAACACATTATCTTGCTAAATAATGGTTAAAAAATCCAGAGTGTCGTAACCCTTGCTTCCATCATTTGAGAGAGACTTTTATCATAGTTGGTGTTTTCCTTTTTCTAGAAATGTCATATCAAATTATACTATTATTTCTTTTTAGGATTTCATCAAGGGTCTTTCTATTTTGCTCCGGGGGACAGTTCAAGAAAAACTCAACTGGGCGTTTAATTTGTACGACATAAATAAAGATGGCTACATCACTAAAGAAGTAAGAAATGCCTCACCAACACAACTCTCCTTTGGACTGTTTCCATTTTTCTAACTTTATGTTAAAACAATTGAAATTATTAATTTGAAAATTGTATTTTTAGGAAATCTGAAGTATTTTATGTGGTGGTGGTGATAAAATACTCTAATAAAAAACTTGCAATGGATAGGAATAGTTTATGGCGCATCTATCTTCAAAGTAAATATAAAACACATAAGGATTGTACCCCTGTTTCCTAATGGCATTCAAAGAAATACTGTAAATTGGATAAAGGCTGTGGTTGGAATCAAGAAGAAAATGTATACAAACCATGCTTGAACATTTGGCCCGTGACTTTTTCTCCCAATATAACGCGGAAACATACAATTTTAAAATTACCGAGGCTGCAATGACCTGTGTTGTGTAGAACTTAACCTGATGGGAGCGGTGGGACCCCAAACACTGCCAGGCAGGCTATCCAAGAAAAAAGGCCCACAGACCAAATTAAGAAGCTCATATCAAATGGCTTATTTAACCAGTATAAAACACAGTGAGAAGGGAAAAGGGATGGGGTAAGTTAACAAATTTAGGATAGGGTGAAATGGGGTTGAAAGACATTACGTGAATCTTGGGGAGGATGCTCAATGCTCATATGTCCCTTCTCACTGACTCACTTGCTTTTCCTAAATTTGAGATTTGAGCATGAGACCCCCTCAAACGAAAGGTACCTTGGGTCAATGACCTGACCTTACTCTATGAGAGACACAGGGACAAGTGCACCTGACCACAGGTAGAGTGTGACAATTAACCTGAACAAAGGTTTCTTGAGCAGAAGATACATGGGCCAGAATATTTCTCACCAATGGATGGCTGAAGTAAGACCTCATGAATATTAAGTGTTTATGCATATGGAGCATATCCTGAATAGCTAGTGCCTCTTGTAACTGGTGTACAGTAATACAGTAAATATTTAGTAGTCGGATGCCTTGGAAAGGCCTTGGCCCTTCAATCCCTTTCCATCTCTATGTTTAACACAAATATCCTGGTCTCACACATAACACATCTCATGAATTCTGCTTAAGTCAGACAAACTTCTTGCTACCTATCTAAACTCAAAACATCTTAAAATGTTTTACCTATGACTCGTAAACTATAAACTACTTTATCATTAATAAGAATTGAATAATCTCAAAAGTAAATGTAATATTACATCTGTATTACCAACTTAATCTAGACTCTTATATGGAAATTTCAATATGAAAGAAACAAATGTGAAACAATAAATCTGAATGTCTGAGTAATTAGATATTATTTTTACTAAGATTGAAAATGACAAGCCAAAAACTAGATTTTATTTTAGTTAAAAAATTAATGAAATTTCAAAGGATTTCCCAGAGTCATGCATACTATTTTGACTAAACTACATGTGTAATTTCTTAATTTATAGCCATAGGAGGAAAAAACAAGGAAAATCCTAATAAGCTTTGAAACCTATCAGTTAGTTTAGCGTAATGCTCATGATATGGAGTTCATTCTCAGTAAAAGGAAACTGATAATCAACATATAAGATACATAATAACTCAACAAAACAAGGTAAGTCTATAGGAAGTCTATGGAAATCTAAACACTAAACCAGAACATTCTTTTCCTGATCATCTTGGATATGCAGGAATTTACTTCATTTTGAAACCAAGATCAGAATTAATTCTTACATTCTGACCCTGCTGCTTTTAAGGCACAAAACTGTTGGCTTTTCCTCTGGGACAACCAAAAGGCACTTAATGAAAAAAAAAAAAAAATTGAAACAGAGTAAGAATAATCTGTCAGAGTGGTTTTTTCATACAGTGCACGCAGCCTCATGTGAGTGCCTTTTACTTTTCAGGAAATGCTTGATATAATGAAAGCAATATACGATATGATGGGTAAATGCACATACCCTGTCCTCAAGGAAGATGCTCCTAGACAACACGTCGAAACGTTTTTCCAGGTAGGAGTGCGAGTCGAAGTCAGAGAGGGAGTGAAAAAGAGTAAATGTCCTAATGCTTGCAAAGTTATCACAATAATTCAAAAGAACGTGAAAGAAAAAAAAAAAAAACCTTTTACCAAAAGGGACAAAACAATATACTAATTTTGTAATTTTTGTTTTGAATTTATTAGAGTACTAATAACAACACTTACTGAACATTCACTCTACCCTAGACAGAACACTAAGGAATTGCTGTTTCGCATGTTTTTATGTTTGTTTTCAATAAATTCTCAAAAGAATCCTTATGGTTATAAATCCTTTTTAGCCTCGATTTACAGATGAGAAAACCAAGGCTCTGAAAGTGTCCACAAACTGCCTGAACTGTCGTAGCTAGAGGGCCAGATTTTATCTAGGGCAGCGACTCTAGCCGTCTGCCACATTCTACCGAAGAGGGAACAGCCTAACAGCAGTTGGCCCTACGATTCTTATCACTAAGAAAGGACCAGCTTGAGCTCTGAAGCAGTTCCTCCCTGTAAAAAGAGGCAGGTGGACCCTTCATCAGCTTCAGCTGTGAGGGTATCCAGGGAGGGTATCAAGGGAGGGTGTCAAGGGAGAAGTCTGAATAAAGTTTTTTGTTCTTTTCTTCCTGAAACAGAAAATGGACAAAAATAAAGATGGAGTTGTTACCATAGATGAGTTCATTGAAAGTTGCCAAAAAGTAAGTAATGGTAGTAAAGACACTATCCCTTTCGCTTTCATAATAGCCAGACTAAGTAAAATCAGCTAGCCACCATGAACTGAGCAAAATACAAAGCTGACCTAAGCTTACCACTTGTACACAGCTGAGAGAAGCCTACCACTCTGAAAACAGGCATCAACTTACCATTCAATTAATTTACATTTATAGAGTGCCTACCCTGAGAACTATGCAGAAACCCCTAAACAGACAATGTTACACATATACTGCATTTTTGTTTCCTAAATCCTTTAGAGAGTATTCATCACTGTGGGTTAAAACATATGTGAGATTCTAACTGCTCCTTTGCCCAGACTGAGCATATAACATATTATCTCCATAGATTGAGAATTCTAGTACAGCGAAATATACCTCCAATTTCCGAGGAAAACACATTGCTTTAATATATGAGCACCAGAAATGGCTTTTTGGTTGAACCAGTAATGGTCTTCAGTCATAAAAAATAAAGAGTGGAAAATTCAGAGGGGAAATCCAAGTGGTTTTCTATCATCCGGTGGGAGACCAGTTTTAGCTTACCCACAATTATTTGACTTGATGCATGGGTGGAGCATTAAGAATTACTAAGATTAAGAATTAAGAATAAATACTTTAAAATAAATATAGAGACAATGAGGTTTGTTGATACTTTAGCTTTTCTCTTTATTTTCAAATTGATATACTTTCCCTTTCTTGGTGCCTGCTTGCTTCTCAACTCATATTTTGACGTGGGGGTCTTTAAGAGCGTTAACTTGGTGACATCAACCTGCTGGGGATGTTCCTTGGCTTCTAGCGCCAGAAGTCAGCACAAGTTCAGCTACTATTTACCATTACTATAAACAGCTCACCAAGTGCCATTCACAATCTCCAAGTGCCCCTATAATGCCCAAAGTCTGTCTCCTGGTTTCTAAGGAATATGCTAAATTAAACACAGCCACTGGCCAAAGGTGGCTCTCAAAGAATCCCTTCTCTGGCATTTTTAAAGGCTCCTAAAGGCCCTACAGATTTAGCCCTAACAGACCCAGAGAGGTGAAAGGACTATAGACAGGCCTCCCAAGCCCCAAACTCCAATCCTGAATGGAGTTGGCTCTTAGCTCACACACAGACCCTGTTTCCTTCTACATGTACAAGTCTCTGTGACTTGGCCTGCCATCTACCTGGAATGCCAAAATTTGCATTTGCTCACTAATTTCTGGTCTTACCCTTGGCGCCTCTCTAACGTCCATTCTGGCATTCCAATTTGAGAAATATTCTCTACTAACGGCAAGTAAGCTTCAAATGAAATATTTGAAGCCTGCAAGCTCAACAAAATGTAAAATGGGCTCTCCATACTTATCTCTATGGAAAATGGAAAGGATGGTATTTATATTTGCAAACACTTAGTATTTGAGCTTTTGGCTTAAGCAGTGGTGGGGGAGGCAGTACTTACAGGCAAAACAGTGTACTTTCCCTTGCAGAGATACTTAATTTAATCCCACTGTGCTTCTCCCTTACAGGATGAAAACATAATGCGCTCCATGCAGCTCTTTGAAAACGTGATTTAACTTGTCAAATGCATCCTCAATCAAACAGACAAATGTGAACTATTCTACCACATTTAAAGTTGGAGCTACCACTCTTAGCATAGATTGCTCAGCTTCACACTGAGGCATATTATGCAAACAAGCTTTGTTTTAATATAAAGCAATTCCCAAAAGATTTGAGTTTTCCAGTTACAAATCTGCATCCTTTTCATAATGCCACCGAGCTCATGGGATGTTCTAAGTCATTTCATACCCTGTGACTATTCCCAAGTAATAGAATCTGGCATATAGTTTTATTGATTCTTTAGCCATGGGATTATTGAGCTTTCACATTATCAGTGATTTTAAAATATCCGTGTTTTTTGCTACTCAACTGGATGTATTCAGCCCCAGGATTTTAAATGGTTTTCTAAAATATTGGCATCTGCATTTAATTTCCAGAAATTACTTTTCATGTTTGTATGCTATAATTCCATTTATACACTAAGTAAACAAAACAAGATTACTATAACTAAAAAACAAACACACAGTCCCAGTTTCTATGGATTTGCTGCCTTCTGTTAAAGATATTCATTTATCTGGCATTTTTTATAACATGAAACAAATTAGTTCATCACCAGATGTCAGCATATGCCTAATAAAGCTTAATTTAATAAGCATTTAATTTTTCATAATACATATTATATAGCCAAGGCCTACATGATGTATATAATTTTGGATTTGTCCAATCTTACAGGTTGACTGTTTTCTATTGTGTCACTAAGTGAAGGTCCCAGAAGGTGTGGAACAAAGCAAAGATGTTTATAGGCATATGCAAAGGGTCAAGCTATCTGTCCTCTAGTACATGGTAATATTTAATGCCAAGTAATTCCTAACAGCATCGAAGGCCTATTCCATCCCCTTTCCCTGGACTCCTTCAAGGTACCTTTGTCTTACATGCCATTCAGGGCCAAAGAGACCTGGACTACCCCAATGCCTACAGGGAACAGAGAGCAAGCTGAATTGACCTTGAAACCATCAGTGAGTCCATTCTATCAAGAACTACCACATCAAAACTTCACTGAAAATGAAAATAAATGCTAAGCAATTCATGTGGATTGTATTATGGTTTTGCTCATCATAGAACTCCAACAATTCAGATTCTTTTTGATGATCATAAGCCAAAATTGTAAAGTTGCCACAACACTACTAAGGATACACACACCCTCCCTGTTTTGCAGAACCCTCATAAAGACCAAGAGGCTACAGTAGGAGGAAATTTTGCAACTGTCTTTGCAACAATAAATCAGGTATCTATTCTGGTGTAGAGATAGGATGTTGAAAGCTGCCCTGCTACCACCAGTGTAGAAATTAAGAGTAGTACAATACATGTACACTGAAATTTGCCATCGCGTGTTTGTGTAAACTCAATGTGCACATTTTGTATTTCAAAAAAAATAAAAGCAAATAAAATGTTTATAACTCTACTGTCTATGTTATAGGTATTTATTCCAACAAATTTTATAAATACTAAATTAAAAATATTATGTTTTTGCTATGGCATTGTAGGATTGTACATGTCTTTGCCTTAGGGTGGTGCTAAGTACACTGTAAAAGCAAGGCCCGTGGGCAGGCACATGTTTTAGCTTAATATGATCTGAGGATGTGACAGGTGAGCAGAGACCTAAGAAAAGAATATCCCAGACAGGAGGACCAGGAAGGACAAGAGCTCTGAGGGATGAACGGGCATTTCTGCAATTAGGACTCTTCAGAAATTATTTGTACTCTTTTAAATTCCAGCTGTGAGACTGTATCTGAAATGAGAATTGCAAAGAGGTCACGCCACGTATTTGAGAGATGGAGCAAAGGTGTTCTTCAGCGGTGCTGAGATATAATATGGCTGCTCCCCCAAATAAAAGAGTAACCCTAATCTCCATCCCTCCAAAAGTAAGTCTGCTTTGGATTTGGTGTGGCTACTCTTGTCCCTATGGCCTCCCTTCTTGCCCTTAGGATGGAAAGTCTTATTCCTGTTTTCTCTTTCTCGCTCTTATTCCTCTCTCTTGTAGAATGATCCAGGGTCAGCTCCTACAATGTCATCACTGAGAACTATGCTTGTAAAGTAGGTTTTAAAAGCTTTTTCAATTAAATTAATTGTTAAACTTAAGCAAACACAACAAAATCACTGGGTACATTTAAGAGTTTTAAGATTTTAATTTCTGAATATCTTCATGAAATGAGTATCTCTAGTATTTTCAGACTATGGGATACAAAAATAACATTTAGTTAAATATAAACAACTCTTAGAGTTAGGTAGTTTTAAAGAGTTGTAATAAATAACATACTTATATAAGAGAATTTACATATTTAAAAAATGTCTTAAACTAGAATTCTCTGATAAATTCTTCCAAGTATTCTACATCATAAAGTACATATTTACAGACAATAATTAACAGTGAATTCACAAATGTTTGTCCACTACTTTAAATTCCATAGCCTTGATAAGTATAAAACCCAAGAAATGACAAAACATCTAAAAATAAGTGCACAGCTACAAAGTGATTGTGAAAGGGATATTATAAATAAAAGGCACTAGAAAATAAATACAAACACATCTACTATAAACCCAGTAACGGTTGTTTGCACCAAACTGTAAAAATATGAAAAACCAACCCCACAAAATTGTACTATTATAGAACTGTTTTTAATAGTTTTCCATCATTGACCACTCTTTTTTTTGTTGTTGATGAATAACTTTTACTATGATTCAGTGGAACTGTGTATACTCATCTTAATCTAGTAAATAATGAACGGTGGCTATGATTGACAAAAGAATAAACGGAAGTGAATCTGAAAAGGTTCCAGAGGTACCCATGGTCAGCACTTAACACCTGTCATCAGGGAGTTACAATATTTCTGTGGGCTCCCTTCTTCAACAGCATATGGAGCAATATGTTGGAATTTTAGATTTGATGATGATAAGGCTTCCCTGTCAACAGAAAAAAAATAGCTTCATTAGTATCACACAGGGTTCCCCTGATAGGTACTCCATCTGTAGGAGCATGCCTAAAAAAGTATCCAAAACTCAAAACAAAATGCAATGGGAATAGAATAATGGAATGAGAAATGGAACTTTTTCCTGAGTTGAGTAAAATATAGGTTGTCTCTTACTGTTTAAAAAAAAAATATTTAACTAGAGAAGTAGTTAGGAACCAGACCACCAGTATTTGAATCCAGCTTCTGCCAGTTACTTCACTGTCAAATCTGGAGCTAATTATTTCTGAGCCTCAGTTTCTAGATCTTTAAAGGGTAATAACAACAAAATCTACCCCTGAGAGCTAGAGTGAGGATTCAATGAGTTTAATGTCCAAAAAGTACTCAATTGAAGGTCACCTGCCTGGGTGGTACAGTCAGTTAAGCATCTGCCTTCAGCTCAGGTCATGATCTCAGGGTCCTGGGATCGAGCCAGTGTGGGGCTCCCTGCTCAGCGCAGAGCCTGCTTGTCCCTCTCCCTCTGCCCCTTGCCACCCTCATTCTCTTTCTCTCCCAAATAAAGAAATAAAATCTCTTAATAAATTAATAAATAAATAAATAAATAAATAGTACTCAATTGAGTCCTCGACATGTATAACATCCCACGTGCTCAATCAAGATTGCAGTGTGTACAAATATGGTGCCTATGACTTAGGATAAAAATTAAATCACGGTAAGAGTGAAATGACTGCTACTTAAGGCAGGTAGTAAAAACTGATCGGCTGTAAGAAAATGAGACTTTGCCTGGAGCGGACTTTCCTGTCTCCCCAGAAGTTGAGTGTTTCCATCACTGGGGGACACACAAGCCCCAAGAAATGAGAAACTGCAATACTAAGAAGATTCTTTTAAAGACTCATCTCTACTATTTGAAGAAAAAGAAAGATATATAGACATTTTAAGATTTTAGTAGGGAAAGAAGGGCATTTATTAATTTCACGAAGGATTACAAAGTACCAAAAGCAAGCATAATGGTCATTAGGCCACTGGAAAGTGTGATCAATTATTATATTAATGGTATGCCAACAGAAAATCTCTGATCAAAATAATTAAATTATTAAAATATCATGTAAGACATTAGACAAACAAGAAGAGAAAAAGTATAAAGAATACACAATACTTCATAATTTTTTAAAATTCTGTATTAGCAGGAGTCAAAACTAATGAGAGTAAGTGGCAGTAACAGGAACTCCTTGTTAGCTACCTCTGTGGCCCTGGGCTGGGCCTACATCCCTCTGTATTCCCCTCCAAATCTCAGAGTGCTGTTTCTAAAGTTTATTTACTTGGAAACTATTCCCTCCTCCGCATTCACCCTTGAAATCTAACATGCTGGGCCAGTCCCTTTCCTCTTGCCCCATTCCACAGAATGTGTGAAGACCACCCAGGGAGAGTTTCAGATTGAAAGCTGTGCCATCAATATTTAGCGTCTGTTTACTTGCATTTCACGGGGAGGAAATGACAAATTAATTTGCATTCCAATTCTCAGAAGCGCATTTGGAAGCAAAAAGAATTTCCTTTCTGCTGAGGAACACTGGATTGGCTAGGGGATGGTTTTGTACATCTCAACAAGGTGTCTGAATGTCTGTCTTTGTCTGAACAAAGAAATCTGTTATCTAGTGGTCTAGGAACTTACTTTCTCCTCCTAAACTTTATTCTAGGCATTCCTCATGGGAAGAACATAACCAATTTTAAGTCACTGGAATTGGTCAAATTAGGTAATTTAGACAAAACTTAAACTAACACTTCTGGCATTTTAAAACTGTATATTATCACACAAATTTTCTTTAAAATTCCTTTAGAAAGTACCTCCAATGAAACTAAGTTCTAAAGTGCTAAAATAATCACATGAAACATTCAGATCTGATTAAATCTAATTTCCAACACAAGGTAGGATCACTGCTTTACAGAAATACTTCCAAGACTACATTATGTGAACACTTCTTTAAAAGATGAGACTTCAATTAACCTACTTATTTGACACCACACAGATAATAATGAGACTCCCCCCCCCCCCTTTCATTCTTGCACATTCCTACAAGTCCGAATACTCGGAGTCATTCTTGCGTGTGTATGTGTGTGCATACATGTGTGTGCATGTTCCAGAAAATGTGCACTTCTAGACATGGTTTTGCAGCCATCTGGGGATCTTATTTCAATCCTTGAGATGGGAAAACTGTAAATTTTTTATACAGAAAAGATGGCAAATGAAAAAAAAAAGTACATTCTTCCATGAGCTCTCTATATTAATGTTTCTTTTGTGAAGTTTCCTATGGTCTAAGAAAAACATCCAAAATAAAAAAAAAACTGCAAATCTGCACGACATGGAGTGCCATATAGAAAGCACAGAGAAAGGGTACGGGCCCAGCGTTTACACAGTCTGGTCCGAATCCCAATGTTTAAAAACTAAGACCTATGCAAGACAGAAACTCTGAGCTCTCATACGAACATAATATGAACTCCACATGATTACTTGTGGCTGAAATAATACATGTTATAAGCCAATTTTGTAGTGTAAAAGTAAAAAAAATACATATATGTATGACTTAAGGGATAATGTTTTACTTACATTTCCACCATGCTGTTCTAGCTTCTGTAATGCACTGGTGATTGGCTCTTTGAATTTCTTATCCCTTAGTCTCTTGGAAAGCTTTTAAAGTAAGATTGGGAGAATGAAATGATTTGAAAATTAACAATATTCATCGCAGGCTTAAATAAACTTCACTGAAGAGTATGCTAACTGGAAATAAAACCACTGAGACCTTACTGTATAGAAGTACCCAAACACCATTTAATTTGTTTTAGATTCCAAGGCTTCTTTTAGAAAATATCTCATTGAAATTTATATATAATAGACCCATTATATTTGTTAAAAGAGAATTCACATTATTTCAAATCATACGAATCCTATAATATTTGCTACAGTATGGTATCCAGAGTAACTTTTCTATGAAACTGCATACTTTTCCATTTTGTATTTTGCAAGAGCATTTGGAAGACTATGATGGAAAGCTCTTTAAGCCTCTTAAAACACATGTGTTTCCAATAGTGTAGAAAGGGAAGAGACAAAAAGGAGAGAGCATTCACATGAATGACTCTCTAACAGAGACAGTTGGACATTCAGACCACAAACCACAAGACCACCTGTCCCTAGGCATGGCTTGAATGGGCTTCAGATAGAAAGCTGGAAGTCTGACTGAAAAGGGAGAGCACAAGGTGAGGAAGAATAGAATCATAGGAACAAAAAGGGAAAAACAGCAATTTAGATCATTAGAAACAACCTATAATAGTGTTCTCCCACCAAATGTCTGAATTACTCAACTCACCCAAAGACCTAAACATTTCAGCCTAGAGCTGGACTTGCTCATGGCTCCACTTGCTGGGAATACAAATGAAGCCCATGCAAGAAATAGTCAGCGATCAAATACTTATAAGGGCCTGTCCTAGACTTGGTTTCTGGTTCTTCCTCTTCACATGAATGGAAGAAACCCAAGACTGCTTCTCACCACTGAGCACTGAGTACCAATCCCTTCTTCAGTCAGGTCAATGAAGATGAGGGAGAGTCAGAATAGTCCCCAAAAGATAAAAATGTGAGAAAAGCAACTCTAAATGAGAGGACAGGCAGCCCTGGGGATGGACAAGAAAAAGTGCCTCTTGGGGTACCTGGGGGGCTCAGTCAATTGGGCTTCCGACTCTTGATCTCAGCTCAGGTCTTGATCTCAGGGTCATGAGTTTAAGCCCTTCATTGGGCTCCATGCCCAGCATGGAGAAAAAAAAAAGGGAGGGGGGAGTGGGAGAGTGGGGGAGGGGGGGGAGTGGGGGAGTGGGGAGTGGGGGAGAGGTGGGGGGGAGTGGGAGAGTGGGGGAGAGGGGGGGGAGTGGGGGAGAGGGGGAGAGGGGGAGGGGGGAGGGGGAAGAGGCGGGGGGGGGGAAGAGGGGAGATGGTAAAAGAAAAGCAAAGAAAAGAGAAGAAAAAAATGCCCCATGCAGTATCAGATCTTTGGTTTGCTATCTGCAGACCCCATTAACCAGGAGCAGTGGCTTATGGCAGATCCATGAAGCACTACCTTCAGAATCATCTGATATACTTACTCAAAAAGTATAGATTTTAGGGTCCTACGCCATATTTACTTAACCAGAATCTCTGGGCAAAGGCCTAGGTTCCGCATTTTTATTAAGATCTATTTCCTCTTCCCCCAGGGTCAGTGGAAGTCTTAACTGAAGCTAAGAAAGGATGTGACTTATTTTGCATATGAATAAAATGAGATATAATGGGCTCAGTAACTGGTTTTGAAATTCTTTTTCTAGTCAAGGAAACCCTTCAAATAACATATAATGCAGAGGTCTATAAACAAACAAATATGTAAATCGAAATGGAGTCTTTGTGGCTAACAGAGGTAAGTGAGGTAAGAAGGGAGCACCAAGCACCTCGATGGATCCTCAGGGGTGCCTGCCTCATGGTGGTGTGCAGCTAACAGACCAAGATTTAATCCCACATGGCCTATCTCGGAGGTTCTCTCCTCTATGCAATACCACAGGCACGCAAAGGCCAGTGTGGTATCCAGATCTTCCCAAAGTGTTGACACTCCAGGAAGGTGAAAGGCCCCCTTAAGTCAGTCCAGTGTAAGAAAAAGCAGGGTTCTGGGGAGGAATGTGAGTGACCAAACATTAATGCTACTGCTCCAGAAAAATTAAAACAAACAAACAAACTTACATAGTTTAGTTTTTAATCTGGCCTTTTTCTTTCTGCCCTGGTTGGTGGGACTGGGAGGCTATTTAGGAAGTGGAGGTTCTGGGCCTTGCTCAACTTCGAGGGCAGGGAAGGATCCAGTGTGATTTCTTTTCTTGTATATCACATTCCCTCACCTCATTCCACCTTTCTCAGTGGATGTCCTTGCTACTTGTTTCTCCAAAAAAAAACAGAAACCAATCTCCACAAGGGCAGAGGTTGTTCGTTTTTTTGTTCAGCATTATAGTCCCAGTGCCTATAGCATAATACTTGGCACGAAATGGGAAGGGCAGAGAGCAACAGATTTGTTAAAATATTGCTTGTCTGACTAGAGCAATCAATCTAAAATGAGTCATTTTATTTATTAGGATGAAATTCCTGTGGTTAGTCAGGAACAACCTGCTGACCTAAACATTATAAGCAAAAACCTGCCAGGATTTTCTCTCCTGAGCCTCCTCTCCTAAGGCTACCCACATATTAAAGTTTGAGAGTCCATTCCCACTGTGTCTTCTCCCCATCAAACCTGGTGCTGGTGGGAATTCATCTCCCACCATTCCCAACCTCAGCACAGCAATCCTGATAGATTCACTATCATCCCTACTTTCTACAGGCTTGGCCAGATGTTCCTGGAGTGTATTAGTCCCTCTTTAGACTAAGAAGTTAAACATACAGTCTAGGATCTCTCAGATGGATGGGTCCAGGAAAAAACAGTGGAACTCTGATCAAAATACATGCCTCAATTCTGAACTACAGAAAGATGCACACAGAGAAATGCTAGCTGTGGGTTACTCCAGCAAGGACTTTAATGGTTTATCAGTGTGTGCAGTAAAGGATTAACTCCGCCTAAGGAAAGGATTGGCTCTTGTCCCTGGCTCCTAGATGGAAACCCCTAACCCTTGGTATGACCTGCCAGATAAGAGTATCTCTGTTTCCCGGGGGGCCTTGGGCCACAGAAGATCAGCTCAACTTCTGGAGAGGCTTGAGACTAAGGTCAGCCATGCAAGCAGCCAGTCATGCTGGCACGGCAGGCCCCTATAATGAACCCTGGATGCCACACTGAGGTGAGTTTCTCAGGATGGCAATACTCCATGTGTGTTGCCACATATACCTACTGGAAAAAGCCAGCACTGTTCACACAACTCTGCTGGGAGGAAGGACAAGTGGACGCTCCACACTTGGTCCCTCCCGGGCTCTGCTCTATGTACCTCCTTCCTTCGCTGATTTTAACTGGTATCCTTTCACTGTAATAAACTGAAACAGTAAATAACAACTTTTCTGAGTCTCATGAGTCCTTCTAGCAACCTAAGGGTGGTCTTGGGGATCTGCTAAACTGTCCAGTATCCGAGTGTGTACTTGTCCTCAGAATTAAACTACACACAACACGAAAAGAAATCTCATCCTGAATACTATTTACAGAGTCACCAAAGAACTTACAAGGAAAAACATGGCTGTGGCAATGCACAATCACACCGGGGCTGAGGGGGGAGGGTATAAGCTGTCCTTATAATTCATGGCTTATCAACATGAGGATAATATCATTGTACTGTCCATTTATTTTTTTCCATTCAACTTTTGCTTGCTTTTTCTTATAACCCTAAATTCTGCTCATGTAAGTGCTTGGCATTAAAAAAAAAATTAAAGAGACTACTGTACATTTGTAAAATATTTTATGAACTACTAGGTCCAAGCTATTATTTTTTTAAAGAATGATTAGATTTTTTTTTAAAGATTTCTGAATCAGTTAATGATTTATCTGAAGCCACTGAATCATGACAAGATACAGACAATGCATGATACACGTACATGACCACTCTCTCATCTTTTCAATACTTACACTTGTAAGCAGATGTTTCAGATGGTCATTTAGAGAAGGACCAACAACGACACTCAGCTGCACGAGAGCATTCAGTCCTCTTGCAAACACTTCATCATCCAGGTGGACCTGGGGCGTTAGTTGGGACAGGAAAGGAAAGAGGAGAAAAAGAAAGTTATATAAGAAGAAAGGTCAAACCAGAAAAAAGTAAGATTGAACATTCAAAATCAGAAGATAAGCAACTAAACCCAGAATCAACCTTTAATGCTGGACCATGTAGAAACAA
The DNA here is from genome assembly GCA_028534135.1 of Potos flavus. NCBI lineage: Eukaryota > Metazoa > Chordata > Mammalia > Carnivora > Procyonidae > Potos > Potos flavus. The sequence goes on from CM052899.1 coordinate 163,352,501, forward strand.
AAAAAAAAATAAATTTCCAGCTTGACTGAAACACTAACAACCATATCGCAGCATACAGCAAGACTGATGTCAGGTTTATTACTTTCTGTAATTACTCAAAATGTCCCCTTTTATCTTTCATATACCCTCTAAAGGTGTCTTCAAATAAGTAATCACCTGTTCCTGAATAATCATGGCCTAATTTTGCACATGCATCAAAATCACAGGTATAGGACCAATATGCATACAATTTAAAAGAAAAAAGACATAAAATATTCTAAATGTACCACAGAAACTCCAAAGGAATAGAAGATACCAGAGCTGCCTTTAGCACAGGAATCAGTCTTGGAAGCAAAGGTACAGCTTTCTCAGGAGCTCCTTGGACCAATAGCAATTCTTTAAAACCCTCCTTTGATACAAAGGTGTATGGATGTTTAGTCTCTCTCAAACCCTGCCAAAGACAAAATGAACAAACAAACGACACAAAATTGAATTCTCACTAGTCTAAATGAAAATCAAGTTTTATTATGGTTTCCCTAATCATGATTTCTAATTTCAGTAATTACAATTTCAGTTAAACCCAGAAATTGTGGAACAAAGGACATACATGAGACAGGAAGAATTTCTACCCACAGCAAGGAAAAAAATGTTTTAAAAAGGAAAGGAACAGGAAAAAGGAAAGGAAAAGCAAAGGAAAAATAAAGGAAATAAGAAAGGAAGGAGGGAAGGAGAGGAAAGGTAAATAAATAAAAGAAAAAAAGAAAAAGACACTCTAAGATATTAAAAACATTTTGTATATATTCCCAAATACTGCCTGAAAGCACAGCAACTCAATCTAAAATGCTGGTTTATAACCACTACTCCACCACTTTAGGGACATAATTATTGGACCTCCTACCTTTATGGTGATTTTACAACTTGTTTAATGAGTGTCTAAAATATTATGTTTCCTTAATATTTAAATATTTTACATTAATGTATTTTAAAAACATCATTTCCTATGTTCAAAAACCACTGTAAGATTTTAAATGTCATTTTTAAGTTTGGGATGTGAAATAAAAATATGAAAAAAACCTGTATCATTTCTTTCACTCTAAATGCATCAGCAACTATTATATAGTACTCTTTTATAATTTAACCCCTCACTCTGAGTCAAGATAGAAGGGCCATCTGGGGGGCGCCTGGGTGGCTCAGTGGGTTAAAGCCTCTGCCTTTGGCTCAGGTCATGATCTCAGGGTCCTGGGATCAAGCCCCGCATCAGGCTCTCTGCTCAGCGGGGAGCCTGCTTCCCCCTCTCTCTCTGCCTGCCTCTCTGCCTACTTGTGATCTCTCTCTCTGTCAAATAAATAAAATCTTAAAAAAAAAAAAAAAAAAGAAGGGCCATCTGGCTTTTCGAAAAAAAAAAAACAAAAAAGCAGTAGCAATACTTCCTCAGTTGGACTTATTATTGTCTGTGAATAAATATAGCTGGCCGCAAAGTCATACCTAAAAATACTAATTTTCAGCCAATTTGTCCTCTAGACCAAACTATCTGCTTCCAAATAGTGATCAAACACTTCCTTTCCTGGATGCTTTTTGAAAGCTGTGTAGTCAAGCACACCGGCACCACTTTGGACCACAGGTTCTAGCATCTTAAGAGTGCCCCGATCCCATTCATTTTAGAGATGAGGACTCAGGTCAAGAGGTGAAGTGGATTTCCATGGTGGTGGTCATGTCAGTACTTCCCCATTATTAAATGAGTAGAGGGGAAGGTTAACAATCTACCTAATACAGAAATAAAGGCAATGGTGTTTGAAAAGTAAGTATTTAAAGGACTGACTTTATGTGATCTCCACTAAACACAGACTCCCTGTAGGGACTCCCCAAATTAAAGTACTCCTGTCCCCTTGTGATTAGCTGGAGCACATTTTCAAAGGTGTCACTTTAGTACTGATTCATCTAAAGAACAGTTTGTTACCATATACAAAAAGTTTAAAATTCTTAAAAGAACAAATGAAACACTGATACATTTTAAGTTTTTAATACCAAGTTTAAAAGACTTTGATCAAAACTGAATTTTGAAATAGGCTACCCTTAAAAATACACTGCCATCATACCAAAATAATTTTGCAATAAATTAAAAAAAACAAAGACAACAAAAATGATCCTTAACTCTTAAAAAAGACAAGTATCTATAACTTAAATATAAGACAACGGGTTAATTCATTTCTCAACTTGTGACTCTAACAAAAGGAATAAATTTTACAGAAGAGATCATTAATTCACCTCAGGCTAATACTCTGACAACTTTTTCCTGATATAAAATGTTAAATGATATAAAGGAATTTACCAGAAGTTTTCCTAAAATCCTCTATAAAAAATGATCTCCATGATACTCTACTTAAAATGTACAGGTAGATAAAAGCCCAGAGAATTCTCCAAAAGGACGTTTAAGTATTTAAAATCAGTTCCCTATGAAACCTATCACGTTCACATTAAACATGATTGGTTGTATAGAAATAGATCACTCATTGTTATCTCATGTAGTTTAGGTTAAACCGCTGATGTTCTACTGAGATGACTAATTCCATATGACTCTAAGTACTTTTATTTTTGGAATTAAGTATGAATATTTCATCCACTTAGCTACAAATCCCTGTGTAGATTAAGTTGTTTATAAACCTGATTAATCAGTTTCTAATAAATATATATTGATCATAATTAATTCCTATGGGAGTGTGGTATTTTAATGACTATTGCTTGGTTCTTATTTCAAAAGTAAAGAATAAGATTTACTGATGCATTACGAAATAATAGTTAATACAATTTTTAAAGTCTTTTTTTCCATAAACCTTTCGGAGAAATGGAATATACATTTACCTCAGCTAAAGTAATAAGAAGAGGATCAAATGGAAGATTTTCAGGAGGACATTCCCACTGTAATCTGTGTTTCACTGAACCATGGACCAATCTAAAATAATAAACATTGGTGAACATAACATGGACAATGTAATTATATGCTAAACAGTAATTATCTAACATATTCATACCCTTTCTAGAACATAACCATACTAGAACTATTCTGTAACATGCAGGAATACTACAGCTTGAAATGATATTACAAAGACATCTTCTGCAACAATGTCTATAATCCCACAAACTCTTACTCTTCCAGCAAAATTGTTTGATGGCAAAACTAAACTCCACATTTGTAAAGCCTATAGTTTCAGAGCTCGAACATGCTGCTGTCTGTGAGTCTTAATACAAATGCTACGCTTGACATGTTTCAGTCATAATTATAACAAAACAGATAACCTACAGATGTGCAAACAAAAAATGTGATAATGAGAAACAGTAACTTGTTTTATATGGAACAGTATTTTTCAGATATGGATCACTTAACCTTAATGATCTGAAGACAAGCCAGATTTTAGCCCTACTAAACAAGAGAACACAGAGGGCAGGAAGTTAAGTAACCCACACAAGGTTACAAAGTGGCAGTCCCTTCAATTAGAGTCAAAGCTGCTCTTTTTTTTTTTTTTAACAACCTTTACTGAGGCGTAACCAACATTCAGTTGGGGAGCCTCTGTGGCTCAGATGGTTAAGCGCCTGCCTTTGGTTCAGTCATGATCTTGGGGTCCTGGGATGGAGCCCCTTGTTGGGCTCCCTGCTTGCTTAGCGGGGTGCTTCTCCCTCTCCCTCTGCCTCTGCTTCTCCCAGTTGTGATCACTGTCTCTCTCAAATAAATAAAATCTTAAAAAAAAAAAAATAACCAACATTCAAAAAACTGTACATGGTTATAAAATGTAAAGTTTGATATGTTTTGATGTGTGAATACATCAATGAGCCATCATCATAATTATGACAGTGAACTTAACACATCACCCTCAAATGTTTCCTTTTTGCTGTTCTCAACCTCTTGACACCTTCTTTCACATTGCTTTCTTCATATCAAGATGCCTCGGTAACATTTTTACTATTTTAGCAACCATAATTGCGTGAAGTGGGAAAGGGAGGTATAAGAACCTTAAAATACAGTCTCAACTCAGAACGTAAATAAAAAAATACAAACAATAAAATGAAGAATGCTTCTTGAGTTTATGCCTCTAAATCTGAAGATACATTATAAACTACATTTCTTGAATTTGAGAATAGAAAGAATGTTGTGATTACTCTTTTCACAATGAAAATAACATTTTCCATCATCTAGAACAGGCTAAAACTGGATATACTTGAAAGAAATAAACGTTTCTTGGTAGTGAAATCTTAAAATGGTATCACCCTACTAGTAACTATATTGTTTTCTTTAAAACAGTTCTGATGCCTATCCTGAAAGGTAGCAAGAATTGTATCGAAAGTGAGCAAAAACAGCTGTATGTACTCATTAAAAAATATAATTTCAATAATTTTTTTGAAATTTTTGAAATATCATTTCAGAAAATAATGAAACAGTTTCATTAAAAATTGTCAATTTTCAGTTTACAAACAAAACAGGACTATTTATTTGCAACTTGCCCAAGCCTGTGCAGGCTTATATTGTTTAAGAAACTGGTTTATTCAATTTCTTAACTTATAGATCTATTGGTAATTCTATTTTGGAATCAAAATGATCTTCTTCAACAATATCCCACGATCTATACCAGTTCAACAGGCAAAGCCTGAATAAGCCACCTTTATTTCAACCTCCCTAGTAAATAAAGTTTTCAGTACATTTAAACTAAATACTGTTATTGATTTTACTCAATTATTTTGAATAATATGGTCAGTTATAACCTGTATTGATTTTACCTGCAAGGAATACCTCCTTTAGAGTAAATGGCTGCAAATGCAGAAGGAGCTCGTGACTGTTCACCAAACTGAAATAAAAAAAACAACAAGAATATGATAAATATAAGATCACCTCCACTTTGTGATGATACCTAATCAATTTTAATCCTGCTGAGGTCAGGGGCAAATGGACATCCTGACTTTCAACCCACGACACTGGTATCAAGTGAATCACTCTACTCAGCAACAAAACTGAGGAAAATTATCAATCCTCTCAGTACTGGAACCACACGTTCTCTACCTTGTTTATATCCCCAACTTGTTTCCGAAGGCTTGAAGGAAGCTGGAATCACACATATAGTAAATATAATACAGATAAATACTATTAAGAATGAGCATCACAAATAAATACAGTAAAGGTAATACATTTTTCTACTATCCCCCACTGTGACCTTTCAAGGTGAGGGGTCCATGGAGAAGGAAAGGTAAGTACAGGGAAAGCAGATTTGTTTTCAGCCTCCAGCACATCTCCTACTTGTCCTCCAGGCAAATATGGATGGATGTCTAGACAGTCAGAGAACCTGTAATTTCTCCAAACTCATTTCATTCATCTAATTATAATTCCTACTAAGAAAAATAAGTTTTAAAAACTGTTTTCAAGTAATCATATTAGATAGGGAAAGTTGAAAAAAATATTCTTCTAGCGGGGGAAAAATTAAGACAACTTAGGGCTATAGACACTTTTTTTAGTTCTAGCAGCTTTTAGCAAATGATCTTATTTTTTGAACCATAGGTCATATAAATAACCCCTAAATTTCCAAAACATCCACCAAGACAAAATTTCTGATTGAAATTCTAAGTAATTCCTTTCCTTTTCTTTTTAACTCGTTTTAGATATAATCATAGTTTCATCTTCCAAGTCCCACATTATCAAAAAATTTTTTTACCAATTGCTTCATTTTATCAATTTTTACCAAATTTTACCAAAATTCCATTACCACAAAAAAAAAAACTGTTGTCCCTTCAATTTTTAACAATATCACCACAGACCATATTTCAACTCTAAAATAATCAACAGTATTAAATATACCCCATTATACTGAGTTAAAAAAACTTTTTAAAACTTTTGATTCAAGTGAAATACTCAAAACTTATGCACATTTAAGTGCATAAATTGTAGGTATGCAGACCATTGAATTCTCCAAAACAGTGGTGTAAGAACACTCAGGTGTGGAAAACCCCAATGTTACCAGCACCCTAGAAACCTCCTCAGTGCCTCTTCCCAATCCCTAACTACCTTTTTCTCCAATAGTGAACTCTAACCTGACTTCTGACTTACTTTGGATTGGTAGCTTTTACAGATCTTAGACATGGTCTTGTATAATATACTGCATTTTCAGGTCAAATCATTATTTCTCAAAGCTTTCCTTCATTTTTAATAAGATTTAAAACTAGGGCTACTTATACTACTACTTAAAAAAGTTCTTCTTCAAAGAGAGGAAGAAGACTCAAGTGTCACCATGAATTCTCTCAACTAAAAGAAGAACAAGAAGATAGCAGGGCATTCTTCAGGAATTCAACTTGACACTGTGCAGATTACAGAAAGGAGGAAACAGATATGCTTATACTACTTTTCATTTATAAAACCAGACAATCTCCTTCTGCCCTTGGCCAGTTCATTGTATCCTTGCTGTATTTTACCTGCCATCTAAGTCAGTGTCTCAGCCACTCTCATAATCCCCTTTGAAGGCTGAAACCATGATCATCTTAGCCTATGCAAGGCTGGGCAGACACCATCTGGTGTTGTAGCATAGGTGTGTTCACTTTTTGGATAATTCACTGATCCAAACACTTATAATTATTTACTTTCATGTGCATAAATCTCATGTTTCTTAAATCTGATTAAATTGCTGTCAAAAGGCAAAAGGAGGCTAGTACTATAGTTGGGATTTCTGGGGGAGCTAATTTATAGATCATAGCAAAATGGTCAGAGATGTTTATGCAACTATGGAAGAATGTAATTAATTCATCCTATGTCAACTGAATACAAGTTTATTCATTGATATTAGGAAGTAACACAATTATAGTAAATAAAAATAAAGCTGATGTGCAATTTATTTTATACTCTAGTACACTCATCCATGAATATGATAGGATATACCATAACTGGTTATTCTCTACACCTTCTCACTTCCATACTCACATCATTATTTCCATTCTTCATCGTGATTACCATATGCCCTTTGTCACTAGCTTAAATGTAACAACAACAACAAAAAAATCACAAACAAAAGGAACTTGGGACAGCATTCAGAATGGTCGACAGTGTGCTAAATATCTATTACTATGAAAAAGCTACTAAGTCAGGAATGTCTTTTGTACCTACCGGGTTAATGGTCTTAGGGTTAAGTTTATCACTTGGTCGAGGATGAAGTTTTCTTGCAGTCTCCGGAGAACTGGTTGACGATGAGGAACTGCTTTGTTGAACTGTAGTCCTATGTTTTATTTGCATGCTTGATGATGTCCTTTGATCACAGCTACCTGGAAAAAACAGAAGATCAACAAAAAAAGAGGTGAAAGAGATAAAGCTCACTCTCATCCATCTGTATAAGCATGCCTATTAACAAAATTCACCCCTTCATTTAAACAGCAATTTTCTGTACCTGCCTTTCTGTTTCTCAACTGCACGGCTCCATGGCACTCTGATTTCTGCATTGCTTCCCTTTCACTCCTGCAGTCAAATGAGACTTGATTTCAGAATTTTGGGAATGAGGGATTCATTGACAATGTAAGACCAAAACAGAACAGAATAGAAAATATAATAAAAGATACACAAAAAGGTATGGCATGGAACAAAATACCAGAAAGACTAATGAGAAAATATGAAATTATATCGACTTCAATAATATCAATAATAGCAAATGGAAAACAATCTGTAAGAAAATAAGATGTATAAGAATAAACTCTTTTTTCCATTCATACTGTCAAAATATGCTTTTAGAAACTCAACTGCAAACCTCTGGCTATATTCAGAAAATATGGACTAGATATCTGAAAGGAGAAAGTGGTTGGTACATCCCCTCGCATCTCTATCTTCTCTGGCCTCTGTATATCCAAAGTTCCAAATGCTAACATTGGTGTATCAAGTCCTATTTTTCAAGTGACATAATGAACTCTCCTACTCAATATACTAAGCTCCTTAAACTGAACATAACCAAAACTAAGCTTAACACACTGAAGTTATAGGCTCCTTGTTAATTCAAGGTACCACCAAATTTTCTGGTCCCTCATGATGAAAAATTTAAGATCTTTCTCTATCTTCTTTCCCTTCACTTCCCACACTCAACCCTACAGATGTGATCAAAGTGGTGTGATAAGATAGAAGGAGCTGTTGGCTCAGATCGGGGTCTGTATTCTCATCTCTACCAATTACCAAGTTTATGAATTTAGGCAGATTATTTAACCTCCCTAAATCTGGGGAGAATAATACAAACCTACAAAGGCTGTTAGTGAGGAGTAAATAAGGTAATATATCAAGTTGCTTAACCAGCCAGTGATGGTTCACTGCTCCCTCTTCCCCACTTTCCTCTTTTGTACTAATGGGAGGACTCTAGTTCACAGTGGTAATTTTCTGCCTAATCAGATTACTTCTAAATTTTCATCTCTACCTAGGAACGCACCCAGATTAATATACCCAACTGCTTGCTGGTATTTCTAGGTCTAGCTCCAATCCCAAATTGCACTCAGCCTTTCCTGATCTTCTCTGTTTCTCAAATGTACACTTCCATGGCACTCTGACTCTTTTACTGTTTCCTGCTTATTTCTACTTGATTACTCCATTCCCTCACTTGCATAGCACTCCAGTCATCCTTCCACTAGAGCGTTTCCCACTTTAAGCTTTTAATATTGTTATTAAATATATAAACTACCCCTCAACTACACTGTAGGATCTTCCTTTAAGGTAACACAGGTGAAGTCTTCTTCCACTTCCAAATGACAGTTTTTCAAATATTTGGGGACAGAATCTCTCTTAACTCCTTAGTTTTCTCTTCTTCAGGATAAACACTGATGCTTTTTCAAGTGATTCCTCATGAGATGATTTTCATCTACTTGACAAATTAGAAATCTTCACAAGGACGAAACTCCATGTAATTCAGCCCCAAAATATTTCAAACATGATGTGACCATTTCAAAGTGCCTTGTAAGGATAAATTAAATATTAAGATTGTTTCATACACAGAACAATTTTAAATTTCAATATTCTCAATTTAATATATTCACCTAATTTTCTCATCCTACTACCAGCAGATGACTTACCTCCCAATATCACACTTCACATTCATTCCCAAGGCATTTTTCACAATTATGGTAATTAATGCCTCATTGAATTTTTCAGATGATATTCTGAGATAAGGTAAGGCAGGCTTTAAATATGTCGACCTAACACTGCACTTCAGTGAATATTCAGCGAATATCTACAATCGTATCAGGTTTCTGTTTTGAGAAGGTCCTGAGGGGAATAGTATGATCTAGGTTTCATTTTAAATAAATAAGTCTCTGTCTCTGCTTCTTCAACTCTGTAATTGGGGGTAATTATAGTAACTACTTTTAATGATGAAGACTAATAATTTAATATTCCTTTTGATCATAAATTTTAATAACTGTTAATAGCTAAAAAGAAGCACAAAGATCCTACCCACAAACATAAGAAAAGCAGAGTTGGCCACATCAAATCATGATGCATATTTTTCAACACCACCTACCAAACCTACAAAATTTTTTGTTGGAACAACAAATTTCTACCTTCCTTTATGTGAAAAAGTTGTTCCTGAGACGTACTACTAGGAAGGTGCTGCATTATATTTTGAATGAGCTCAAAAAGCCGTGGAAATTCTTTATTTGAAAACTTATATAAAACATGCCAGAAAATTGAGCTTCCAAAGGTTTTATGCATACAGGGTAGTTTTTATGTGTAATATACTTACATAACTTCCAGCAATAACATCAAAACACACATACATGATGCAAACATTTCTATGCCTATTTTCAAAACACTCTGTATTAGAGAGCTTCTTTCACTTATTATTAAAAGTATCACCCTTTACCTTACAAATTAAGTATTCTCAATTTTTAAAAATAATATCCATCTGGCAGGGGCGCCTGGGTCGCTCAGTTAAGCATCCAACTCTTGATTTCTTTTCCAGGTCCTGAGATCGAGCCCCCAAGACTGGCTCCGTGCTCAACAAGGAGTCTAGAGATTCTCCACCCCCCGGACCCCGCACGCTCTCACTCTAAATAAATAAATAAAATATTTAAAAAAATATATCCATCTGGGAGCATACCACTGACAAGACTGGTACATGAGTTGTCTGTAGAAGAAACCTGCCTAATTTATCTTACACTTAACTCTCTTGAGTGCTTTTCCATTAACACATGGAGGGTGGTGTAAAGAGGTAATAATGGTGAAAGGAAGTGAAAAGGTAAGAACTATTTTGTGCTACAAATATTATCAGTCACCGCTCATTCTTTTACAAAACAATACGAAGATTCTAAACAGGCACTAGAATCCACTTGACCCAAACATCTAAAGGATGTCATAATATCAGAGAGCAAGCAGACCAAGCAGGGTCCACAGTGGAACCCTTACTTTCCCTTAGTTTCCTTAGGTACTGCGGCCCACTGCTCATCTGAAAGGGGCTGTGGATATCTGTGTCAATGATAGGAAAGCATACTTTTGTTTCATTATTTTGGATAAGTCACATACCCTACTTCTTTCGCCATATGCATTTTCTTCCTGCACCACCCTCTGAGACCACTGCACACTACACGGCTTACTAAATTATCAGGGGGCAGAGGCCACGTTTCTTCCTACTCTCTCATCTGTTGTTTAGAAAGTTCCAAAAGTGTAATAGGCACCCCACTAAAGAAGCCATGATCCATCTCTAGAGCTCCTTCAAATTCTGAAGTGCAGCGACAGAGCCCAATATCCACCTATTTCAATTCCTTTTTACCATAAAATAAATCCAAAGGGCCAGCACTGAGAGTCTTAAAATCTGCTTTCCATTTTCCTTCCCTCTTCCCCTCCAACACCATACATTTCCAAATATTTAAGAATAGTTCAAGGCCACGGTGCTGTCAAAGTTAAAAAATAAGGACGAACTGTATAAGGGGGAAAAAAAAAAACACAGAGTTTTTTGGTTTTGTTTTTAAGGAATTGGGGGAGGAGGGTAGACGGCCAGTTTTCCATTAAGGCCACCGAGGGCTACCTCCGCCAAAGCCAGACCTCTGGAAAGGAAGGGTGCGCTCTCAGCGCTCAGCAGCTCCAGGGGCCTTGGCAACAGAGTCCGGCGGCCTTAGCAACAAGCCAGGGAGGAAGCCGGCAGGGCCGTGACAGCGCGGGCGGCACCGAGGAATCCCCGCACCCCTGGTCCGGGGCACCCACAACCCGTTCCTACCGCGCCTCGCTCCCGCGGCGGTCCGCACACCAGCCGCCACGCCGGGTGGGACTTTTGCTTGGCGCCCTCTCCCAACTACCCCACTCCGGTCACCCGGCTGCCGGGATTCGGGGGAAAATGAGGCTTCGCGCGGTCCCCGGATCTGGCGGCGCGGTGCAGTGACGTCAGACGCATGCTGCGTCCTCTAAGCCTCTCACAGGGAGGCTGCAAAGGCGCGGGGCTGAAGAGGGTTGCCCTGGCAACGCGGTGCCGGGAGTTGAAAAGGGTTGCTTCCAGCTAGCTGGGAGTTGTGTGGTGACAAAGGGGCACCTAGTGGAGGGTCTTTAGGAACTGATGAGAAGTCCAGGGAGCAGAGGAGAGCACAGACTCCCGAGTTCCTAGCACCACAATTTCTCCCCAGTCCGTGTACCTAAGTCTTTTAACACTTCTCTCACACACTTAAAATACAGTTTTTTCCACCTGCCCTAGAACCTGAGACCTCAGGGCCTTGAAATCCAGCCCCAGGGTGTTCAGGGGAGAGAGCCAAAGCCATCTTCCTGCCCAGCTGTGGAATTTCGTTTCCTGTCCTAACTTTCTAATTTACATGCCATCGTGTTCAACTACATAAAACATCTATATTTTAATAAAGTGCGTGTGCTTCTTAACTTCAGATTATTTTAATAAAACTGATGCTGCAGGAAGATGCATGTCCCCTTGTGATTCCACCGAAAGCAATTTGGGTTGTCATAGTAAAAAACTTAAGCCCTTCAGATCTGTGCACTGCGTTCCTTTCTAGCGTCTTCTCCTGTTCTCATCCCATAGGCTTAACTTTTTGTTCAAGTAATAGCTAACTATACAATTGTCACGTCTGAGCAGTCCAGGCAGCGTAATCCCTCCCTGTCCTCCTAGCTCCATTCTTGCTTCCTGAATTACTGCTGTGGAAGCTTCTTTGACAGACCGTGAGTTTCTTCATGACAATGACTGGGACTTTTCCCTTGTTTCTCCACCTTCTAGCACAATGTAGCAGGGACTCAGGAAATACTCTTTGAATAAATGAAAGGAACAAATGAATTCTCTGTATATCTAATTCCTTGAATGTTCTGTGAAATTTGCACACAAGACTAAAGTTTTAAAGTTCATAATGAATTTACCCATCTTCCCCGTGTGACTGAAACGTCTCTATCCCTATTCTACACCCAATGAACACAATGCATACTTAAGTAGCGTTTTAAAAAAAGGAAAGAAGATCCTATTTGTTAGCTATTTTCACCTTATGAACTCTCTTCTCCAGATTCTCCATGCCTTATTATATCTCCTTGTCTTCTTCCTCTCCCCTATAATCCCCACTGATAGACTTAGCAACACCTAGCTCATGGCCTCTTAGTCCCTCTGCCTGGAATGTAAGAATAATTTATATTCAGTACTGCAAAGAGAAGTGCACATGTTCTGAAGTTAGGCCACTTAGGTTGGAAACCCAACTCCAATGCTTATGAGCTACAAGACCTTGTGCAAGTCATTTAACCCCTCTAAGACTTAATTTCCTCATTATAAGGTTCATGTAAGACAAAAGCACAAGTAAAGCTCCTAACACACAGAAAGAGCTTGGTAAGTATTCGCCAGTGCAACTGTTGAGTTAAAGTTTATGTAGAGTACACTGTGATGTAGACATCTCAAGCTATGCCTTGTTAGTATGAGACCCTGAATTTTTCATGATTTTTCAGATTTTTAAAAATAACCACAATTACTTGTGTGAGCCTCCCCTAATTGTAATTAAATCAGCCTCTTGTAAATTTTCTATCTTCATTTTAGAAAGTAAAGAAACAGGTTTATTGCCATTGTGACTTTGTCTGGATATCATGCAGTAAATGGTGAATAGTTTCTTGGACAAACTAATCTGAGAAGCCTGTGAGACATCCAGGTGAATGTGACCAGATGACAGTTGGGTATACCCATCTAGTGTGGCGAGGCAAGAGCTGTGGATTTTATAGTCATCACTGCATAGACAGTAACTGAGGCCATAGGAGTATTTAGTGTATCCAGAGAGAGCATGCAGTGTGTGAGAAATGGAAATCCAGTAGTAGACTTGGGTCTCTGAATCCTGTTCTAGTTTCAAGATTTAATTCTCTATTTGGAGCAAGTACAGAGGGAGCAAATGGTTGAACTATGTGTCTAGCAATATGGCAAATGATTCTGAAAAGACAGTAAGTATCACGTATCTCCTACAGATTTACTCTCCACATTTCTCCGCCCTGCCATATATTCTGGGAAGCTGATCACGATGGGCTGACATCAACAAGGCTCCCATGCCCACTGGATTACACTTGGCTTTGGCCAATAGGGAAACTTAACAATAAATTGTAGAATTCGGGGAGAGTGAAATCAGAAGATTTGTTCTTCTGCTTCACCTCTAGGGCTTTCCCTGGATCTGGCTATATCACTGAATGAAGGTCACAGTTCTGTTCTAAATGGCCAAATTTAGGACTACAGGTGTAAAATCTCAGGTGCTACTAGCTCTTAATGAATGCGTTGTCTCTGCAGTTACCCTGTACTTTAATAAAGAGTCCCTTTGTAAATAAATCCTTGCCAAATTTTTATTCGTAATATTTTTGTTTATTATTATATAAATTATTATATACTATTTTTAATGTATCACTACGTGTGGTATAAGATTATGAATTAGGTAAGTCTAATCAAAGCTGAAAAATCAGAGTATTTTTCTCATTGTTTGATTTCTATTTCACTTGTGAAATTATACTTGTTTAGCCACCATTTTTAAGAAAATTTCAGAGGGGGGCGCCTGGGTGGCTCAGTGGGTTAAAGCCTCTGCCTTCGGCTCAGGTCATGATCTCAGAGTCCTGAGATCGAGCCCCGCATCGGGCTCTCTGCTCGGCGGGGAGCCTGCTTCCCCCTCTCTCTGCCTACTTGTGATCTCTCTCTCTCTGTCAAATAAATAAATAAAATCTTTAAAAAAAAAAAAAAGAAAATTTCAGAGGTATTGTTGGTTTGGCCTTAATTACTTTAAAGAAAATCTTTTCCTCTTTGTACAAATTACAGACCAAGTGATCATTCCCAGTTATCAGGAAATGAGATATAAGCCATTTTTTTAAATGTTATTTCTGGTATACCCTGTCAGGAGACATTAGACATTATCATTATATAATCATCAAGCGCCCACATGGAAAAGGTAATTTTATTTTTTTTCCATATGGAAAACATTAAGCAGTGATAGTAGCTACTTAGCAACATGAATGAGGATACAGAGCTGCATTGTCCAATGGAAATATAATGTAAGTCACATATGAAATTTAAAATTTCCTAGCAGGCACATTTTTTAAAAGATTTATTTATTTATTTATTTATTTGAGAGCGAGAGAGAGAGAGAGAGAGCACAAAAGGAGGGGTGGAGGGGGAGGGAGACAGAATCTCAAGCAGACTCTGTGCCAAGTGCAAAGCCGGGTCAGGCCAGTCATGGGGCTCCATCTCAGGACCCTGAGATCACGATCTGAGTCTCAACCAAAAGTAGAAGGCTCAACCAGCTGCTCCTCAGCAGGCACATTTTCAAAAAGCAAAAAGGAACAGGTGAAATTAAGTTTAATACTGTATTTTATTTATTATATTTTAAATTTTATTGATTTTATATTATCTTTTCTATAATATTTTATATTTATATAAATGAATATCTTGTTTTTACAGAAATGGCCAAACACATCCAAAATATTATCAATCTGCAATGATTACAAAAATATTAGTGTGATATTTACATTCTTGTATCATACTAAAGCTTCAAAATCAGGTACATATTTTACATTTATAGCACATCCCAATTCAGACTAGCCATCAGGAGCCACATGTGGCTAGTGGTGATCAGACTGGAGAGTGTGAAGAGAGAGCTATGGCCTCAAATAGTTGTACAAACATAGAGCCAAGTAAAGAAATGAAGTGTATCAAATAATTACAGAGTACATGCTTTGTATAGAATATAACCATTCGATGTTTGAAGGTCAATGCAAAATGTAAAGAGAAACTGATTAATTGATTATGAATCTCTGTAGAATCCATGCAAGTGACCTTCCCCTATGATTTACAGTAGAATTTAATTTCTTTTCCAAATTCCTTTTTTGTCTGTGGAGGAAACATAATCTTCTTCTCCTTGGAGATGTGTTGGAGAGGGAGTGCTGAAGCTGGATTTTTTGGTGTTACTTTCCATACTGTGGGCATCATGGGAACCTGTGAGACTACCTTTGAGTCCTTTGCCTGGACACACCATCTGGCTATTTCTTCTGATTCTGTGCCCTACAAGGTTCAGGTGTATCTAGAGAGTGTTAGGGGCATTAGGTCTGACACTGTCCTGGAGGGTGGGCTGAAAAGTGGGAAGGGCAGAGCACACTGTTTCCTTACACTCAGCTCTAGACCATGACTCTGAATGATGGACTATTCTTCCCTCTCTTCCAAATAATGACTGGTCCTTGGACTTGGCTGTTGAAATTTCAAGGCCAAGAATTTGACTCTCATTGTCAGTACTTTTATGATTATATCCCCCTCTGTGAGGCAAAGACATAAAATACTCCAGCTGTATTAGTGTATAGTCTGCACAGAGAAAGTGTCATGCGGTAGCAGGAAATACTATTTTTATAGAAACTGTTATATAAGTTTATAACTTATTTTAGGATATTTTACATAATTTTTTTTTTATTCTGGAGTGTCAGAATACTGTACCATTTAAAGTGTTTCATCACACTTAGTTCAACTCTAGCCTATTAAATTGAGGTTTAGGGGTAGATGAGAAAGGAGTGGGTTTCTCACATGTCTATCAGAAATTAATTCTCTTTCTGCTAACCTTGGGTTAATGATTCCTCCTTCATAAAGTCACTTACAACAGGGCTAAAGGAAATGCAAAGCCCTGACTTTGTCTCTCTGTACATTCTGACAGGTGTCCATGGTGATGTCAAGTTATAATGGAAAACCTGTTCACATGACTTCATTCGTATAACATCAACAGTTAAGAGTACCTGTTACAGTCTTTTGCTGAGGCAATTATTTTGTTTGTTAAGTTTTTTCCTAGATAACTTAATTTCTGATCCATGGCTTGTGGAGGAAACTTTATATACTTGCTACTCATAGTGTAGTCCTCAGATCATCACCAGCACCACCACCTCCCACCATCATCATCTGGGAGCTTGTTAGAAATACTGAAGTTCAGGGGCGCCTGGGTGGCTCAGTGGGTTAAAGCCTCTGCCTTCAGCTCAGGTCATGGTCTCAGGGTCCTGGGATCAAGACCCGCTTTGGGCTCTCTGCTCAGCAGGGAGCCTGCTTCCCCCACTCTCTCTGCCTGCCTCTCTGCCTACTTGTGATCTCTCTCTCTCTCTGTCAAATAATAAATAAAATCTTAAAAAAAAAAAAGAAAGAAATACAGAAGGCCAGGCCCCACCCTAGGCCTACTGAATCAGACTCTACATTTTACCAAGACTCCTCAAATGAGGAAATGTACTTTACAGATTAAGAAGCACTGATTTAGGCACGTGTGAGGGAGAAGCAGAAACTACCTCTTGATGGTAAAGAGTTGTTCCTGTTAAATTATTATAAAAAACACAATGTCAGAATGAGGGAGACTGTAACTCTCCATTGAGGTATAAGGCATAATAGTTTTATAGGGATTTAGCCAAAGGTTACAGTGAAAGAACATAATATGAACATGAGGGCTGTTGAGGGTTGAGTTTTATCTCCCCCAAATTCATATGTTGAATCAATAAGGGATCAATAGTAAGCAAATGCCTTTTTCTCCGTAGTTTTCCATAAGGCTCACCAGAAACAGTTTGCTTTCATTTGGCAAGGCCAGCAATATACCTTCACTATCTTATGTCAGGACATAATTTAGTCTATAAGGGTCTTGATCACAGACCAAGGATCTTTCCCTTTTCCAAGATAGCATATTGGTCTATTACATTGGCAATTAATATGCTGATTGGACCTAGTGAACAAAAAGTAGCAACACTCTGGACTTACTGGTAAGTCATTTGCCTTCACCTCTAAAATTTCTAGTCCAGTGACATGGGGCATGTTGAGATTTCCTTCCCAGGTTAAGTGAAGTTGTTGTAGCTGACCCATTCTACAACCAAAAAAGAGGCACAATGCCTACTGGGCCTCTTTGGACTTTGGAGGCAACATATTTGTCATTTGGGTGTGTTACTCTGGCCCATGTAAAGAATAACCTCTGTTATTTATTATAAAAGATGCTAGTTTTGAGTGGGCTCCAGAGTGAGAGAAAGTTCTGCAACATGTCCGAGCTGCCATGCAAACTTACAGCTTACGACTTGGGCCATATGATATAGCAGATCCAATGTTGCTTCAGGTGCCAGTAGCAAATAGGGAGCAGTTTAGAACCTCTGACATAAAGAAATCATTTTATTGAAGTGGATGAGAAGCAGGTTTTAAAGCTTTTCCCAAATTCTTCCATACTTCATTTTCCCTGGTGCACACTTCACCTAATGTGATAGCTCATTTTATGTATAAAATTGCCTGGGCCACAGTGCCTAGGTATGTGGTTAAACAGTATTCTGGATGTTTCTGTAAGGGTGTTTTTGAAAAAAGCAGATTGCTCTCCATAATGTGGGTGGGCCTCATCCAATCAGTTGAAGGCCCAAGTAGAATACATGACTGACCTCCTCCAAGCAAAAGGAAATTCTGCAGTAGACAGCCTTTGGACTTGAATTGCCACATCAGATCCCTCCTGGGTCTCCAGCCTGCCAGGCCACTCTGCAGATTTAGACTTGCTAGCCTCCATAATTGCATGAGCCAATTCCTTAAAATAAATGTTTCTATACAGAGCTTCCTCGATAATGGAGCTACATCCTGATAAACCCATTGTCAAGTGAAAATATCATAACTCAAAAATGCATTTAGTATATCTAAGTGTCCAAACATCATAGCTCAGCCTAGCCTATTTTAAATGTGTTCAGAACACTGACATTAGCCTGCAGTTGGGCAAAATGATGTAACAGACTTTTTTTATAATAAAGTAATGAATTTCTCCTGTGATTTATTGCCTACTATACTGGAAATGAAAAAGAGAATGGTTGTATGGGCACAGAATGGTCGTAAGTGTATTGGTTGCCAACTCTCATGATCCCATGGCTGCCCGGGAGCTGCTGCTTGCTGTCCCATCCAGCATCACAAGAGAGTACTGTACTGCATATCACCAGCCCAGGAAAAGAGCCACGTTCAGTACTCCAAGTATAGTTTCTACTGAATGCACATTCCTTTTACACCATCATAAAATTGAAAATTTGTAAGTCAAACCATCATAAGTTGGGGGCCATCTGTATATTAACACATCTTCTCAGTTCTGTTTCTCTGGAAAATAATATACCAGATTTCTCCACGCTGTGGAGTAAATTCCAGTTTCCTAGCAGAGCAACCTTGAAGAGCAATCCCAAAGCTCTATAAAAAGTTAATCTGTGATCCCAGCCTCCACCTCCCAACCCTAGAATCTCTAAAATACTTGTTATGTGTTGAAAGGCACTGGCTGAATTTGGTGTGGGGCTACCACATTGGTTTAAAGAACAATGCTGGGAATAAATTGAACAGGTCCAAAAAGCAGAGTGAAGGTAAATGACTAAGTTAGCTTCATCAGTGATGTTATATATTTTCTGATTTCAGCCAATTACAGTTAGGATGAAACATTGTTGGTTAGCTGTCTTCACTGGGAAGATTATCAGATAATTGCCAATTTTTGCTTTCACTGTTTGCTCCACATTGATTATCTTACTTGACTTAGTATTGTTGAAGCATGAATAGTGTAGTAATAAATTTAAATTTAATGCATGTATTGGATATTAAGGTTGTTATTCAGATTTTTTTAAAGAATGAAAATACTTTAAAATACTAGGTAAAATACCCTCAGCATTTATTTCTCTCTTAGAGGAAAAGGAAGATCAATCCAAAAACTTTGGTCAAACTTTGTTTTTCCCACTAGATGGCGCTGGCTAACCATCTCTTTTGCTTTGTGGTCTTTGGCCTCAGTTGATGCTTTCTATTGTCAGCTGGCAAATTGAAGAGAGGAAAAATATAAAGGCTATTTACTGAGGATGTTGAACAAGATAAAGGTTTTATTAATGGAGAACTGAACACATTTGG
Source organism: Potos flavus (assembly GCA_028534135.1). NCBI lineage: Eukaryota > Metazoa > Chordata > Mammalia > Carnivora > Procyonidae > Potos > Potos flavus. The sequence goes on from CM052899.1 coordinate 163,371,793, forward strand.
TAATTCAATTGCGAACAAAATTATTTTCTTTATCGTCATATATTTGCACGGTTAAAAGCAGGAAATAGAATCAGCATTGAAACATGTACAAAGAATATGATTGGGCTAAATGCAATCAGCATTGACTAAGAATGTTTATCTTAACCAAATAATAAGTGGAGGGGAATAACGATAACATAATACATCTGCTGAGCTGCTTTGAAAAATTGTTTTTGACCACATATAATAGACCATTTGCATTTTCATGCTTCCTGCTCCCAAGAATACTAGCAGAGCTTACAAATGTCAAGAGAGATTTTTTTTTCTGCTGAAGACTTTTACCTCAGAGTAAAGAAAAATGGTCCACCTAAGAAAAATTTGCTTGGGGGCCCGGAATTGAAATTTTAGCGCTGCTTGGTTTTTTGGATTATATTTAACACTAGCCTGTTCTAACCTGTATAAAACCTTCAGTGTGGTCCATAATGGTCTGAATCAAGGATGCCCTGATTCTAAGGTAGAGCTACGGTTAGGAACCATACAAGCCATGGATGATATAATGCTATTTTTTGAGACCTTTCAGAGGCAAAATTCTGAATTTAAAATGCATCAGGATCTGTGATAATGTAAGTGGAGAAGATCTCAGGATTATCCATAATGAAGCAATCCAAAGAACACTGTAGGCATTCTTCCCTAAAAGCCTAGACTAAGAAATATTAAAAACCACAAATGTTGAGCATGGTATTCGTGGGCCTTAAAATCATGCTTAAACAACAGAGGAAGAGAGGATTAATGTTCAATAGAGTGCTTCTCCAAAGAGAAGAGGCAAGATACAGGGGTAAATTTAGCAGCATCAGAGGTATTTGTTGGTATTTTTAGAGATGAGCTAGGGAAGACCACTTTTAACAAACAGGGCTCCCAAAATAGCCATGTGGGAGCAGCCCCATCCCCCCACCCCCAAGCCCCTGGGCTTTCTCCCTGCCCTTTTCAGCAGTGTGGTCAATAATCAGGATATCTAAGGAACCAAACTTTCCCAGTATGTTGGGAAACTCTAATCCTCCAGGCCACAACCCCATCCTATTCTTATTTATGAACAAGAATCTCTGAGGCTTCTTTCTCTTTGGAGTGATGAACTCATGCCCTTCTTTGGGATAACAGTGAAGGAAACAAATGTATACATATTGGATGCTATTCTCCGGATGCCAAGTCTCTCTCCAGGTGGTAATTAGGAAAGAGGTTTACAGAACATTTAGCATGGTGCCCTGGGAGCATGAAAGAGTTAATTTCTCTCTTTAGACAATTACTACAAAACAGTTACTTCTGGGAGGAAATCTGTTTTATTCTGTTCATAAAAGAGATGAAGCTGGAGACTGAAGTAAGGTAGGGGCAGAAGTGCATTGTTAATATCTTTTAAAACAGAAAATAATAGGATTCAAGAGGCCTCAATAAATCAAGGAAAAGACCATTTAAAAATAGTGATAAGTACCAGATGGCACACGTAGAAATCAATATTCTGAGTCCTTTAGGGACTGGGTTTAATTCTTTTGAGTCCCATGTAGCATCTGACACAAAGATTTGCACTTAGTGGGTGTCTAGCTAATATTTACTGAATGAGATTGAATTGGCCACACACACACACACACACACACACACACACACACACACACACACATCAGTAGAACACAGGCTGCAAAAATTGCTAATGCCACAATCTTATCAGGTATAGGCCAGTAATATTTCAGCTCTATTGCTTAATTTCCATAAAGACATTTGTGTTTCATTTTAAACTTAACAGTTAAAAACTTGAGGCTGGCATCAAATGAAGTAATTCAGAAAAAATGGCAATAGCATTATGTTAAAGGCATCATTTCATTCATTCATTCATTCACCTAACAAACATTTTGTGATAACATGAGATAGATAAGCAGGCTGCCTCTGCCTTGAAGGAGTTTATAGAACAGTGGATGATTCTTCTGGAGAGTATCCATGCACAGAGAAAAATGATCGAGACATTTTCCAAAGAAGGCTAGGGTAGGCTCCGAGGAACTCCTGTGTAAAATAGTAGTCTCCCTACCGTGGTTCTGAGGCTCTGTCCCTGAGGCTCTGTCCCTCAGCTTCAATCCCCCTTCCATACTCTCCTTTGTGAAGCTGGGGCTCCATTCCCCTCTGCCGGCTGGCTCCCTATAGAACATCATCATTAGCCAGTGCTGGAGGGAGGCCGCAAGGCAGCTGAGGTGGGGAGGCCACCGGCCCATTTTTGCTGGCCTGCTGCTCCTGTCTGCATTGGGCCAGCATTTTGCATGACCTCAGTGTTCTCATTCCACATCTATAATCCCCGTCATCCTCTAGTACCTTGTTAATCCATCCCCCGTATGCCATTCTCACCATTAAAATGGCTGCTGAATTTTCTGTTTTCCCAGACCAGACCCTGACTAAGCACGGCCACGTTTTCCTGCACGAGTTCTCATCATTGCATTTGTTAATACCAGATACATTAGCTATCTTCTTATCAATTGTCCTCCACCCTCCATTTCAATACAAGCTCCACGAGAGCAGAGACTCTGTTTTGGCTTCTGTACTCAATGCCCAGCCATCAGGATGGTTAAGGGCGCTCTATTTCTACTTAGCATGTTCTCAGTACAGATTTGTTGAATGAACGAACGAATAAATGAAGACTGATGAATGAATGAGTGAAGGAAATAGCTAGGGCTATTACCAGTGTGCTGCACCTGCCCTTCTACTCTCCACTACCCCATCCTTTTCCCCTTCCTGTGGTTCTATCACGATCCCTAGACTCAACTTCATTGCCATGCCTCAGGCTACATGGTGCAGGCATAGAACTATCACTATGGGATGGTTTAGGCCAGTAGTTCTCAGCTGTCCTCCCTGGGGGGAAATTTGGCAATGTGTGGAGACCTTCTGGATTGTCACGACCAGGAGCTAAAGGGCCTTCAGGCATCATGGGTAGATGCCAAGATGCTGCTAAATGCTGAACAATGCCCTGGACACCCCCCAAGGAAAGAATTATCTGGTCTAAAATGTCACTAGTGCTGCTATTTAGAAATCTTAATTTGGGCATTAACCAGTTTAGAAAAAAGGGATTCCTCTGATAATGTTTTTAAGCACCTTTGGTCCTGTGAGTTTGTTTGTTTGTTTGTTTGTTTGTTTGTTTCTTTCTTTCTTTCTTTCTTTCTTTCTTTCTTTCTTCCTTTCTTTCTTAATTAACATATAATATATTATTTGCCCCAGGGATGTGCATTTATTTCTTTGTCTTTAGGAGGCCAGATAGTCTCAATGAAAAGAGATATGACTTGCTTGATTGTGGCCAAAGACCCAGATGTTTTTAAAAAAAAAAACAATGCGTGGAATCCTGTCAACAGAATATCCAGATGACTGGCTAAGTATTTGTCTCTTTGGTTGGCCTCTTTCCGGTTCTGTAGAGCCAGCCTATAGTTAAAAGTAGAGAAGTGATTGATAGCTAGGGGCTAGGGGCGGAGGTTGCCTATGAAGGTACAAAAGAAATGTTTAAGAGAGCAGTGTCTTCTCTTTATCAATTCAAATCCCATAATAATAATTACAAGAGCCAGCTGTTTTCTCCCCCAAATAATGTGGAGAAGAGCCATTAACTGGAGATACAGAGTTTAAAAATGACATAAATCCCTTGGTATTTGTATTTTGAAGGTCATTTTGGATGAACCAGGTGGTTTCCTCCTGGACTCCAATTATCAAAATCTATTTTCCTAAAACAAAGCAAAACAAAAAAAAGAATTTGACCCACTTGGGTAATTGCTATTCTGATGAACTCCAACCCTACGCTGCTGTTTCTCCCCCCACACTTTCTCAAACAAGTTCGCTCAATCATCTTAGCTACCAAAATATCCAAGAGGTATATTTTTCTTCTCAGTATATGGCAGTAATCCCATCTAATTTATCAAATGGAATACAAAGTACTACATGCCTGTCATAAATTTTTCCAGCACAATTCCCAGAGTCATTACTTAGTGTCATCGTCTTTCCAAACTCTACTTACTAACTTTTCAGTAAACACATGTGAACCTTCATCCGTATTTATTCTCCTTTAAATTATAACTCCACTAATCAGATAATTAAAGATGGTCATTAAAAGGACATTTAGTTGGGTTCACATACTTGCTGCTAAGATTACAGTTAAAAATATTAAAGAGTATGTTCCAGAGGGTATTTGTGAAGTTGACCAGATAAAATAGAGAAGTCTAGTTAAATTTAAATATCAGATAAAGAACACATCTTTTTTTTTCACCATCAGTAGGTCTCATGTAATATATGGGACATACTGGTACCAAAAAAAAAATAGTGTGGTTTCTCTGAAATTTAAGTTTAACAAGGTGTCCTGTACTTCTATTTGCTATGCTAGTCTGGCAAGGGTCTCCTTTAATGCAAAATTCATTTTAAGTGATATTAGTAAGAACAGTTTCTTTTTAGGTGATTCATGGATGCTTCTCCTCTAATGAAGAGATGCTCATAAAATAATTAAATAAAATAAATGCTCCTAAAATAATTAAATCCACAGGAATGTTTACATCGCTGAAAATAATGCAGGTACAAACTCTCCAAGACTGACACACTGCCTACTGCACTCAGAAGTACCTTATGAACTCTAGCTTCAAATTATGGACCCACAATATCCTGAAAAGAGGCACTGTGATATCAACCATCTGCAAAGTGCATAGTTGCTGATTCCTTTATGCTCTAATGCAGCTAAAACTCAGTCTCTTCTCCCTCCTTAATCACAGTTCCATGGGGAAAACCTAATAATTCCCCTTCTGGTTGATGATCAGTAGACATGGCATGTGAAGAAAATAACTCCTTAGCCATGTCACATATGGTCATTGAACCGGACTTGGGCTCAGCTGATCTGATTACCTGAGCTTTTTCCTGATTAATTCTGAATGACACAGAGAAATCAATCATGAGGACAGCCAAAATAATCATCAAGTCAGGTGATTCACTTCTATAAACTTGACCTTAACCTCCTCCTCTCAACCTGTGCTTATTTCAGAGAGATTTTAAGATATAAGAGACCTTATAGAGGTAATGTTTTTCTTGGAATCTGCTCTTACACACCAATAATTTTAACTGATTCCATTAAACACCGTTTCCTAGCTTTAGGAATCCTTTGGCTTTTCCTCTTACTTTCCTTTTTTACTAAACAAGAGCACACGATATAAAATCTTAATCACAGAAAACTTCTGCTCTGTATTAAATACCATACCCTAAGCAATGCAGCCCTAACTTCACGACTGAAAACACTTAAAATTTTTTCTAACAATATACTGGTGATTTGCATTAGCGAAAAAAACACATACTATTAAAAAATAAAGTGAAATGTCTTGTCTTCCCATTTCAGTGCATTATAGTGTAACAGGGTTTTTTTTTTCTGTCCTCTGTGAAAATTGTCTGCTCTTCCTTATATAGATATAAATATCATCTTGCTTTAAAATTCCAAAGGTTAGATTCCTAAATACCACTTATTTATTAACTTATTACATAGTGATTGATAGCCTGCTCTGTAAAAGATTTTGTTACTGGACATGAGGTTGTAGACACTAACATGAGGGGGAAGAAAAGGATGAAGCAGAGTTATACAGTGAGCTCTAAGTCATCAAAAACACAGTAAGGAAGTTTAAAAGTAGAGCCAACAGGAAGATTTGAATATTATATCTAAGAAGTCAAAGAAGTCTCCTGGATGCACTGAATGATTTGAAGGACAAATATGAGTTAGTGACCTGAACCAATGAACCAGGAGAATAAGGATATACACATCACAAAAACAAAATCAAAACCGAATTACCTGTTCACCCTCTGGCCCCCACCAAAAAACCCAGCATATGTGTCACAGAGGTGTGAAACAAATGGTGTGTTTGGAAACCCCAGACATCTTAGGGGTATTGAACACCAAGTGTGAGGCGCAGTGTAGGAATGAGGCTCCAAAGGTGAATGAGGCTCCAAAGCATTGACGCTTCCCTTTCAAGTAACAGTGGGCCGGGGCTCCTGGGTGGCTCAGGCGGTGAAGCGTCTCGTTCTGGATTTCGGCTCAGGTCATGATCTCAGGGTTGTGAGATGGAGCCCCGCTGGGCATAGAGCCTGCTTGGGATTCTCACTCCCTCTCCCTCTGCCCCGCCCCCACCCAACTAAATAAAATGAATTAAGGATGGGCCATCGAAGAAATCTGGGCGGGGACTGAGCAGTCAGAGGGAGCAGACTGGCTGATGGGGCTCAGGGCATGATAGGCAATCCTTGGACAAGGGAAAGGAGAACTAGAAGCATGTACAGAGAACACCTAAGAGCTCTGGGAGCAGAGTCTCTGAAAGAGAGAGAGAGGACGTTTGCTTTGTGACATTTGGACACCATTCATTCATTCACTGAGTAGCTGCCAGGTGCCAGCACTGGGCTGGGTGTTAGAAATGGAAGACAACTAAAACATTGTCTCCTTTCATTAGTTTCCACTGCTGCCTTATCAAAGGTTAAGGCAAACAGTGACTTAAAACAACACAAATTTATTATCTCACAGATCTGAGGGTCAGAAGTCCAAATGTGTCTCCCTGGGCTTCAATAAAGGCGTTGGCAGGGCTGCGTTCCATTCTGAGGGCTTGAGGGAAAAACCCATTTTCTTGCCTTTTCCAGCTTCTAGAGGCTGCCCACTTCCCTTGGCTTGTGGCTGCCCTGCCTGCCCGTCTTTGAAGCCAGCAATGGCCCATCAGATCTTTCTCATATCCCATCACTCTAAACAGATAATCCCGTCTCCCTCTTCCACTTTTAAGGACCCCTGTGGTTATAATGGACGCACTTGGATAATCCGAGATACTCTTCTCATCTCAAGGTCAGCTGATTAGCAAACTTAATTCCACCTGCAATCTTAACTATCCCTTTCCAGGTACCATAACACATTCACAGGTCCCAGCGATTAGGACATGAACATTTTCGAGGCATTATTTTGCCTGCCACACTTGTCTTAAACATTTATGGTCTAGTTTCATAACATTTTGATGAGATGTACCACCCACAGAAGCCACATGAGTCTTACAAGATAGGCTTGAGAAGAGAAAAATGCCTGTTCCGTGAGCTGGTCTGTGGACAGGGAAGAAAGCAAAGCCCAGTCCATTCAAGGTCAAATGAGGTCAAAGCTGAGCATTGATACCTTGTGGATTTATTGGAAGAGAGAAGCAGACTTTTTTGCTTTATTTAAGTCATCCCCCGATAGAGATGGAATAGTCTGCTAAAACTACGGGAGAAAATTCATCATTAGATAGAGTAAGAATAAAAGACCATGCAAATTTGATGATCTTTTCCAGGTGGGATAAACAGTGAAGTCTCAGTGGGCAACGTTTTCCTGTTGCTAGGCCGACTAGCTGTGGTAGCTGAGTTGTTTATCTTTAAGAAAACATACCTATATCTTTCTACTTGACAACTACAATATAATCTGTCTGGGAGTTGTTCATCATTTAAGAAAGGGTGAAAAAAGTCCTTTCCCAGAAAGTGTTCGAATCCGTGAGCCGAAATGATGATAACATCATGAGAGGCATCATAATTTATCCGGAGCATGTAAATCACCGGGGGCCCCCTCTGAGGACGCTCACTAAAATGATAAATAGCTCTGTGAGCTGTAAGATCAACCCCCAGGAATTCACCGGCGAGCCTCTGACAGCAGAGCTGCCTCTCTGTCTCCGGGTTGGGAAGAGGCAATGACTTCACAGATTTGAAAATTCACTTTTTTAACCACTTGTTAAAGTGTTTAGTTGAAGACTTTACCCGCAAAGGCAAAGCCTGGAAAGAGGTGAACAATAATCCTAGGACACTGATCAAAATAGAGGCTGGTATGGGTAGCGTTGGCTTGCCAAATTTTTTTTTCTTTTTTTTTTTTTACTTGTTATGTTCTGCGACATCCAACTTGCTGTCTCTTCATCAGTGTAATTAGTCTTATGGCCAAATAATTCTGTATTTTCCAAGAAAATAGGTCTCTACCGACTGTGCAGATCTCTGCTGCCTCCTTCACAAAGTTGGAGTAAAAATGGGAAATTTTTTTCTAAAAAAATTTTAGAAAATTTAACATTTATAGTAAAAAATTAATAGATAATAGTGTATCGAGGTTTTCATTGTATTATTCTGCATACGTGTGGATGATATAATTTTTTTTTTTAGTTTTATTGACTACTGTAGGCTGAATGTTTGTGTCTCCCTAAATCCCTATGTTGAAGTGTTACCCCTCAATGTGATGGTATTTGGAAATGGGGCCTTTGGGAGGTGTTAGGATCAGATGAGGTCATAAGGGTGGGGCTGGCATGATGGGATTAGTGCCCTTAGAAGAAGAGGAAAACAGAGATCTCTCTCTCCTTCTCAGTTTCTCTCTCCACATGCATGCACAGAGGAAAGCCCGTATGAGCACACAGTGAGGAAGCAAGCCAAGAAACAAGTCCTTGCCAGGAACCAGATCTGGCGGCACCTTGACTTTGGACTTTCCAGGCACTAGAACTCTGAGAAATAAATGTCTGCTGTTTAAGCTACTCAGTTTATGGTATTTTGTTTTAGCTGCCTGAGCAGACAGGAATTTAAGAGTAAGAAATATATTATTAATTTTCATATTCATCCATCATAGTGCTTTGAATATTGAATTCACTCAGTATGATATTATTATTTGAATAATTAATGGCAATGATAAGATAATAAAAATAATGAATGATCCTAAGATTCTTGCATTTAGTGCTCACTGTGTCAGGTGCTTTGCTCAATGTGGTACACATCTTATCTTAATTCTCACAGAAGCCACATGTGATAGGTGTTATTATTTATCCCTATTATGTCTAGGGGATTAACATCTGAAGAATTAAAATTGACCTGTTCAAAGTCTCCCAGCTAGGAAGCCCCGAAGCTGTGATGTGACCCCAGGTGTCTTGACTCCAGAGTGAGAATCTTAATCTGTGCTGACCTATTGTATTAACTTCCTAGGGTCACCATAACAAATTACCACAAACTGGTGGCTTAAAAAAAGGGAAATTTATTCTGTCACGGTTTTGGAGGCTAGAGTCAAGGCGTCAGAGGACCATGCTCCTTCTGAAGGCTCTAAAGGAGAGTTTTTTCCTTATCTCTTCCCAGATTCTGGTGGGTCCGGCTGTCCTTGATCTTCCTTGCCTCAGAGACCTGTCTCTTAATCACTTCCCCATCTTCACATGGCCTACTTTCCTGTGTCTATGTGTCCTTTTCTCTCCATATAAGGATACTTATTGGATTAAGGGTACATCCCAGTCCAGTATGACCTAATCTTAACTAATTATATCCACAAAGGCTCTATTTCCAAATAAAGTCACATTCTAAGATCCAGATAGACATGAACTTTGGGAGGATAGGGAGGATACTACTCAACCCACTGAATGAGGAATCTTACCTTCCTGCATTCCCTGATCTGAGCATCCTCCTTTTTGACAAGAATATCTCTTACTGATTTTCCTTACACACTATGTACATTCCTCCTTCTACTCCTTATTCACATTATTATTTCTGAAAAAAACATTTATGTCCCTTCTGCTAATCCATACAGACATACCTCCAAGGAGCAGCTTCAAACCTACCCCATGATGAAACGTTTATTTCATGTCTTATCTATGTCACTTACTCCGTACAAAATCCCAAATTCCTTCTAGAGACTTACATTTCTGTTATTTTATTAGTTGCACCCTTGCATTGTCTGTTAGAATTCCAAGTCTTCACCACTGGTTGGTTTGTTACTTGGGATCTGGATCTTTTGAGTTAAACTCCTTGTTGTCTACCATGTTGCTTAATGTGGTGCCCCACAGAGACAACAGAACACATGCACAGTGGATATTTGTTGGTTGGCTAGATGATGAAATAGGTGGATGTTACTTGTGCCCATATGTCAATAGTACATCATCTCCAAGGTGCCTTAATAGTAATGAAGAACGAGCCATGTGCATTGGGTTGGAACCAGCAGGCGAAATGCACTACAACCCTGTGCAGTCCCTCTGTAGGAGGAACGATAAAGACAAAGAAAACACAGACTGCCATTGGGTGGGGATGGTGGGGACAGTTCCAGATTGGGTGATAGAGGGAAGAGGAGAAAGAACAGGGTGTGAGAAGCCACATCATAATCTCATCCTTATATTTAGTGACCATAAATCTACCAGTAGCCCTTGGTTAGCTAACAGCTCCATTCCTTCCTAAGACAGCCATTCAGAACTTGTAACTCTGAACTTTAGGGCTTACACAAAAGAAAAGGGTCCACCTGAATTAAGACAAAACACATGAATCTAGTTTTTAGTACAGTGGAACAGGTCAGGTTGTAGTTGTTGGAAAAGCAAGCCCAGGTCTTACAGTTTTGGGGCGACCCCTCATAGTCATCCTCCATAAGGAGAGCCCTGCTTTTTGTAAAGAACTTTCAACTTGACATCAACACTGCTCCTGTTCTTGGCTTATCTTAGCACAAGCGAAGAAAGCTGGCTTTTCAACACTGTGGTCACTAAATTCCAAGGGATACAAGCAAGACGAAACTTTGAGGAAAAGAGAGAGGGAGGAGGAAAGGCAGAAAAGGGAAGAGAAAAGAAATGGGAGAGCTGCTGAAAAGTGTCTGAAGCCACAGTGTGCTGGAAGGAGGACTGCGTGGTGGGCACTGTACAGGACTTGGGGGCAGGCCTGCAGGGCTGTGGGGCTCTGCTCAGCCCCACCCCCCCACCATGCCCTGCTCACTTTGGACCAGCGCCCTTGGCAGAGCCTTGCTTGATTTTCTCCCTCAAACTCCCTTTCCTCCCACTTCGTGTGGGGGCCATCTCTCCTACTCTCTCGGAGTCAAGTACCTAGATCGTCATTTCTTCCAGCAAGCTCAAATGGCCACGTGCTCTTCCATTTTAGAACATGGGTCTTCCTTTCTGTCTCTGTCCCTAACTTGGAATTTCACCTGGAGCTAACTGGCAGGATGGTGATACCTGCTAAGGTAATGATGGTGGACCATGGTCTCATTCAGGTGTTATCTGTCTGTCTGTCTTCATTGATCCACTCAAGTATCCTGAATGAAGCCTTTAGCTTGGTCCTGGGAACACAAAGTTTAACAAGACAAATTCAGGATCTCGAGATAGTTCAAGTGTAGGATGCAGAGAGTTAAATGAGTAATTGTAGGAAAGGGCACTAATTTCTAAGAAGGAGGCATGCACCAGGTCTTCAGGTACCAAAAAAAGAGATTCATCTCAATTATTTTGGAGTTGTAGGGTTATGGAAAGTTTCTCAAAGGATGTAAAATTCTCACCTAATATGTCCCATACTATGATCAGGCCTTCCCCAAACAAGAGCCAATGTTGTTTCGGCAGGAAATATACTCAAGTGCCTTAAAATAAACAATTCTTTGATAACTGCATTGTGCATGTCTTATACAGAGCAAGTAGGAGGGGGCATGTCTCTGGCACCCGTCTCTCTGGGTTGTTCCTGTGGGAAACCAGACAGAGTCTAGGAGTGCGTATTAGTCAGCTGCGCCGCCATAACAAAGTACTAGAGACTGGGTGGCTTAAACAACAGAAATTGATTTTCTTGTGTTTCTATAGGAGGCCTGAAGTCCAAGATCAAAGTGTCAGCAGGACTAGTTTCTTCTGGGGCCTCCATTCCTGGCTGGTGGATGGCCCTCTTCTTGTGCCTTTACACGATCTTTCTTCCAAATTTCCCCTTTATATTAGGACCAGTCATATCACGTTAGGACCCCACCCAAATGACCTCATTTTCACTTACATACTTCTTTAAGGACTCTATCCCCAAATACATCACATTCTGAGGTCCTGGGGTTAGGACCTCAACATATGAATCTCTGGTGGACACAACTCAGCCCCTCACAGGGTGACACTGAGGAGCCATGGACCTCGGAGCCAGACCAACGTGGGTTCAAATCTCAGCCCCAACTGTGTGACCTCAGGGGAGCCGCCTCCACACCTAGCATCAATTCTGTTCACTGTGAAGGAGGACAGATGAGACTTTGCCAGGGGTCTGTGGCACCTAGAGCTGGTGCCTGCAGACAGTAGCCACTTGATAAATGGTGGCCACGACTCCATGGCTTCTCAGTGGCCCCAAAGACAGTGTGTGATGCTCCTCTGGCCGGCAGGTCCTCTCCCATGGCTTCTTCTTTCTGGGCTACATTTCCTGTAACCGGAGGACCTTTATACAAATGTTTGCCCAGCAGATTCCCGCCCCTCTTATCAGGACAGCTGGGACAATGGGAAATTTTCTGGTCTCTCTTTTGTCGCCATGCCAGGCACTGACCGTGCACTTTGTGAACCTTTCCTTGACTCTTACTGGAAATAAGAAAAAAAGAGAGAGAAGACTGTGGTCTTTGCCTTCCAGTAACATAATGGAGTCTGTTTCCTTGGGGTTTGGCAGAAAGAGGTGCTGGTGGCAACATGACAGGGTCATGCCCTCCCGCCCATGAATGCTGTTCCAGATGAGGCCCCCTCTAAACATAGACCGGGGCTGTGGGAAGCCCACAATACAACCTGTCACCAGGCAGCCCTGGGAAACACAAATCGCATTTTGGAATAAAACAAACAAACATCAGCCTTTGAATACTTTCACGCCCAAGGTCATTTGTGTCACCCACATGGCCTGTGGGACCCCAGAGAAATGTAAAACCAGAGAGTGGCCCTTTGATCTTGCACCTTCTTTGGAACGTTTTATTTAATCAATTAACCATGAAGTCCCTCCACTTCACTTATGCAGGCCTATATATAAAATGACTTTGGTCTGGCTGACACTTTCCTGCATCCGAGATCAAAGATTGGAGCAAATACCAAATTCAGCCAGGATAATTCTGAGGCTTTCCGCCAGCACTCTCACCCTCCCCCTCTCCTCCCACCCCAGGTCTCAGAAGCACTTTTCTCTCAAGGACGGAAAGGGGAGATGGTAGATGCTGATGGACACAAAAAATGCTTCATGAGGATTTAAGAAGCCCATTAGGATGAGAGGCAAGGTGGTGGTCGGGATGCCGGGATCAACTCAAGATGCCGGGATCAACTTAGCTAACAAAGTCCATTTTAAAAAAGTTAAAAATGTGGGTGGGGGGAAATGAAATGCACTTTCTGGAGGAATTTTGAGAGTAGCCTCCTATTTAGGAAATCAGGACAGCGCTGTGAGATTAATTAGATCTGTGAGAGCAAGCGCTGAATCTTCTGAACCCAGGCTTGCAGTCTAACCTAATCACCTGCTATTAATGATATATGATGCTGTCATTCTCAGGAAAAAAACTCCTTCCCAGGCATGTGTGCATTCGTGAGAGGATGCGGGGTGAGAACGCTGGTTCCCACAATTTTGCCACAAAGGGAGAGCTGAAAACCGATCATTTGTGGAGAGCCTGCTGTGTCTTGGGCTAGCGCTAGGAACTTTACATATTATCTCAATGTTCTCCATCACAATAACCCCGGGGAAGGCACAATATATCACAAAATTCTCAGATGATGAATTCAAATCACCAAGCAGTTCAAAGGCTTGCTGGTGATCAGAGTCCAAAACTCCAACACCCACTTGTCATTGCTCACTTGTATAATTTTTTCACCTATGGGTTTGATCTTGTGAAAGAGTCACTCCACTGTACACCCTAAAACATTTTATTTTCTTGATTTCAAGTACAGACATCTATAACTATTGATCATAGCTTTTGGTCAGCATGAGCTAACCAGTGTCAGGACACTGAGCTCATAAATTCCCAATCAAAGGGGGAGAAAGTACAGACTCATGGCAGGAAAATAAATTATACTGTCCTGAACGATTGAAAATAATCATAACTCTTTATTAAGCACATTTTATATGCCAGTTGTGGTTCTGGGCACCTTACTCATCCTCTCATTAATCCTTCCCAGGTCTTGTGACATAGATATTTCTATCCCCATTCTACAGATACAGAACTAAGTCTCAGTAGGGAGAAAACCTTCCTCAGCCTTTCTCAGCTAGTACCTGGGAATTGAATCTCAAGTCTCAATCTCACATAGCTTCTGAATCTTTATTAATTATCTAATTAGAATACTGGGGTTTGAGAATCCAGACTGGGAAGGCTTTGATATAGAAACTATTATTATGTTATTAAAGAAAATGTGATATTCTCTCTTTTTTTCTTTTTCTTTTTCATTTCATTTCTTTTTTTTCTTTTCCTTTTTTTTTTTTTTTAGAGAGAGGGAGGGAGAGAGTGTGTGTGTGAGCAGGGACGGGGCAGAAGGAGAGAGAGAATCTTAAGCAGGCTCCATGCCCAGTACAGAGCCTGACGTGGGGCTTGACCTCACAACCCTGAGATCCTGACCTGAGCTGAAATTAAGTTGGATGCTCAACTGACTGAGCCACGCAGGCACTCCAAGAAAATGTGACATTCTTAAAAGTTTCCTCCAAAATTTGCAGAGTTCTATAAGATGAAGTGTCTTGACAGATCACTGTGGTCCAGCCCTTGAACTGGATGTGAATGCCCAGTGGATTTCCAACATGTGGGGCTTCATGAAGCCAGCATCAAGACACTTAATTGGCCATTAAGGATAATTCTTATTTCATATTTAAAATATGTCCTAATGTTGGTCCCAGTAGAAAAAGACAAAGGGTTACTTAGAAGCCTTTTGAAATAACTGCCTCGAAATACTGTCAAGCTAAGCAAAAGAAAAATCACAAAGAGTGAAGCAAAAGAGGCTTTCAGCATAATTTCAAGAAGAGTCTAGAAGCAGGAGAAATACACAGAGTCCAAACGGGCGGGGCTGAGCCCCCATCATTACACGAAGCAAAGTGGAAAGTTTGGCGTGAGGTTTGGAAACGAAGAGAACATGCCTGTGTGGTGTGGGGATTGTGGTCCAGAGGGCTGGACAGAGAAAAGGGCCCCCGCTTCACGTCATACTTAACAACACATGTGGTGGGGATGGAAATTAGAAGCACCGAACTCACTGGAGGCAACAGATGTCTATGTGGTCGGTCCAGCAACTTTGTTGACCAGAAATTCCAAAAAATAGGAGGGTGGTTTAGGTTCATGATCCAGGAAGAAAGCATTGAGGGGAGGTGGCTCGGCATAGCCACCAAAGGTCCTAGATGAAGATGCTCTCACATGTTCGTGTCGGGTTTGGAATCTCCCTTCTGAGGAAAGAGCAACTCTCTCGGAAAAAAAAAAAAAAAAATCCATTTTCAGCATAAACACTCGACATAGGGAATAAGACGGAATCACTGATCATAACAGCTAATATTTATTGACTGTTTAATAAGTTCTTATTCTAAGTATTCCATAATGGCATGCCACTGTACTCTCACAGCAACCCTTTAGGGTGGGCGCTATTTCTGCATGAAGAAACTGAGGCACAGAGGCGTAAATTGACTGACCTAAGGTTACACAGTGGGTGTTAGCTGGGGTTGAGGATTGAAAATCAGACCCTGGACATCAGAGACCACCCCCTAGCATCATATTACAATGGCAGACCCTACCTAGTAGAGCAGTGGTGTTTTCAGACAGCTTCTGCTCTCTCAGCACTGTTTACAGTGAACTAGGGAACTTCATTCCAGGAGGAGCAAGAGAACTGAGTATTACCTTATCATAGGGTTTAATTTTTTCCTGATAGGAACTCTGCTTTCTAAAACATTGACTTTAGAGATCTTAGCTTAGTCCCGATACCATGAATAGATGATCACCTTAATAGAATCATGTTAGCCAAATCTGGCCAAATACTTCTCCGGGGAGAAGCTGTCCCATGGATGAGTAAACTGGAGGCTCGGTGGCTGGGGCAAAGTAGCTGAGTCTTTAAGAACACTTAAGAAGATACAAGTGACTTACCCTGAGCACCTACCATGCATCGAGCATTTAGGGCACCACCCTCATTAACATAAATGCCTTCCCCCCATCCATGCACTGTGTGAGGAACATGCAGTGGGGATGGCGGCATTGTTCCCTATAGCTCAGGGACACTCACCTGTATTTGCCTGTAGTGGTATTTGAATGTGACCGCTGTATTTTCCTCAATTATTAGTGCCTTTTCCACTTACCGTAGTGCCTCCCCAAAGCAGGGGAAACTCAAAAAAATGAAAACCTTACAGGCTCTGGTCAGAGTACATGGCCTTAGCGGTCTGTTCTGCAATTTTCGTTCAAAGATGAAATGAGACAAAAATGAAATTCAGCATTTATGATGATTAACTGAAACAGAGGGCCCACAATGCATTTTGATCATATAAATTAAAAAGAAACACTTTTAAGCACATTTGACCAATATTGGTACATTCATTTATTAATAGGTTATATGGATGGAGTACTAGGAAAATGCTTATGTTGTGAAACAAAGAGAAACCGAGTAGGATTGGATAAAAACAAATGTAGCTGGAAGTTGCAATATTTTCTCTTCTTGCCCTCTGAATTGTTTCTGCACACATTCTGGGGCATTTGTACCCCCTTTGGGGGAAGCAAAGGCATAAAGGATGCGTTCATTCATTTTTGTGGATGTTTGATGTCTTTGGGTCAAGTGAAATAATCAGAATGCTACTTGGAGTTCTTGTTGTTCATCCTTATAGAATTAGGTGGTTGGGGTTTTTTCTCCCCAACTTTGGTTTTGGTAGTGCGCCCATAAGAGAAATTATGACAATAAGAGATGGTTCTAGAACATTTGTTACTCATTTTAGGGCTTTGGTTAAGAAAGTGATCCACTTCCCAAACCATTGTCTATATCCTAAAATTTCTCTCAAGTTTTAGTGTCAGGAATTCTGGTTTTTTCCAGACAACTGATATGTTTTCATGTTCTGTACATGGGCTGTGATCATGTTCCCACTGCTTTGACTACCAGGTTTCTCAGGATTTAAGTTCAACCTCTTTACCATTTTTCAAAGTTTTAAGACAGTCATGTATTTAATACTTTGACTCTCTCCTGTTAATTAAACCTCATTTCACCTTATTCTTAGTTATCTAGTTAGGACGATCATATTAGAAGAGCAACTATTTACTGAGCTTGTACTATGTACTAGGCATATTTTGAGGGATGTTATGTGTATTATGAGTTGCAACAATTACCCAGTAAAGCAAATACTACTCTCTACAGTTTGTCAATGAAGAAAACCAGATTTATTGGCTCCAACACTAATGTTGTCTTTCCACTTTTTGTTATAAATATGATTTGGTAAACTACCTGAAGTCCAGTTAGAAACAGAGGCTTTTAAGTCAACAAATCAATGAGGATAAACCAAACAGCCCCGAATTTTAAGCTTATGTGTACGAGGAGCATCATGTGGACTCTAGAGAAACAAAAAATCTCATTTTAAATCCCTCCTCTGAAATTACTACATCAACTGCAAAAAAAATTACCTGATATGGGAGACACTAGATATCCATTTCCCCTACTCATTTCCTATTTTTCTGAGGAAACAGCTAGTGTTTCTTTCCCAGCCCCATGAAGTTAGGTGTGGCCATGAGACTATCTTCTGGCCAATGGCTGTCATCAGAAGCTACAGGCAATGCTTCTAGGGCAGGTCCATAAACCCTCTCTGGACAATGCACACCTCCCTTCCTCCAGGGAGATGCAGATTATCACTGCAGTCTTGCTGATCATGGCAGAGCCACAAGGTGGAAGGAGTCTGGGTCTTTGCCAGCCATTGGAAGAGGACTCCATGCTCATGAAGAATACACTCTTCATTTTACTTGGGTGAGAAATTAACTTCTATTTCAGAAAGCTTCCGGGATTTGGGGTTATTTCTTATCATGGTTAATTTCCTTTTCTATGAATGGGGGTATCCACTTCACAGAATTATTGTGGAGACTAATGAGACAATGTGCATAAATATGGCATCTGGGGTATAGGACCTGTTCCACTTGTTATGGTAATTACTTTAATGATTATTATGTAACTCAAGTGGAGACTAAATGAGACAATGAACGTAAATACGGCTTCTGGGATATAGGAGGTATCCCACTTATTATGGTAATTACTGTAATGATTACTATGTAACTCAAGTATCATTGAGCTGTAGAGTCTCTGAGTAACCTTCCATCTTGCAGAAACTCTAGCCTCCTCTCAAGACTACTGAGTGCCCCTAGGAGAATTACCTTTTCTTGATGACTGTCTGTCCTAGATTTTTTCCTGATTACCCCTGGTCACATCCTTGCTTCATCCCCTGGTGTTTTAGCCTTCCTTAGGTTGTCTTAACCACACTGTATTCAAAAGTCAGTGTTAACAAAGAGCTGCTACTGGGTATCACTAAAGACTTTAACATAGAGTAAGTAAGGGAATTGCAACACAGGAAGAAAACGTTTAAGTTGCATGTTGGACTTTATGTCTCCGAAAGTTTCTCAGCTAGGTTCCATCTCGCAGATTTCCATTGGGCCATTCCTATGTCTAGAGCCCTATCAGCAGGCCCATGTAAATTAGAGTCCCCTCTCCCTCCAGTTCTTTCCCAGGACAAGGCCCTCAAATCCCTATGCCAGACCTCCAGAGAAAAATCTAATCCTAATGTCTCAGAATAGAAAAAAGCCCATGCTAACCAGAACCGCTCCTGCCCTGGGCTACCATCCCTCTTTTTCATATGATTTTAACATTCTTTTATGCAGTGTTGACATTAAGATTTTATCATCAAAATGCAAGGCTACCATAAAATGAAAGAATAGATCCCTGACATAGGAGCATGACAGCAAGGTTTACCAAAGTGAGCCCTTGTAGAAAGAAGGAAAGAAAAACTTGGCTCCTGTTGTTAGAATCACAAGAAAATTCCATGCACTTTTAGAATCTTCCTTCCATCACTCTGTTCAGCCTTCCTTCTATTTCTCTTGCTCTCTTGCTCTTCTTGACTCAGAGCTTTGACACAAACTCTCAGGCTAAACAGCCCTTCATTATGTTTGAACAGAGCTCTCTGGCAGTCAACCCAAATGCCACTTCCTCCCAGAAGAAACCACGAACAGCTCCTTCAATCTGCCCGGGTACAAGGCATCTACCCTCCTTCACCTGCCAGTTATCCATAGAACTTACCATGATCCAGAGCAATGATTTCCAATAGAATTTTATGTGATGATGGAAATATTCTTTATCGGCACCATCCAGTAGGATTGTTAGAAGCCACGCATAGCTATGGAGCACATGAAATGTGCTGGTTTTACCACATTGTACACCTGAGACTAATGTAACATTGTGTGTCCACTATACTTCAGATAAATAAATAAATAAATATTTAAATAAATAAATAAATATTTAAATAAATAAATTAATTAAAAGAAATGTGATGGTTTTGATATCTTATAGGCTCCCTCATTAGCTCACATGCAAAATAAAACCTGTCATGTGTTCATTTTATACAAGAGACTTGCATTTACCTTTTTTATTTTTTTGCATTTACCTTTTTGAAAATCACCCTGCAACAGTAATGAAAAGTCTACAGTTAATTCATCAGAAATGTTTCTCCTTGGAAACACACGTCGCCCTTAATTCCGGACCATTATAATAAATGCTTACAACATTCTCAAGTCAACACAGGCAGCAGTGGGGACTTGAAGTGAATTCCAAAGATTATATTATCTAATGGAGCCAGCACTCGAATAGGTATGAAGTGATAACGATCATTGTTCTATGTTTGTAAAGTGGAAGACTCCTATGCACATATGAAGCCTCTATAAGGGGAGATAGAAGAAAATAAAGTGATGTTGTCTTTAATAAAGTGGGAAGGCTGGGAACGGTGTGCTGGAAGTCAGTCTCTTCCTCATTCCACCTCCACTGCCTGGGCTACCTTAAGGATTCTACGACCCAACTCCAGTGTGTGGGTTGGGGAAGGGTGTAGAGGGAAGGGCCCTACACCACCCAGCAATTCTCTGGACACCAGCTGGGTGTCCTACAGTTCAACTCAATTCTGACACTGTCTACCTGGGGATAGTGTCAGATCGCACAGGTTAAGGGTTCAGTCCCACAAGGCTGCCCCCCACACTCATCAGGTGCCAGTCACAAGTCTGTGTTGTCACCTGTGCTTCTGACTGAGGGGGATCCCACAACACTCCCCACCTTGAAGTCTGTTTATTTGCTGGAGCAGCACATAGAACTCAGGAACCCAATTTACTCACTAGATGACTAGTTCATTACAAAGAATATTAATGAATATGAATTGGTAAGATGAAGATATGCATAGAGCAAGGGATGGGGAAGGGACAGGGA
>CM052899.1:163392009-163456629 GCA_028534135.1 Potos flavus
GCAACAGATCTCCCCTCCCCAGGTGGGGTCCTGAAGTCACCTCATTAACATAACAAAAGATACGGTGCCATTCTCATCAACTAGGTATTCTAAGGGTTTTAGAATGTCTGTGCTAGGAACAATGGAGGAAGGCTAAATGTCTGTTATTATAAACCACAGTATCATAACTCCCCATGGCCTCAGTGTAAAAACTACTGACCTGCATCACCTTATGAGTGCCCACTCAGTATCTCTAACCCACATTCCTAAACTATTTCTACCTTTCCTTGGGTTCTCAAATCAGTCCCATTATTACTACTTCCCCCATTTTTTTAAATTTTTTTCTTAAATATTTTATTTATTTATTTTTGTGAGAGAATGAGAGAATGTGTATGAGCGAGAGGGAGGGGGCAGAGGGAGAAGCAGACTCCCCACTGAGCAGGGAGCCCGATGTAGGACTTGATTCCAGGACCCTGAGATCATGACCTGAGCCAAAAGCAGATGCTTAACCGACAGCCACACAGGCGCCCACTATTTCCCCCATTCATCACATAGTCTTGAAAGTCTACAATGTGTGAAGCACTGAGCTAAATATTTCTGGGAATACAAACAGAAATCAAATGTAAAACCTGCCTCCACTACATTGATCCTTTGGTGGGGGAGACGATGTCCTACATTAGCAAGAGCAATGGAAAGTACAAAGTGGTTGAAGCTGCTGGGGTGTAACATATTAGTTCCGCTTTTCTTTTCTGAGGAAGGCTTCTATGCTAGGAATGGAAGGGAGATGGCAGAGGCATGGTCTGAACCTCTGTGTCGCTGATCTGGGAAAGTACTACAATCTTAAATATAACCATAAAATAAAGACCAACATTTAATGAAGACTTACTTGGGTTCCAGGAACTGTTCTAAGCATTTGGGGTATTTTAATTAATAATCTCACAATGATGTGGATGGCAGCTGATATCCTTACCTTCAGTTTACCAATGAGAAAACAGGGAGAGCTTAAGTGACTTGCCCAAGGTCACAATTACATCATGGGTGGGGCTGGGATTTGAACCCTGGCCGGTTAGCTTCTGACCTGCTCCACAATCCCTTTTTTTTTTTTTACTGAGGAAATGATCCTCAGGTTAAATTCCCATTTTTCATCAAATATGTTGATTCTTTGATTTGACAAATATTTTGAACACCTATCCCATGCCAGGCCTTGAGCATATCACAGAGAAGACAATACCCCTGGTGCTCACATAACTTGTGGTGTGGAACAGGAGAAAGACAAGTAAACTTTCAGTTCTAATTCAATCAATCCAGCATACTAGGGATTACAATGAAAGTAACCAAGAATGATGAGAAATGGTTAATTTTTACTTCCGTAGTGTTTTGCAGTTTATAAAGTGCTTTCACATGCTATAGCCCTTTTCATATTCACATGCAAAAAAAAAATAGCGATGAGGTAGGGAGGGCATGGATTAATATTCTTGTATAATGAGATGGACAGAAGTGTATTCTACAGGATTCATGTCTGGAAGGGCATTGTATTTTGGGAAAGAAGCAGACTGGTTTAGAAGAGGAGGCAGAGGAAGGGCCTGGGTGTGAGGGAAACAGTTTTGCTTCAGACAAAGGAACATTTGCCTTCTCTTTGGGGAGGAGCAAAAGGGAGCTGGAGGGGTGGGGGAGGAGAGTAAGAGCTGGAAGTGCTGGGAAGGGTGGGAGATAAGGAAGGCCAGTTTTGAAATGCAACCTCCTCTTTTAAGCCCTAGTATCTGTAGCCCCTCAAACAGGATTTCCAACACAGACTCCAATTTACATACTATTAGTCCTTACTTTTCATCCTGAGAGTATAAATCGTCAGTGAACAGAATATAGAAAAAGTGCGCTAGTATAAAATATGCTCATTAGCCAAAGAATCACTTCTTATATTTGACTGCTTTTCTTTCCTACCTTTATCTTCTCACGGTCTAGTTCAAAATTAGGATAATACTCTTTATGCCATTTCGTTGCCTGCTTTATTCACTTAATAGGTTGTGAGCATTGCCCCAAATGTCTCTGTAGCATCCGAATATTCGCTTTCCTCCATAGGAAATACCACAGCTTCCCTTTTAATACTTTGGCCTTTCCCAAGGCATCCTCACTTGGTTTCCTCACTGAGCCTCAGGGTCAGCTCTCTGACTTGGGTCACCTCTTACTTACCCTAACCAATGAGGAAATCCAAGCCAGTGGTTGAGAGTTTAGTAAGCTACTCCACGGTGCTGCTGCCTTGGCATCCATTTTGTGTGGCCGAGCTTCTTGCAGGGGCCTTAAATTGACACAGCCCCTCATGCAGGCTCCTGCCCTAGATGGCAGCCCACAGAGTCACAAGCAAATGTAAGTTCCTGTCATGACTTCCCCAACAGTCCTGTGAGCAGGTCTTCCCTCCCTTCCCAGGGCCTTCCCCTGTGACCCCTGGAAGCATGCTATGTACTTCCTGTGAGTAATAAACTTCTCCGTGGCAACATCTCTTGTGGTTTGTGGTGGAATGCCACTCAACATCCGCCACCCTGTGCTCTGCTTAAAAGTTGCTAAATTAACAAAGTTGTAACAGCTGCCCAGGTTAAACAACTTGCCTGGGGGTAACAGAAGGTCAATAGGAGAGAAGAAGAAAACTCAGGTTATTCCTTCAAAGTGTTTAAAAACCTGGCTCTGAGAGTGTCCATCTAAGATACGAATCCAGATAGTTTACAGAAAATCCACAGGCCATTATAGTCCTATAGAATAGAGATATTTCCAATCCTATTTGCCAAGACTGTAAAAAAATTTTTTTTCCTGGGCAGTTATTAAAAAGGTCAAAGAAGACCTCATTCAAGACTCTTGCCTCTGGGGAAAGAGATTGAACTCAACTCTGAATACAATAGGAGCAGTGGGGATTTACAGCCAATGGGCAGGATGAGGGGTTGGTGGGGCAATTATTAGGAGGGATTTTGTTAGGTACTACCGGTGGTAGGGTGGTAGGAGAGCAAGGGTTTGAGATGAGCAGCTTAATTGACTATCAAGGATGGGGGGCATTTTGATAAACTAGTTTAATGGGATTCTTTGCTAAAACTGGGATTTGCATGCACAGAACAAGGCCTAGCTAAGAAGAGGAATCAACGGAGCCTGACTAAAGTTTGCTCAAGGAGAAAGTCCTTGTCGTGGCCACTGCCATGAGGTCCTAAGGGCCCTTGGACTCCCCCGTTTCTTTCCAGCCGAAACTGTGTCTTTTCCCTTTTCTCTCCCTTTTGGAGACTGAGAAATCTGCAACCTGGAGAGATCACTTCCTTTGGCAGCTGCTCCATTCGTCCTGGGCTGGTCCAAAGCCAGGGAGAAGAGGATTAGAGGAAGGAGAGTTGGGGGTGGGAATGCTTGATGGCTGCCCCGGAGACGGGAGGCTTAGCTGGGGATTTATCCTTGTGGTGGGGGAAAAAAAAATTCTGGGAAAATGCTTCCTGAGTTCTAAATATCAGAGAATTTACTCCACAGAGTTGAGAGCTGCCTTCATGCTCCCAGGGTATCTCCTTAATGAAAATAGAAAGTCCATGCAGTGATTCTGCAAAACTTTTTCCCTATAAAGTCCTATTATGTTTGCATGCATATTTATACAAAGTCATAACCCAGGAGAGAAAAACGCTACTGTCCTGTAGGACTGGATTCGTTGATTGTGTGGATCATGGTAAAAATCAGTACTCTTGCCTCATTTGGGGGCCATTACTGTGACTTTAAAATTCAAGATATATCACTTTCCCAGAAAAGGCAGCCTGAGCGTAGACATGAAGTCTTTGGGTGATTAATGATTAGAATCCCCTAAGAGTGAGCTGTGGAGGAGCCAGACAAAATGGAATTAAAATGTTGCATGTTACCTAACATTCCCTCAGATGCCTCAGAAACTCCCCGCACATTTGTCATTTCTCGTATCCTCTAAAAGTCAGCTATGTTTCCAAACTTCTGAAAGTTTAGTGAGAATCTTGATTGAGGTAGGGTTTCTTTTCTTTCTTTTTCCCAGAAGATAATAGCCTTTAAGACTAATGCTCCATTATTTCCATGGTGTTTGTTTCTCACCAGTATATGACTACTTATCTCTGTAAGAAAGCTATAAGAATGAACAAAATAACATAGATGAGCCTCCTGGTGCTGGACCTGGCACATAGCGGGTCCTCAATAATAATAGGCATTGTCAGCATTATTATGTGTGACAGACATTGGTGATTTGTTCTCTACAGAATCTAATTCCTGTAGTTCTTATAGCAACACCTCTAGTTTTTTTGGGTCCCAATCCTCCCCCACTGAGTTTAAGTGGTTCTGTTTGTGCTAGAAGATCATATCTTAGCAAACAGTACTAATAACAGGTCATTATTTACCAGAGGTTTACCAGGTCCCAGGCATGGTTCTAAGCACCCTATGTTCATGGATTATCTCATTTATCATCCAAAACCACCTCATGAAGGAATGCGCTGGTGAAGATAAGGAAAGGTACTGTCATGCAGGACCCCAGAATATCATGGCTTCAAAACACGGAAGCTGGGGTGCCTGGGTGGCTCAGTCGATGAAGCTTCTGCTTTCGTCTGAGGTTGTGCTCTCAGGGTCCTGGGATCCTGCCCTGTATCAGGCTCCCTGTTCAACCAGGAGCCAGCTTGTCCCTCTCCCTCTGCACCCCCTTCCTCATTGTCTCTCTCTCAAAATAAATAAATAAATGATTCGTACGAAGTAGGTGCTACTATTAATTTTTGTCAGATGAAGACACTTAAATTCGGAGAAATTAAAACCATTTCAAGATGACAGCTAAAGAGGAAGGAGCGGAGGTAGGAAATGTGATGGTGACTGAGTCTCTGTTGTAAGCTTGACACTGTGCTGAGAGCTTCACTTAGACTACCTTAGTCACGATGCCGATACTATGATAGTGGCTGCAAGTATCATTTTTTGAATGAGGAATTGGGGATCAGGGAGCCTAAATACCAAACATGAAATCATTCAGTTAATGGGAGACAGGGATTCACTTTGAAGCCAAATCTCTTCATCTCCAACATCTACGTTTTTTGACTATAATACATAATCATAACTAATAATAATAAACATTTAAGTATTTGTAATAATTATAAACATAAAATCACTTCTCTGGGCTAAGGGCCCTTTCATACCTAACTCATTAAGTGCTTGTAGCAATCCTTTGAGGTTGGTACTATAATTACCCCCAATTTCCACTGGACCAACTCTCTACCTCTAGTTTATTCACATTGAACTGAACTATCTTACCTCATGGAACATTCATTGCCACTGTCTTCTAAATTCCATTATTGTCATTAATAAAAATGCCTTCAGTAAAACTGTGAATAATTGCATACCTTGTAAGTAGTCTTTTTTTCTCTGTCTGGATGGGTTTAGGATCTTCTTATTGCCTTTGATGTTTAACAATTTGATTATAATCCCAAAGTTAATTTCCTTTTATTTATCTTGCTTGGGATTCATTGTGTTTCCTGAGTCAAAGGAATCATATTTTGGACCCATTCTGAAAATTCTTAACCATTATCTCTTTTAATATTTGCTCTTTTTCAATTCCTTCTTTTTATTTCTCCCAAAAACTTAAGTAGATATGCTAGATGTGAATAGACATCTATTCTACGTCTATAGAATAGACATTCTATCACTAGGGTATCTCTAGGTTCGGATTTCTCATACTGTCAACCATTTATCATGACACACCCCTCATATTTCTATCTTTCTTTGTCTCTTTATATTGGTAATTTCTTCAAATGTATTTTCCAATTCATTAATTTTCTTTGAAATTGTATCTCTTATGTTGTTTAACTCATACTGTTGCTTTATTCCAACCGTTATTTTTTTATGTTTCTTCAATTCTTTCTAAAACAAGACCTACCTGGTCTTGTTCCTTGTGCATATTTTAATTTCTTCAATATTTTATATACTTTTCCCATACTTATATCTGATAATTCAAATATATGAATGCTAAAATGGATTTAATTTGCTAATTTAAATGCTAAAATGGATTCTTGTTCCTTTTAACTCTACTGATTGGCTTACTTTCTCTAGTGTTTAATACTCTATAATTTTTATTTTCAGCTAATGTTTAAATTGCTGGGATTCCTCCTATAAAGGGTATTTGTGTTTGTTTCTGCCAAGTTTCCTGAAAGCTAACAACTTAAGACCACTTTAAATTAATTTATTGAGAGGTAATGCAAATTTAAAACTCAGCCGTCATGAAGGGAGGCCTGTGGTTGCAGCTTTTCTCAGTTTCCTCTTTGGTTTGGCTCTTGGTGCTTTCTCTACTTTCTTACATACTCAGCTATGGATTTAAAAGGACAATTGTATATTTTTCTATTACACTGGATATTTTGTGACGACAGGGATTTAAAAGATGTATTTTCTGACATATTGCTGGAAACATAACTGAATTAACGTCCATCTTCAAAGTATCAATTTCCCACCCTTTCATAAAGGCACAGAATTTATTTACTAACTCCTTCAGGCTGCATTTCTAGGCCCCAACTTGGCAGCAGTGACCAGGCATAATGTTAAGAGCTTGGGGTAGGATGAGGTCAGTAGAAAGGCAAATACCCTCTTACTTATCCGTTAGTTTTTCTTGGGAAATGTGACCCCCAAGTAGCCCTAGAAGCACAGCCTGGGACTTGCCCATCTATTGTCACATTTGGCATCCCCAGGTGAACAACCTTTACAATTGCCCTGCAATGGGCCTCTATCCCGATTGTCAATCCCAACCCCAAGGCCTTCTCTTCATCTCAGTGCCAGTATGGAATAATGATGTCTATTCTCCTTTCCCCATTATTTCTGCCAGACTGAATACCACCTCCTCCAGGAAGCCTTTTTTTTGTTTGTTTATTTAAGATTTATTTATTTATTGGGGTGCCTGGGTGGGTCAGTTGGTTAAGTGTCTGCCTTCAGCTCAGGTCATGATCCCAGGGTCACAGTGGGCTCCCTGCTCAGCTCAGCGGGGAGTCTGCTTCTCCCTCTCCCTCTGCCACTCCTCCTGCTTGTGCTCTCTTGAGCCTGCTCTCTCTCTCAAATAAAGGAAGCCTCTTTTAACTCTCTTTGACCCAGTTGACTCTATCACTCACTCCCTCGTCTCTGCTACTGTTAATTATTTTACTTATACCTGTGAAGGAAATCAGAATATATCAGTTTAAAATATGTTTCTTTGATATAAACATCATTTTTATGGTCTCTACCCTCTCCCTTTCTGCCCACAGGCAGGATTGGAGATACCCTAGTGATAGCACTAGAAGAAGCTGCCAACACAACTTACTCTATCATTTTCTTCCCATTTATTTACCTTCCCACAGTCTGCTGTCCTTGGGAGCCCCACACTGCTTTGCATGGTCCTGTCATTTCTCTACAAATATACTGTTCTCTGTTCGAAGATGTTATAGAAGCTGAAATTCTAAGCCACTGTTTTGAGTTACATTTCCTTGAGGTTTCTCTTGCATGATGTGTGCTCTACCTACTAATAAACTGTTTGTTTTTCTCTTGTTAATTTGTCTTCTTGTTAAAGAGCCCCAGAGAAAAACCCAAGATGGGTAAAGGTTAAATTTTGCCTCCCCTACACCTATCACACCGGGCTGTTCTTTATTTCCTAAATACCCATCTCCCTTACCAAAGGAGGAATTGCTTGATGACTCTTGTCCCGGAGTATTCACTTGTGTTTACCTGACCTCAGGAAGCTTCCCTGAGATGTTTTTTCATTAGCTCATCTCCTTATTCAGTTAATATTTATTGAGCATCATCCCTGTACCAGACATCACGATCTCCCAGGGAGACAGCAGAGAAGAGGACCCAGGGACAAGAATAGGCTACCAAACTGAAGAGAATTCTCTCTCGAATCTTCTATGCCTCTTTGGCCATATTGCAGTTATGGTACTTACTTACCACTTTATGGGGCAATTATTTCGTCATGTGTCATGTTTCCAATGTGACTCTTAGTTCTTCCAAGACAGAGAACAACCGCTTACTTATTTTATATCCCAATTATCCAGCATAGGGGTCAGCAAACTCTGGTCTGTGGGCCAACTGTCGCCTGCTGCCGATTTTTCATCTGGCCTGTGAGCTACGAGCAGTGTTATTAGTATTAAAAATTTGAAAAAAAATCAAAAGATTATTTCACAACACTTGAAAATGAAAATTACATGAAATATAAATTTCAGTGCCCATAAAGAAAGTTTTATTGGAATATAGCCTCTTGTTATTTACACGTTGCCTGCGGCTACCATTTACATACTAACAATGGCAGAGCTGACTGGTTATAAAAGAGACCTTTTAGCCACAGACTAAAAATATTTACTATCTTGCTATTTACTGAAAAACATTTACAGGCTCTCATCTAGCACGTTGACCTTTTGTGAGCAAATTGTGCTGGCGTTAACTCCAGGAGCAGGTAAGGTCTGGGCTAGGAGAAGAGAGGAGGAGGAAATCGCTCCCTGTGTAGTGGGGGCACCTTTTGGGTCCCTCGCAGCTGGTGGTAATCATGGGAATTTATACAAAATCTCTCTCTCAAGGAAGCAGTAATGCTGTGCTAAGACCTGAATCCGGCTCCTTTTTGCCCCCAGAATGAAAGTAAGCTTTATTCTGCTACTATCTCCATTTCATTCCAGAAAAGCAGTAAGAACATATGACTTCATCGCAGAATACTTGTTCCAAGGGGAGGAGACTTGTCTTGACTGGGTGCGAGGAAAGGAAGGGCAGGGTTCCTGAAGGGAAGGAAGTAGATGTCCTCCATAGCTTCTCTTAAAATGGGAATATTTGGGGGAGCGATTATACTTTCACTTAATACCCAATCTCTATTTTTAAAAATATTCAATGACTTCATGTTTGACATTGAATGACATTTCAAATTCTGCCCCTTACCAAGCCCATCATGATCAAACAGGCCAGCCCTGGCTTCCATCTGCTGTCCTGGTTGGTGCCACTTGTCTCGTCTTTGTACCTTAGCTTCATGCATCCTTTTTGTTCCTCAAACCCACTTTTCTCATCACAGGTCTCCACAGGCTGATTCTCCTTCTTCCTGGAATGCGCTTCGTTCTTGGTCGAGTTCATCATCTTCCGTCAGGTGTCAGTTCAGACATGGCCTCCACACTGAAACCTTTTCTAACCCCCTTACCTAAAAGAGGCTCCTTCCTATTATTATTTTCTATTCCAGTATCCCTCCCAGAACTGATTACAGTTTTGAATTATGGAAATATTTGGTGGTTGATTTGATTTGTTGGCTTCTCCACTAGAATGTACACCCTACAAGGGTAGAAGCCACTTATCACGTTGGGGGTTAGGGCATCACCATAGGTTTGGGGAATACAAAAATTCCATCCGAACATCTCTCATTGAGGCTGAGACTGAAATCAAATTCTCTTTGGCCTGGTGCAGCCTATGATCATTTGTGGTTTGTGTTGGCAGCAAGAAATGAGGCCGATGCTGTATGCTTACTGCCCTGGCCAATCAGATACTCACATAAAGGAGGCGTTTTAGTCAATGATTGTCTAACAAATCACCCCAGAACTTAGTAGCTTAAAAAGTGAATAATCATTTTCATCTTTCACAGTTTCTATTGTACAGAATTTGGGAAAGGGCTAGACTCTTGGTCCTGTGGGCTGCTATCATCTGAAGACTTGACTAGAACTGGCCGAGGGCCTGAGGAATAAGCTCTTCATATGTTGAGTCCCTAACCCCCAGTGTAATAATATTTGGAGTTTTGAGGAGAATTAGTGTTAGCTTGGGTTATAAGGGTGGGGCCATCATGATGGTTAGAGGTCTTATAGGAAGATGAAGGGAGAGAAAGAGAGAGAGAGAGAGGGAGAAAAGACGGTCATCTGCAAGCCAGTAAGAGTTCCATCAGAATCTGAATTGGCTGGTACCTCGATCCTGGACTTTCTGGCCTCCATAAATGTGACAAATAAATTTCATTTCCTCTTTAAGCCACCCAGTCTTTCGTCTTCTGCTATTGCGGCCCGTGCTAAGACACCAGATAATTTCTTTCTTGCTCTTAGAAGAATGAGACAGCCTGAGTCATAGGATGTCTTTGGGTTGCCAAGCTCAGGACCTTTGCGGAGATGAAGCTCTGTTCTCCAGTGAGGGGGTGGCAATTATTTCTTTTTATGTTTGGGAGCCTGAATGAGGACACTGCCGGACCTTGCAAGAAGACTAGGAAAGGGAAAATACTGGGATTCTGAATCCCTTATTGAGGGGTGTCCAAGTCCTCTGGCCAAGGTAAAGGACAGCTGTGAAGGGATTTTCTTCCAGTTTCTAGAGCACTAGTGATATAGGGGCTCAAGCAGTAATGACTGGCTTCTTCAAGCAGCCTGCCACTCTCATCAGATCTCAGTATAGAAATGCCATCCATTACCTCCTTGATTTCCCTGAGGTGGAAGTTTGCCACTTTCTGTACCTCCAAGGGCCATCTCATTGCTCCACTGCAGTCTCCTGTTCACTCTCTAGTGGAGACAAGAGTATCCCAGGCTGTGTTCTCCAGGAAGCTGACACTGCATGCATAATGTCTGTGAAAAGTGCTCTTAGAATTGCCACCCATGGAAAAGAAGGGAAGGAAGCAGGATTGGGGAAAGGGGAGAAGTTGTACTGTGATGCAATCTTCAAGAAGATCTCAGCTGACCCCTGGAGAGCTCTGCAGCTGGGGTGGTCCTTCACGCTTGTTCCAAACTGGGGAGAGGGGATCAGGCATTTAACCGTTGGTGGCCTCTAGTCATTGCAAGGAGACTGCCCTGGAGAGAGTGTGTGACCTTGGAAAAGATGTTTCTCTTAGGCAAGACAAGTCTAATGGGGTCTGAGAGCTGAGGGCTGTCCACTGAGAGAGGGTCCAGTAGCTGGCAGGGTCAGTCCTTGGGCCTGAAGTATTTCTAGCAGATACGTCATAGCGTGTCCACATGAGATTGGCTGGGACACGCTAGTATATCCTGAGGTTGGGGGTTGGATCCATACTTCCCTTAAATTATAATGTGAAAGTGATAAGGAAAAAACTGTACTCAAAGATGGCTGACCAAACCAGCAAGGGAAATCCAGTGCCTGTCTCAAAGCTCTTCTGGGTTCTTCTTTCCTACCCCGTTTCCCGTGTGTGCCAAAATACCAAGTATGCGGAAGTAGGACGGTATAAATTACCCTCTCTGCTTGTGCTCGGGGCTCAGACCTTTGGAGAAGGGTCTCTGAGCCCACTGGTGTTAAATAAAACCTCCGATCCTCCAAAGTCTCCGAGTGCCGCTTGGTTCTTCCTCCAGGATCCAGTCCAGGTTCCGTAACAAAAGAATGAGATCCAAGCTGTGGTGAGGAAAAGGAGTCTAGAAAAGGAAACCCCTGATGTTCTCAAGTCAAGGATCTCTCTCCAGATGTGGCATTTTTTCTATCACAGACCCACTGGTCAGGTTCCACACTGTATCATGACAGTCATTCCTGAAATTGCTCTCTTGTGTATGAAGATTCTACTTTTAAAAAGAAAACTATTCAAATAAAGAAAATGGGAGCATGCAAAGGTACAGCCATTATTCCTTTAGATTTGGACCTCACAGCCAATTCCTAGAGGAATTTAATTTTTCCTTTATTCCTGTGTGAGGGAGGATGAGATTTCTGGGGTCCTGGTTGTCTCTCTCAGCTCAGGAGCTGACATGTCTTCCAATCTGTGAGTTGGGCCCTTCAAGTGATCTGCAAATGTAGGTTTTTTAGCTGGGGCAAAAGGCTTGGGTGAAAGATATCATAGGGCTTTCCTTAATTGATTCTGACTTTGGAATTAGTGAATGTAAGTGAAGTTTTGTTCTAGGAAATGAGTGGTGTGTGTGCGCGCGTGCATCAGGGGTCAGAGGAACAGCTCCAAGTCTGACTGAATTAACCGACTGGTCCTCTTGCCTCCTGTGTGTGCTGGGCTTGTAAGTGTCCTACATTTGGATCGCAGCTGGGATGTCAATCGCTACACTCCCAACTCTGTTCTCAGACTCGCTTTCCTCTTGGGACAATCCCGTGTTAATATTCTAGAATACGGAAGCATTTAGAAAAAAGGGCAGAAAAGGAAAAGAAGGTTAAATGAGAAGACAGAGATACAGGGATTTCCACCTCCTTTCCTGAGCTCTGAGACCACCATGCTTTTGTTTACCAAATGATAAGAGATCTATTTCCTAATCAGAGTATTGTGCACGCCATTCAGAAATGTGTTACTGCTCCCTTCACAGCTCCAAAAGGGAGCTGACAGGCATCAGAAGAGAAGAATTGTAGCAAACGTAGGAATAATAGGAATGAAAAAAATCAATGTGGAGATGTAATTGAAAGTAAGAACTGGTGGTCAGGGTAATTGAATGGTAATATTGCGAGCAGAAACCAAGTAGGATCAGGTAACTGCTAGATTAGGCAATTCACAGATGTGCATCTCTCCTTTCTGAGATAATGCGGGCCTCTGAGATGGTGGACAGAGATGTTATCAGACTTGCTCATTCAAAGAGGAGTTCTTCTCTAGTTTTTTTCCAAGCCTTTTTTTTTTTTTTTAATTTCCTTACAAAGAATGCCTTGAGACCTGGAATGAGTCCAAGACTGTGACTTTGCAACTGGACTGGGGCATGTTCGATCCTGTCCTTGTGACTGTCTTTGCAACAGAATTCAATTGCTCCCTGTCAGCCCACTCTATCAAGGCATACCTGACCAGAACGATGACCAGAAATACTGAAGCAGCCACACAAAACTCATTCTGTCTGACCAGTCTCAGTTCCTGGAAGAAAAGTGCAGTTAAAAGTATTATTTATTTTCCTTTACCCAAGGAGAGATATAATGAAGAAGATTTTATAGCGTTTTTATTGGGAAAGTGAGAGCCATTCATGGGCATTTTTTAAAAAAACCAAAATAACTCCCCTTGAGACATACACATTCCTCTAGCATTACCTCATGAGGCCATCCACAGACTTTGCCTATCAATTTCAGTGAAATCAATATCGCATTATGGTTGGAGTCAGATCTGGATTGTGTGACCTTGGGCAAGTCACTTAATCTCTCTGCCACAATCTATGTGAACACACTGAAAATAATTCTAGCCACTTCGGGAAGGGAAGGAAGATTAATGATGGCAAGTTTTTTTTTAGATGGCTGTCTCTGTGGCTGTCTCTCCCACTTCTTCATTTTGTGTATATGCTTTTTTATGTCTGATTTTCTTTGGAATCCAAATTCAGCCACCCACACACTGACACAAAGACAAAGCTAGCTCCAAATGCAGGATGACAATGCCTCCACTCTGCTGAATTTTGTATCTGTGGACACGGTTAACATTTGTAAGTGTCCTTTGTTTTCCCTTTGTGGGAGGAAGAGGAGGGAGGCAGAGACACTCATTTGGAAAATAATTGTTGCATATACTGTATTGCTCTCTTCATTCTGGATGATTTCGTAGTTTCTTGCTCTTGGGCACCCTGCTTCCTCAACCCCAGTGTAGCTGGGCCCCACTTTTACCTCCCATTGTTCAACCAGCTCATGTAATTGATGACCCAGTTTGCTCTTCCAGCTCCAGCCTCAGTATTCCCTCCAGGATATATACCCCACACCTTCGCAAGCTGTGACTGCAGAGGATAAACTGATACTGACCCATTGAATGCAAACCTTGAGACCTCACCAACTCCTCCAGTTGCTATCTTGACTCTCCTATTCCTTTGTTATCAGACTTAGTGAGAGGGCATTGTCTTAGCTCATAAATTCCATTCCTAACCCCTGGCCATCCAGCTACTACCTCAGCACTCCATTATTAGAATTGCTCTTTCTTCGTCTCCATTCTGGGACCAATGTGTCCTAGAGAGGTCAGCATTGTCCAAAGATGTGTCTTATTCTTGTGGTCAAGTTCATTCTATTGGGTGTAAATCCACTTATCTGTTGTCTTGGCTTCAGCTACACTTCCATGTGGATAAATCCTATATCTATGGTTTTATGCATCTCAGTCTGCAATTTGTTTTAAAATATCCTTTCCTACCATTCATCTGTCTCACAGCATATATTGCAGGCTTGAGAAGATCCCTTTGTGGGGAGTGAAGAGTTTGGATTTTATCCTATAGATGGAGTTGATTGAACATATCTAATATATTTAAAGATATTAAAGATGCCATCTGGAAAAATGTATTGTTTTCATTCAACAGACAGGAAGATGGGTTGAGGGTGGAAAGCTGGGGCTTCCCAAGCAGCCACTCCTCTGTTTCTAGCCTTATGCCGGTACCCAAACTCTGCTGTGAATATGCTTTAGAAATATCAGAAACAAACAGACAAGCTCAAAACAAGGAGGTATTCTCGACTTCCCCTTCTTCCTTGCCAAAGATGCCCAATGCCATCGTGAATTATTAATTCTTCCACTGTAATAGTACAGTCTGTTCTGTCTTTTCTGATTCATTTGCCATTTGTTTTTCTTTTTTATTCCTGTCTCTTACCTTCTTTTTGGACTTAAGAAATAGCCACCTACACAATTCACTTTATAATATGCTATCAGCTAAAATTCCTATAATACATGTGTAAACAATTCTCCTACTGAGAATAATCTTCATAGACTTCCATTGCCCACTATAGGTTTCTGAACTTCCTAGACCTCATCCCCAAATATGGCCTGTGTATTTTCACCATTTTATTAGCTTATTAGTGAATCAATATAATACAACTTTTCTCTGGGCTTCTGAATCAGTAAGGTACTTCCCTCTTTCCATACCATTCTTTTTTTTTTTTCTTTTTTAAGATTTAGTTATTTATTTTAGAGAGAGAGAGAGAGAGCATGAGCGGGAAGGAGAGAGCATCTCAAGCAGACTCTGCCTTACATGGGCCTCAATCTCATGACCCTGAGATCATGACCTGAGCCAAAACCAAAAGCTGGACACTTAACTGACTGACGACTTAACAAGCGTCCGTCCATACCATTCCAAGCAAGGATTACTACCATGGCTCTTCCAGGCTCAGTCCACATCTACAATAATTTATTTACAGAAACTACATCTCTCAATATTCAGTACAACACGATTGGTCTTCTCTAGTATTTCTTGCACTGTTTCGTTTTTTTTGACGGGAACCGGAGGATCCTCGTAGTTGAGGGAAGATTTTACCCCCTTGGTTGGAGGCACAGGCCTCCGACATACTCACAAAGTGGCACCTAAATGCACAAATATTTTTCGATGACTTTCCAGTTGACTCATTTCCTGAGTCTCTGGCCTTGGTGTGCAAGAAAGGAATGCACCCGAGTTTCCAAGCATGGGTTGGCCAGCAGTTGTTTCTTTCAATCTGGCCTCATCCACTTTTGCATTCATGAAAATTCCTTGGAGATTCCAGAAATATTATTTTTAATTTTCAGTGCTATTTTAAGTATTCATATTTTGTGTCTTCAAAGGTATTTTATTTGGAAGTCGAGGAACCGCATTATACAAACGACCTACTTGCTGTTTTAAAATGGGAATCCAGTTTTGTTGTGATTTTGAAAGATCGCTGCAAACAGATGATCGAAAGAAAAATATAGACTGTTTAAGGTGAGTTAATGAAGACAGAAAATGGCCTGTGTTGTATTATACACAGAAGAGAAATCTATGCCTCACTCTGGCCACACAAACTTCTTTTGTTTCCTTGACCACATAGGAGTTCCTTCCCTCCTCAGGCTTAGAGACGACTGCTATCTCTATGTTGATCCCCAACTTTGATGCCTTCACATATTTCCATGTCTCTATCCTGGATCCTACTTTATCCTTCATGACTTGGTTTAAATGTCACTTCCTCACAAAGTCATTCACTGACCTACCAATATGTATTTGATTGGATTTTTCTGCTCTGCTTTTTTCTATTAACTCATAATTTCCGTCAGGGCACTTAACTACAATCTGAAATTATATGTAGTTTGGTCCTTTGTATAATAATATTTGTTACTCACTTTAACCTTAACTCCAAGTGCACAGAGCCATGAACTCTAAGATGGCAGAAATGATGCCTGGTTTGTCTGAACTATGTATCGAAAGTTTATCGTAGTTTCTTGCACATGATAGGAGATAAAAAATAAAAATTTGTTGTTAAATGACTTTTGAGTATATAGAGAGGATTAAGAATGAAAATAGCTTATGTATTTTATATAGTTTTATTTGCTTTATAAAAAGCTTTATATGAAGCTACACATATTTTTTATAGCTTATATCCTTTTACAAACGTTAGTACTGATGTAATAGTCACTCTATGGGGTAGAGGACTTAATGCTCAAGATCTGTAAGTCCTGAATCAATTGCAAGCCTTTCTTTCAATCATTTCTCTAGAAAGAGCTGCTGCTGACAAAGCAAGCCATCCCCCAAAAAACCAGAATGCTGAGAGCAATTCTAAAACTGAGGTTAGTGTATCACTGCTTAGAAATAATTTCTGGAAAGGTATGGTGAGCACAAATTCCAAAGACTGAGATAGTTATTATTCAACAATGCTTCTGAAATTGAACACATGTCAAATCCCCTGATGTTGCCTCAACTCATGTGAGAATTTAAAGTAAACACATTAGGGATGTTTACCATTTTATCTTTCCAGATTACAAACGTCCATTGTTGTGTGTAATAGCTTTGATTCTGAAATAGGCAAAATGTTTTTTGTTTTAACCAATTGAATTCTATGGAAATGCTTTAGATTAGTTTCTTATTTAAAAGAATCCTATGGTCAAGGCTTTATAAGTGAGGAGCTCTTTATGACATGAATAAGTGCCCTTAATTCATCTCATTTGCTAGTAATTATTTGGCTATTGGATTTTATAAAAGAAGGGCTTCTGCACAGAATGCAATCTCATCACGAGGCAAACGATCCCCCAAGAAACTTGCTAACTCAGCCCAAATCCCAGGCAATCATAATTCTATTTTGTGCCTTTAGGAGCAGGAAGGAAAAGGATATAGTCAGGAAGCTACTAAGAGTTCACTATTTTTTCCTTAAGAAAACAAAAAAAACCAAACATCTCTAATCTTGACCACTTCAATAGACATGATTGGTAGGGAGAATAACTGTGCTGTGGAAATAAGGCTCCAGAGTTTAAAAGTCCCCTTGGTAGAGGACGCCCCCTTTATCCCCTGAACATGGACCCTGTGGTCTGAGAGGCCTGGGTGGAATTCAGCTCCTCTCTCTTCAAGCTCTTTATGTCCATGTCAGATGGAAGCCCAGTAATCCCATAGGTTTACAGTGAGAGAAGAGTGAGATATTTCATATAAAGTCCTTGTCATAGTGCCTGGCATATAATAAGCCCTTGAAAATAGTGGCTATTGAGACAACACATACCTATAAACACAGATCTAACTCCTGTTATCTTTGCAGATGTTTCTTTGCTTAATGAGTGATTCCTAGTCCTTGAAAAAAATGAAGCAAATAGTGGGAATAAATAAATGTTTTACAAAGACCAAATAATATTTATACAATGAAAATATAGACATTTTAAGCAGAAATGAATAAATGATTGGACATCTGTGCCTATGTCTACATGTACACGTATGTGTGTACTTGTGCAAGATCTTCTAGGAAAAGGAAGGAATTCCAGCTTGGTGCTTAACTAATAATATTCCACGTAGCCTATGCTGTTTCCCTGTTCTAAGCCTTGCCTGTAGCGCCTGCGGAGAAAGGCACTCTTTGTCTTTCATTGTTTTCCATCTGGTTCTAGTTGAGGGGAAAAAAGAACAAAAGCAGGGGCACCTGGGTGGCTCAGTGGGTTAAGCCTCTGCCTTCGGCTCAGGTCATGATCTCTGGGTCCTCGGATCGAGCCCCGCATCGGGCTCTCTGCTCAACAGGGAGCCTGCTTTCCCCTCTCTGCCCACTTGTGATCTCTCTCCCTCTGTCAAATAAACAAATAAAATCTTTAAAAAAAAAACAAAAATACCATTTGTAGTTTAGACTTCACCTTATAATTTTTTTGAAAAAAATTAGTTGACTATGTACTTTTTTTCATAGCAAAGGATGTGTTCTTCTGGCCATCGCTTTCATGTGGCCATTCCAAAGTCCCCCGATCTGATAATATGCTAACTGGAAAACAATTTCTGTCAACAACAGGATACAGGTTTTCTTCCCTAACCATTCTGTAGCACTTTAAGAGATTCTTAAGGCGTGGACTGTAAATATTTTGTAATTTCTAAGAAAATCACCAAGCTGTTAGTGAAGTAAATATCTGTTTAATTTACAAACATCAGTAGTATAACTGATATTAGTCCGGAGAAAGACAAAGCACACTGAATTATACATGTACATCTAATTTTCTGTGTAAAAAAAGTTTTTGGAAAGGAACATCTGCATCTTCACAGGGTACCCTGGGATTTTACTAAGGGAAGAGCACAGTCCACTATAAATCATTATCAATTCTACATTGTAATTTAGCAGCAAACATGTTAACATGGGAACATTAAGGTAATAAAGGAGCTTTATTGTTTGGAAAAAAAAATCACAGTTCTTGACATTATAGCCTTTTCTCTCCCCACCCCGCCCCCAATAAAAGGGCAAAAAATGTCAAGGAAATATTAATTTGTAAAATATCTACTTTTCTAGTGTCGATTGCTACACACCATTTCTGTTCTGGGAGGACACGTTGCAGAGGGGCTGGCCCCTTCTTTCTGTACAATGACTGTCTCACACACAGACTTTACATACTCTCTGCAGGTGTCCTGAATGAGGCCAGTGGTCAGTGACACCAGTGGTCAGATGTCAAGGTAAACAAACCGATCAACACATATTTATCCCAAGATAACACCCTATGTTAGTACTACTGCCAAATAAAACAAAACAAAACAAAAAAACAACAACTCAAAATCCTAATTTTTAAGTTTGAAAAATATACAAAAATATCAGGACAATTATAAATTAATATATATTAAAGCATTGAGAAACAGTAAAAGAATGGCCTAACATGTTAAGTACAATGTCCTTTGATACAATAAATATTTCTCATTGGAACTGAATACTGTATAGGGCTGTTTAGAACTCATAGAAACAAAAATTCATATTATTACTAATTTATTTTTCAATAATCTATTGGTTCTTTATCATCTCCTTTATCATTTATATTACAAAAAAATTAATACTGGAAAACGGTAGATAAACACTTTTGTGTGCTTCTTCTCCTAACATGCTGACATTTAAAAGGAAGATACACGTTGCGTTAGCTCTCCCCTCCCTCTCATGAATAGAACCCTGGTCTTCAAGACACTGTTTGCACCAAGTATCTCTCAACTGTGTGTTCTGTGAATTCTCGCATTCCACTCCTCTGCCTTGCATCCTCAGCCACACACAGGTGCTCGGTGTGTCCTCGGGAACCGCAGAGATAGGAATGAGGGCACGAGGGTTTACTGTCTGGGCGATGACGTCACGGCAGCACACAGTGGCTTGGCTCTCCCTCGTCTCTGTGCTTCTGCTTGTCTTGAGCATGTTGCAAAGATGAATTTGAGTCGCCACGCTTTCCCTCTGTGTGCCGATGCCTCCGGGTATCTCTCTCTTCCTACTTCTCTCGCATCAGGGAAGCGTTAGTCCAAGCATTTTTTTTTCCCCCGAATGCAGAAAAAACAAAAGTCTTTATTCTCATAATAAAAATAAGTCTGTTTTGTATTTTACAATATATTTCAAATATTTCCACTATGAAGCATTAACGAGTCCACCGCGGTCGAGAAGTAGACAACATTCCCCTAAGACACAAGCCACCAGGGACGCGTTTAGGAGGCACACCTGGAACAGCCACACTTCACTACCTTCTCGACCTCGTCCACAAACGAAGACCCATCAGTGCATTCGAAAGAGTATTTCCGTCGCTTGCTCCTCAGAGGTCCGCAACACTGCCCTCCCGCACACCCACCTCTGCATTCCAACCGGGACACCTTCTTGGTCGTCTGGCAAGCGGCATAGCCCTGCTGCTTTTGGTAATAATCTCGTATCCGCTCCCCTCGACAAGAGATTTCTAGAAAAGAACAGAAGCACAAGCATTTTCAGAGCAGTCTCTATGCGTCCTGCAAAGGGACCGTGGATCCACACCTCAGTCCAGGAGGTGCTGCCTCTGTCTGCCATGGGTAACTGCGATTGTCACGGTCCCGCTTCTATTCCATATAATGGGCTGGTCATACGGCTTGCTGTTTCTTGAAAGATACTTATTTTGGGGGGGCTTTATTTTCTGCAAAGTGATTACTATATATGTGGACTATAAATACTATGCTATTGGACTGACAAGAAAATTGGATTCCTAAATCTTTTCCTTTATTGCAAAAATACACATCTTCTGTTTTTACACTACCAACAGCTGGTTTTGTTTACCACAGGGAGCCGTTTCAGAGAGTATACAATTTAATTTATTAGACCTGGGGCTTAATATCATTCAATCTGTTACTTAATACAAGTAACATTCCACTAACTTCATAAATTACCCTAGTATGAACTAGTTCAAAGAGAGACATCTGCTAAAAGCTTCCATGGGCACGTTCCTCTTGTCTCGTCCCTCCGATACACGCAAGGAAATGCCTGCCAGCTGGCGGCGAGGCGCGTTCTGGTCACGCAGACAGAGAAGGAGAAAGGTGGGCCAACAAGTCGGCGTGTTTCCAACCCTCTCACCTGCACGCTGTGCTGTGATAAATCAGTCGATTCTAAGGTCAAAGGTGACATTGTCCTACACCTAGAGCAGAATTATGAGCTGCCTCTTCTCTGTGCCAGAGATTAATTAATAATACAAACGGATGAGGACGGCAGGTAAAGGTAAGAAGGGAGGGAAGTTAATGTGCTGCACCAGAAGGCAAAAAGGAGTATTTTTCACAGCCTGTCAATGGCGAGAAGACGGCTGAAGGCCGTGTAAATTCCTGCCGTGGAGGTTGACGACACTTCACATCTGGTGCCTTCATATTGCTGGGAAATCAATCAACAGCAGCAACTATAGGCAATGCAGAGACCCGGTGTTCCTCATATCACTCCTGTGTGTGTGTGTGCACACGCGCGTGTCTCCCTTTTTCTCTCTTTTTGAAGATGGGGGGAGCTCTTGCGCCAAAGGATGGTGCTCAGGTGGGTCGGCTTACCTCGGTCGCAGCTGTCCCCAGTGTATCCACTGCTGCATTCACAGTAGGGCTGCCCCAGTCCTGAGAGCCTGCATTTCCCATGCTTGCACTTGATCGCCTGGCAGGGGTTAAACAGATCCTCCTCTTCATCACAGAGGACGCCCCCATGGCCCTCCAGACACTTACAGCTGTAGGAGAACGCATTGATGGGCAAGCAGGTGCCGTGCACACATCTACAGTGGAGGAGGAAGGCAAGAACGGACGTGCATTAGGTAGAGGGGATAAGAATGAAGGGTGATGGAAGGAATAAGAAGGAGACGGGCCAATGGGCTGACTTCCTTCTCTCTCCCCCCTTCCCCCTTGTCTCCTTTCCTTCCTCCTCTGTCCCTCCTTCCCTTCCTTCCTGGGTTTTGCTTTGAAGGCTGGGGTATTTGTGTGTGTGTAACCACCAAACAGCTCGAACTTACTTATTTCCAAGACAGGGGTCATTGGT
Source organism: Potos flavus (assembly GCA_028534135.1). Lineage (NCBI taxonomy): Eukaryota > Metazoa > Chordata > Mammalia > Carnivora > Procyonidae > Potos > Potos flavus. The sequence goes on from CM052899.1 coordinate 163,413,457, forward strand.
CCTCTGGTCACAGAGGGGCCCAGTCCAGCCTTCCTCGCACTCGCAGGTGAAGCCTGACTGGCTGCTGGGCTGGCACGTGCCGTGGGCGCACACCTTCTTGTGGCACGGCTCACAGCCGGGCAGAATGCCGGTCTGCATGGGCACCTTGCGGAAGTCCTGCAGCTCGCTGTTGATGTAAAGGTTGCGGAGGCAGCCGTGGAAGCTGGTGCCGTTCTGCCCGGGCGCCTGGCGCAGGGCCGCCGCTACGTTGTTCTTGCCGGGCATGCCTGTGGAGGGTTACCGGGTCAGTGATTGGGCTCTTGCGGGGGGGGGGGGGGCGGAGCCTCAGCAACTTGCGCCCCGCCCCCCCCAGACCCTTTGAGCTCTTCCAGCAAGATGGCAGTCAGAGTGAGAGTCCTTGAGGACAACCAGAGACCATCAGCCTCCAGGCCTGTGGTTCTCCACCTGGCTGCACGTTAGAATCACCTGGGATCTTTGGAGAACTACTGATGCTTGGAACCTCCGCGCAGACCTACCTCATCAGGTTACCTGGGCAGCGTGGGGGGGAGGGAGAAGAGACGGGTGGTTCTTTGTTTTGATTTGATTTTTGGAAGATGCTCCAGGCAATTCTAATGCACAACTAGAATAAAGAACTACGTTCACTGGCGGCCCGTCTCTTAATTTTTTTTTTTTAAGAGTTTATTTATTTATTTGACAGAGAGAGAGATCACAAGTAGGCAGAGAGAGAGCAGGCTCCCCGTTGAGCAGAGAGCCCGATGCGGGGCTCGATCCCAGGACCCTGAGATCATGACCTGAGCGGAAGGCAGAGGCTTTAAACCACTGAGCCACCCAGGTGCCCCCCGTCTCTTAATTTTTAACATTTGTTTCAAATAAAACCTTACATGGAGGCATCCACGTATAAAACCTCAAAGCAGACCTATTGTAGCCAAAGGCAAGATCAGGAATTGGGGAGAGATCTGGACTTCCCCCTCTCTCCAAATACCTCTTCAAGCCGGACACGCGCCCTAGAAGCCCAGAGCTCCAGGAAGCACAGTGACAGCTGGGGCGACATGCTCGGTGTCACCCCGTAAGACCCGGCTGCAGATCGGCTGATGAGTGAACCTCGCAATCTCGGGGTCATGGTTCCATCCATCCAGTCTTAGGGGGTGAGAGCTGGGTTCACAGTGACCTGTCACCCCAGCCCTGCCAAATTCTAAGCTGGCAACCAATCCGGCTCACCACCGGCAACATCCTGAGCCCAGGGGTGCTGGTCGGAGTCTGAAAAACTCACCCCTGTTTCCTATCACAGCAGCACTTCATCCACGTCGTTTTTATTTTCTTGCTAATTGAGAGCGAAGGCTTCATATGACAAGAAATCAGAAATACAAAAGAAATTCCTCCAAAACCAGAATTTGCAGGCTTTGCATATATAAGTTCCAGTGGTGACAGTCATCTGGTAACCTTCATTTGGCAAAACTGAGGAATCTTTCCATGGCCTAAGCCAGACCCTGAAATAGTTCCTGGATGGGGTCCTGTGTCAGGCAGCCATCCAGACTGCAGTGGGGTTAGGGGAGGGAGCCAGAGGCCTTCAGAGTGGCTGACGATCCCCCCTGGCACTCACACCCTTGGCTCTGCCTGGGCTCTGAGCTTCTGGCTGGAGGGTACAGGCTGGGCAAGACTCCCTTCTCACTCTCCAGAGGATTGGTTGGTTCTAAAGACCTGGACTCTCAGCAATGGCTGGGGCCTGCCTTGTGGCAGCATCACCTTCTCTACACAAAGAAGCTGTGTTTGTGTTCTAGCCAATGTCACCGTCACCAACGTCAGACAGGTAGATGCACAAAACCACCAGGCAGGCTCAGAGTCAAAGTCTTTGTTGTTGATCTGTGTACGCATGAGCCAGTTATTTCCAACCATTGTGGGGCTGAGTCTTCTCATCTGTGGCATGAGGGGATGGACAGGAGCCGTTGTTTCCCAGTCACACATAAGGTCTACCAAAGGTCCATGTTCAGAAGGCGGCTCTCCAGGCCCCATTCTCTTCCCACCTTGACATTCTAGCTGGTAGGAAGAAGTGGGGTGCAGGACTCTAAATGTTAACCCGCAGCTTGGTTGATTTTGATGCAAGTGCTCCCTGGTCATACTTTGACAGGTACTGAATTAGGGGTCTTCACTTTTAAATTCCACAACCTCAGACTTTTAGTCCATGTCCATTTGGCATTGGGAATGGAGTTGCTTTCTAGAGTGGGCTCAAAAAAACTGAAATGTACCATTTCCAGGAAAGCCCAAGTGAAAGAAAATTTCTTGTTCTGGGATAAGTTCTAATTTAATCATATCAATTTGTCATAAATGTATGGACTTTAAGTTCACACAGGGATGGTCTTTTTTCAGACATGCCCGATTTCAAACTCGAAGAAAAAGATGAGCTTAGTTACCTCCCTCTCCTTTGCTAAGTCAGGTTCTCCTGCCTTTGCCACATCCAATTCAGGGTTGGAGTCTTACGATTACATTGTATTTTTTTAATTTGAATTACCCTTGAGACTGCACTCTGATTTGGAAGGAAATGGGTCCACTATGTTCTCTGGCAGTGAGGCTAGAATAAAAGTGGTTTCCTTCAGGCCTGGATGGACAGAGGTACTATCTGGATTCTTCCAGACCCTCTATCCTTAGAAAGACTGGCACTTTTCAATTTGGAATGTAAAACTTTTTTTTTTTTTTTTTTTTTACCTTTCTTGAGAAATGTTCTGACCTAAGCACTCCCCATTTCATAGGGTCCCCTCACCCCCCTCACTGCATCAGAAAAAGGTTTTAAAAGATTCAGTGCAATGGTTTCTGATGAAAGCACAATAAATCAAGTGAAGGACAAGTCCAGAAATAAACAAAAAGCCACAAAACCTAGATTGCTTCCTTTCTGCTCATGTTAAAAAGTGAGTGGCAATGCAGATAGATGGCTCTGGGGTCAGACAGACCAGACCTGGACTCAAATGAGGTCTCTATTACTTCATGGCTCTGTGAACTTGGACACGTTTTGTAAAGTCCTTGCGGCTGCTCCTTAGGGATCACGAAACGAAAATTCATACCTACTGCCTAAAGTCTCTAAGGATTAAGACTGTAAAGAAGCATTGTGTTGGACACATCATATGTGCTCAGTGAGTATAATTTCTTTTCTCTCAAACCACAGGTACATCTATCTGTGACTTGTTTTACCCATCCCAGTGTAATGGTTGTTAACAGTAGTGCAGGCAAGAAATGGAGGCTTCTGTTTTTAAATGCGTCTCATAGTTGTGATTCTCATGAAGCAATGAGATCAGTCAACTTGCTGGGCAGACTTGGTATGCAATACTTTATTCCAATGCACTATGTATGGTTCCTTGAAGACATGTTAGCTTTTCCTACTCTCCTGGGCAAAGAAGGGATATTTCATTTTCAACGCTGTAACCTTTATACCTATGTTAACTTTGTTCCCAGCACAGGGTGGGTACTAAATAAATATTTATGGAATTGAACCAAGATTTTCAATGGTTTCTAAAAATCCAAAATTCTTTCAAAGTGGTAAGATCTTCTAATGCTGAAAATTACAAAAAACAAAAGGGCTCTGGACTTTCAGGACAATTCCAAAAATGCTTTCAAGTTAGTCTTTGAAGGGATAACAAATATGGAGAATCCCAAGGTTACTATTTTGCAGGAAATTAATGCAAACATTGTGAAAATGCCTGTCCTGCTGAGCGAATCAGTTACACTGACCTGCACAGGAACTTTAGCTTACTTCTCTGGAAAATGAGTTGATTTTATCAGTCAATTCACCTCAATCCAATGTGATTTAATTCAATGTAACTCAATTCAACATCACATACTTTCTTGCTTGTTGGCCTGAAAACTGAAATTCTGTATCTCCAGTTTACATTTCCCTTCTTCCCTCCCCACCCCAAGAGAGGAAAGCTCTCTCCTTTGTGGGTCCTCTCCTCTGGGATCCTTCAGAACTTTGCCCACACCTCTGTTCTTCACCTGTTCCTCATCTGCCTTCTGGTTGGTTACAAATAAAGTCCAGAATCTTCACTCTATCATTCCAAACCCTAGTCCTCCTTCCCAATCCTCTGTCTTGTTCATTCACCGTAAGGACTTAGCAAACCAGAAGTACTTCCTGTTACCCCAGTACAAGTTGTACATTTAATTCATTTGTTCATTCATTCATTCATCATTCAGTTTTGTTGATAATTATCCTACCATCTACGAGTTGGCAACTGGTAGCACAGACAATCTGGAATGGGTAAGATCTGACAGAACCTTTTTTCTTTTTCTTTCTAGCATGACACAATAAAAGCAGCACGCCGAGCCCATGTGTTCTTGCTCTCACACATGCACTCTTCTGACTCTTTCTTTTTCCCTAAGACCTTGCTGTGTGGCCACAGGTGTGCTGTGTAATTTTCAGGTCTTGTAAGTAATAGACCTCTTATTTTTCTTCAAAATTTCCTGATGCTTGTTGCTGATGGACCATTTGCAATCATAATAAGAACCATAAGAACCTGTCCAACCATGACATTGGTTATTGATAAGCCGAGACAGACACAAAACAGGTCTCTTGACACACATTCAGGGCTCTTTCTTGTCTATCCTTGCTGTCCATCTTTCAATGACTGATCACTGTATGGTTTGACGGCCATGACACCAAGGATCAACAATTTCAGAATTAGTCTATGATGAGAATCACAGGGTTTTGGGGGACTTACTGGATTTAGAACAGAGCTTACCTCCTACATAGAGGGGAGAGTCAAAATTCAGAGTGGACTGCTTTGACAAGTTTGTGATGATTTTGGGACTCCCTCCATCCACGGAGAGGGAGAGGCTCTGATCCAGGGCAAGTAGCTCCACAATGTGAAAGTTTCCATCATTGATCGTCTCCACGCTACAAAGAAAAAGTAACTTAGCTGATGCTTCCATTTTCTTTTTATTAACCCAAAGAAGTTAAAATATAAACTCCCATAAGCACTTCTTAGGAAAAGATACGCCTACCTGGCATTAATAAAAATCAAGACCAATAACTGATTTAAAAATAGGGGATATTTCAGGGAGATACAATCAATTTCTACTTCTTAGGAATGGATACAAATTAAGTTTGTTTTCCCACTGGGAGAAGTGGAATTGGGTACATTTAATCACTGTCCAATCATATTCTTTCAGGGCCAGGTCTAACAGTCATTCTAAAACTTGAGAAGGCTTATGGATATTCATAAAATGGATAAAAACAAAAAGATTAAGAAACTGAGGTAAATGAAAAATGGGGATTGAAAATAAGACGAAGTTGGGTGCAACTAGCAGGAAGGTGCTATATGGTTTTGAAGTGCGGTTGGAAATCTAATACGAGTGTTAACAGCAGGCAAAGATAAGCACAGGACCAATGCAGGAAACAGGATCCATACACTGCAATGTCAGGGATATACTTACCTCTCACCATGGAGGCAAAAATATGGTAAAATGGAAGTAGGGGTCAAAAGCTAATATACTGGGATATTGACTAGGAAGAATGAAAAAAAAAAGGCTCCAACTTGGAAATACAGGAGCATATGATAAACTGTGAATACCTAATGTTCCCTACATAAGATGATGATTTAAATTTCTGGGTGCTGATACTTAAATTTGCAAATAGGACAGGTCTAGAAAATAACAGAAAAATGTATTGACATTTCTGTATGGTTCTCAGCACAGGTGTCTAATAATATTCCTTTGTTTGCCAACGTAGATTAAAAAGGTTTTTGTGATTTGACCACAGTATAAACCATTCTTCAGAACTGTGAAAACATCTGAAGTTCTTCTGGTCTTAAGTGGTTTTAAGAGTCCACATGTCCAAAGATCTTTGATAACCTGTGTCAGATATCATCTTTTTTAAATGATAAATATTAGATATGCCAATCAATATTTTTACCTTCTACAAATTTAATTATCCCAACACTTGATATCAGTAAAACCAACAGAGGAAACAATATACATGAAAATCATTTACTAAATAAAGTTGTATACCTACTGTTAGTGGTCTTAAATAGGGTTGTCTTCTAAGGGAAGATACAGGGTGGGAATATCAACTAATGGCCAAGCATACAGATTCTGGAGTCAGATAAACCTAGATTTGAATCCTGGTCTTGCATTTATGAAATGTTTGACCTTAGATAAGTTATTGAGTGGCTTACATACTTTGGTCTTCTCTTCAGCTAATGCTAATAAATATTTCTCCCTCTGATGATTAATTTGAGGTCTGTATGAAATGATTTTTTAAAAAGTACAAGGTGAAACATCCAGATATAGAAACTACAAAGTTAAGTGTTAGATATCAGTATCACCATCACTACCACCACTGTCATCATATAAATAATCCAATATTATTCCAGTATCTTCAGGAAGAAATTAGTTAGCTTTATTTTTGATAGGAATTATAAAATAATGCTAAAGACTGGCCAAAATAAAATAACTTCTTTGGGGGCATATCTTGTTCAAGTTACTAAAATTTTAAGTAAAATATTAAAATGAAGATATATATAGAGTGGTGACCAATTGCTTTCTCCTTCGTGAACGTATACATCATGTAAGTGGTTTTATAGGACAGCTCTATGAACACAGACCTTGATTAAATCGTAAATATTAATAATGGGACCTCTTTTTTTTCCTTCACATTTTCAAAGAAAAGGCCATTTGTGCTGGAAAATGGGTTCTTGGTCACACATCGGTCTTAGGCAATCCATCCTGGCATGGCATCACTAATGACGGTGGTTTGATACAGTACAACTGGGCAAGTTACATTAAAGCAGGAACCATATATTCTTTCTGTATTCCTTAATGTATCCAGTAGAGTTGCTGATAAGTAGTACTCAAAATATATACATGTTAAGTAAATGAAATATAAGGGAGATTTGTTAAGAATAACATATAGGGGGCGCCTGGGTGGCTCAGTGGGTTAAAGCCTCTGCCTTCGGCTCAGGATCCTGGGATTGAGCCCTACATCGGGCTCTCTGCTCCGCAGGGAGCCTGCTTCCCCCTCTCTCTCTGCCTGCCTCTCTGCCTGCTTGTGATCTCTCGCTCTCTCTGTCAAATAAATAAAATCTTAAAAAAAAAAAAAGGATAACATATAGGTTTTTTTAAAGATTTTTATTTATTTATTAGAAAGAGAGAGGGGGGAGAGAGAGAAGAGCACCAGCGGGGAGGGGGGGTGAGGGAGAGGCAGAGAGAGAGAGAGAGAGAGAAGCAGACTCCCCACTGAGCAGGAAAGCCAGAGGCAGGGCTCCATCTCAGTACCCCGATATCAGGAAATAAGCCCAAGGCAGATGCTTAACCGACTGAGCTACCCAGGCGCCCCAAGAATAACCTGTAGCTTTCTTTTTTCCTTGTTTTTTTAGTAATATTAACTGGTTTACGGTTATAGATAGTCAAAGGCTTCAAGCACACTTAGGGAAGGACATCTAAAATATGCATTTTATTTAAAAATTTGGATTTTTTCAGTAGCCATATCCTGAAGGAAATGCTAGGCGGTAGATCTGGTTCAGCCTGTCCTAGGTCTCATTAGATCTGTGACATTGGATTAGTGTGACCTCAGGTCATCTTTCTCTGTTTTATTTTCCTCATCAGGGAAATGCAAATACTAAGACTAAAGAATCACACAGTACACATAGGCCAGGTAGTGTGCTAAGAACTTTATGTGTCTTAACTCATTAAGAATCACAACAGCCCTAAAAAAAAAAAAAAAAAAAAAAAAAAAAAAAAAAAGAATCACAACAGCCCTGCCAGTTGGACACTGAGGGGTATGCAATGTGGCACGGCCAGTAGCTAATGAGATTTGAAGCCGGGATCCCTGTTTCTAGAGTATGTGCTTTTAATTATTATGCATCACTTTTATAATAAAAAACCTGAGAAGTACTAGTGAGGTGTGTTCTCACCACTAACAAGCCTTTAATAGGTGACTTTTCTCCCAAATAACCCAAGAATAAAGTTCTATGGAAAATAACCTTATATGATTGTTGCACAAATTGGTATATTTACCAGAAATCATAAAATTGTAAAAAAAAAAATAATAATTTTATAGTAAGAGTTTGAAGGTTATGAGAATGCATATAAGGTATATAGACTTCAAATGTGGATTTGGATTCTATTTTCCCAATTATAAGCGAAATTTAGACTGATTAGATGTTTTTTCTTCCCAAAACTTTAAATCTAATCTGATAGTTCCTGAAATTGACCAGAGTTATCACTAAGCTTGATTCCATTTATATTTCCCAGCAATTAAATGAGGCCTCACCATGGCCTTCCGACAGGTAAGTACTGTAATAATCAATTTAGATTCTTTGCTTTTTAAGATGACAGTGTGTGTATGAGTCTGAGGAGAATATTTCAGAACTAAGAATATTCGAGGGGCGCCTGGGTGGCTCAGTGGGTTAAAGCCTCTGCCTTCGGCTCAGGTCATGATCTCGGGGTCCTGGGATGGAGTCCCACATCGGGCTCTCTGCTCAGCGGGGAGCCTGCTTCCTCCTCTCCCTCTGCCTGCCTCTCTGCCTACTTGTGATCTCTGTCAAAAAAAAAAAAAAAGATTCTTTAAAAAAAAAAAGAATATTCGAAATCGGTGTTTCATGCTGCCTTCTAAAACATGAAATACAACTGAGCCTCATCGATTTTCCTGTCTATCACGGTCATTCCTACCTATCCACTCACAATGCATAACATCCTTTTGGTTTCTGAGAAGTATTGATAAACTCTCTTTCACTACTCCCCAGGGAACTATATATTGGATGACTCATGAGAGTTGCAAGTGAACCACTTAACATTGAGCCTTTCCCCTGGGAACGTACATTGACTTTATTACCACTATTATATATTTAGTTTTACTACACTTACCTATTAGTGGAGATTTTGGTTTCTCAAATTTCTAAGTGGATGTATGAAAACAAAGGAGTTACTCAACTAGGTCTTGTGGTTGGCTATAGAAAAAGAGGTTAAAAACTCAGGGCTTAAAAGAAGAGGAGCTCTAACTTGCCTCTGATTTTCTTTCTTTCTGCAGGACACAACAACAGTGGCATTTTTATCATTCTGTTTCAGGCATAAATCTTAAGGTAATTCGGTGGTTCAATAAAGATGAACAGTTCACTTGGCTTATGTGAGCCCTAGCTTTTCATCTTAAAAATTTAAAGTATCTGTTGTCATATTCTGTGCAATGGAACAGGAGTCGGAAACCAGACAAATTCAACTGGTCATCTCATTTTGATTACCTCTCGGATGGGGATACTTCATCTTGAAGTGGGGATGGTAATACAGTATTTCCCTGCCTACCTATTCAAATCAAAAGGAACGGAGGTCAAGGAGATTAAAGGTATTAATTGCACGTGCATAAGAGTTTTCAAAAGGATGTTTTACAACATGATTGATGGATCAAGTCAAGCTGCATTTTAATAAGTGCTTTTGAGGCAAATTACCTCATTTAAATAAAAATGCACTACATAAAAAGGGACTTGTAGATTTGAACATACAATAAGAGTCCCATGTAAGGCAATAATATTTGCATTTATTCTTCATTATCTAGATTTCTCAGCATCAAGAATAGCCATAAAGCAGCAGCATCACCAATGACTGTGAGCCTACTCTGTGCCTAGCAGGATAGCAGAGGCTTTATGTTTGTTACTTCCAATTCTCCCAGCCACCTGTGAAACACATGTATGATTCCAACTGCTTAGGGGAAGAAACGGAAGTGGTGAAGAGATGAAATAACTTGTTCAAAGTTCCAAAGCTGCTTAACAGTGCTGCCTTCCCATATGGCGTATCAAGAATGGCTGAGTCTGTGTCTTGGCCATGAGACCAAGGAGATTCTATTGTGGGTCTCTCCGATGAGACTCCATTCTCTTTCCTGTCCCTCTTCTTCTCCTTCTTTTTAATGTAAACCTGTAAATTGCATAACCCAGAGGCTATATAGCCAACCAAACCTAACAACTGGCAGGGAAAAGTTCCCTGATGTTGTGCTGTTCCGTAAATCCTGAACCTGTTCAGTGCATGGTACACAGTCCTGACCCTTTGTAAGATGGTTCATCTCATTTCTGCATTTAAAAACATTAATTAATTTTTAAAAATCGAAGCCTAGTTGACACAATGTTACATTAGTGTCAGGTGTACAAAATAGTAACCCAACAACTCTAAACATTATGGTGTGTTCATCACAAGTGCAGCTACACCATCTGTCACCACACAATGTTATTTTAGTACCACTGACTATACTCCTTAGGCTGTGCCTTTTATCCCGTGACTTATTCATTCCATAACTGGAAGCCTGATTTCCTCATTTTTAAATAGTAGTTGACTGTGTTTCCAAAGAAGCTGTCTGGTTTGGAAAATTACATTAATCTGAATCTAAAGAAGCAGCATAACATTTTTATTAATTTTTTAAAATTTCTGCCTATTTAGATGAAGAAAAGTCACTTTGAAGGGCAATTATTAGTCTACTTGAGAAAAAAAAAAAGTGTTACTCCAACCCTACCTGAGGGCTGTCATTTGTTCATGGCATTATTACCAAGTCCCTTTTTATGCTATTCTCTAAGCACTATAAAAATTCTGCATGTTTGTGATATTCTACTTTATTCACTTGTTAAGTAGCTTATGTCTTAAGCTACTGTTGTTGCTCAGTCCTTAGACAGCAGGGTGCTGGCAAATATATAACAATTGGCTCTCTGAAATAAGAAAAAGAGCCTGCGCTTGTAGCATTTGCTGACTTCTGTGGTGGACATACTCGCAACAAGGCTGGTTTCAAGGCCAACCTCAAGCATGAGGTCATGGAATTTGGATATGGGAAGAGATGTACACCATCGGTTCTCAGAGCACAGCTCAAATTGTGCTCCCTTCATAAGAGCATCAGTTGGGAACTTGTAACAATGAACATTTGGGGGGTCATCCAAGATCTGAATCAGAAGCGAGAGGTAGACCAGTCATCTGTTCCTTAACACACTTTTCAGGTGATTTTGATGCAGGCCATTGGAAAACAACAGCTCCTCACCACTACACATGCAGGGCTAGCCTTGTTAGCAGTATGCAGGTCTGTAAGAAATCTCAGTTTTCTGTCAGATAGAAGAAATAAAATGAGAAAATGCACACATGCTACTTCAGTTCTGCGAAGAAGGAATAACTACTACAGCTTGGGTTTTCTCAAACACACTTAAAAACTGTGTTAACTACTCTCTCTAGACAGGTTCTCATATCAATTCATTCAACACACTGACATATAAAATGAAGCCTTTTAAACCAAAAAATATCATACAGAACTAACTTAACGTGCAATTATTTCCCCCTAATTTTATCAGATTTCATTTACAAAAATAAACAAAATCCCTTTGCATCTATGTTGAAGATTAACCACGCAACTGAAAAGACACACCTGATACACAAAATTATTCCCATATGCAATATTCCAACAGCACACTAAATAAATGCACAATTTGGAAAGTAAGTTTTCACTAAAGTAAATGTTATATAACATAAAATCATGCCATTAAACTGAACAAATTCTCTGGTGTAGAATATGTAAAAATACTCCCTTTTAAGACATGAGTGTACTTTTAATAATGTTATGTAAAGCAGAAACACATCAAGATTTGAACATTTAATTCAAGCAAACAAAGTAATTATTAAGCAATTTATGGGAAGCTGATGGCAACAGTGTTTTGATGGGTTTCTCGATAATAATGGAGAAGTAATATCTGTCATCAGAGGTCACATTTTAGTAAGTCCTGAGCAAGGTCAGAGGTGTTTGAATAAATGCCAGAAAATGGTAGGCGCAGAGTTAAGAGTTGGAACAAATTTCTACTTAAAGGTAAAGGAAAGAAAAAGAGTAAGAATAACTCCGTTACGCTTATGATGCCCAAGAAGATGGTGGTGCCTCTCAATGAAATTAGGAATGTGACAGGGACATGGGTTTGGGTGAAACAAAGGAAATGAACTCCATCTCGGACATTCTAACTTAATGATCCCAATAGCTAGCATTGTTTACTATTTGGTATGTGTTGTTCTAAATATTTTCTCATGTATCAAATCATAACATTCTTACTACAATCCTACAAAGATGGAACTATGATTTATTATACCCATTTACCAGGTGAGGCCCAGACTGCTTATGCAATTTACTCATGGCACGCAGTGAGTAGATGGCAGAGCTGGGACTCGAATCAAGGCAGACTGTCTTTAGAGCACCTGCTCTTTTCTATTTAATTTTAGTTTTGAGAGCTAATGACATTCAAATGGTTCAAAAACTGAAATGCTATAAAGTGGTATTCATATACAAATCTTGCTTCCACCCCAGTCTTTCCTCTTTATTCCTAGTTTTTCTTTATGCAAACACATAAAAAATAAAAAAAAAATATTTACCTACCTTTGACACCATTTAGTTTTTTTTTCTTTTCAACTGAGCACTATACCTTGAAAATCTTCCAATATCCTACATAGAGAACTTCTTCCTTCCCCTCCTCCCTCCCTTCCTCCTTCCCTTTACTTTTTAACAGTATATGCCATTGTGTGGATGTACCATAGTTTATTTAGATAGAAACTTGTGTTGTTTCCTAACTTTCATTTTTACAAGCAATGTCACAGTGAGTACAAGTGCACATGTCAATTATCTTCAAGTCTATCTGTGGCATAAATTCCCAGAAAGGGGATTTCATAGGTCAGGGAGTAAATGTATTTGTAATCTGGATAGTTATTTTCAAACAGTCCTCTATAGACACTGTAAACAATCTGTACTTCTAGTGTTATGGTATAAGGATAGAAGATACAGACTGTGGACCCGGAGAAACAAACTAAGGGTTTTAGAGGGGAGGGGGTTGGGGGGATGCGTTAGCCTGGTGATGGGTATTAAGGAGGGCACGTATTGCATGGAGCACTGGGTGTTATACGTAAACAATGAATCTTGGAACACTATAGCAAAAACTAATGATGTACTGTATGGTGACTAACATAACACAATTTAAAAAAAAAAGGAATGGAAGATACACTTTCAAGTCCTCTGCTGTACTCCAGAAAGAGATACTAGGAAAATTTTCTTGTCTTGTTACAAGGTAGATGAGAATGAAGACAATGTGAGTGGAGGAGTGAGTACAGAGCTGAGTTTGGAATTTCAGCCTCAGAGGGACCTTACCGGATATGTGCTGTATCATTATTTATAGATAGGATTTCTGAGGCACAGGAAGATTAAGTGTCTGTTCCAAGTTTATCCACTAGTAATTGGCCAAGCCTAGATCAGAACAGATTTCTTAGCCACTATAATTTTTTACTTGTCAAATATTAAATCTCCTAGTGTGTTGAAATAATTTAATTGTTCTCTATAGCTTCTATTTCACAGAAACATTTTTTATATTCCATAATGGTGTATGAATATATTCATATGTATAATATGCACATATTATATACATAATCCATATCAATCAATCATCTCTCTACTTGAATCCTAGGTAATTGCTGCTTTTATTTTACTTAAAAATAATGTGATGACTTTTCTTGATTTTTGTGCCATAAACCAAAAAGCAAGAATTAAATGAAAACTGTGTTTTCCTTGGACCTCACAACAGGTGTCTCCATTAGATGATCTGCAAGTAGAGAAGTGGACTTCTGGTTCATAATGAAAAGTGTACCATGTGATATTATTCTTTTTTGGTAAATGTCCCATGGTATGCTCTACTGTTTGTTAGGCAAAAATGGTAAGAACATAAACTCAAAATAAGCTCTTAAGTAACTTCTCATTGTGATATAATCACGTGGGTTTCTACAACTTATCTAGAAACACTTTAAATATATTTTATGTGAACACTAACTTTAATAAGCCAATCTCAAGAATCTTTACTATGGTTTCTGAGAGTTCTATGCTCTTTTGTAGCATACACTAGAACAAAAGAGAAAATTTTAAAAAAATGAAGCACAAAATCAATATTCTGAAACTTTTTGATGGGCTGAAACAAATTGAGGCTACATAATTTAAGGTCTAGCAATATCTAAAATGTTGGCATTAATTCATCACCATTTGGGAATGAAATTCATATTCCCTTTGGAAACCAGTAATTATGCGTTTGTTTCCATGCTCTAAATATTCCCAAGTGGGTTAGCTCACCACTAAAAGGACTCACTGAATTCCATTCATGGCTTCAATTGCCATCGACTTAAAGGCTCAAATAGGATGTGAAGGCTTTTAAAACTCATCAATACATACGTCAAAAATGTAGGGGCCAGTTTCTCCAACTTTATGTCCCAATCATTGCCCCGAAATTTGTTGCCAATCATGTTTGGCTTACAGATGCATTTTGTTCACCACATATTTAAAAAAACTGTGAATCAATACTTTAAGGATGGAATACTTTGAGGATGGAATACTTTATATTAAAAAAATATCCAGATTTATGCCTTTCCTTGAAAAATAAGAGTTCTAGTAAAACCGGGGCCCACATCTTCCCATGGCAGCATCCAGGGGGAACTGAGTGGACACAGTGTGGGCCTGTTTTGACAAAAGTTTGCTTTTAGTTCACTCCAGACACAAATGCTATTATGTTACCAACCTCGAGGCTGTTTATAATAGAAGTTATAATGTAACTTTAAAAAGTTAGATCTTTTCAAGAGTCAAATCATGAGAATATATTTTTCTCTGGCAACTGCCCTGATTAGTTCATTTAAGCTACCTGCCTGAAAGAAACTGTGTATGACTTGTGGCCTTGCTCTAACTGGTGGCAGTAATTTGTACAGGTGGATAAGTACAGTAGGTAACTTGTCTGTAAGACTATAGTGAATTGGTCTTGAGATCCAACAGAGGCCTCGGAAGGTTTATCTCTTGGAAAAAGCACATATCAGGCAAGACTTATGCCCCATGAATACCGCTCCTTTCATAACTTCAAAATATCATCAATCTCATTACAGTATTAGAAAACTTACAAATTAAATAACACTACCAATCACATATTCTATGTATCCATTAGTATATTCTGTGTAATCTCCCTAAGAGAAAGGGCTTTGTTCCTTAAAGCTTGGATCCGTGCCTGGCACATAATAAGTGCTCAGTAAATATGCACTGCATGAAAGGTAACGTTAAATGACTCACTGTGCTGGGTCTCTTGCAGTTTCTTCCCTAGAGCTACTCTCCACCTGTCTTCACCCTGCTCTGGGCCCTGGGAGGCTCAAGAGCAAACTATACTATTGTCATCAGTAGATTTCTTTTTTTCTGGAATCCGATTTGATCAAAAGGGAGCCTGGGCAAGGGATCGTCGGGCAGAAGAAAGTGAGGTTGGATATTTAAAACCCTGGTGCTTTCTCTGAGGACTGACCACATCCTTTCCTTGAAGGTCACAGCTGCTGCCAGGCAGTCTGAGCCACAAGCCTATTCTCAGCATGGATTTCCAGAACTGCTGTCCCCACTCACCCCTTCAAGCATGGGGGGAGTAGCTGTATCCCTCTTTACTGGCCCCCGGTTACTGTGCGCTCTCTAACAATCTTTATAAGAAGTCCCCTTGAGAATCTCTCCTCCATCATCCAATTTGAGGATGACCTCTGTTCCTGCTAGGCTCCTAAGTAATACACTTATCATAACGGCTGCTGTGGCCCAATTATTCCCTCCACTCGCCATTACAGAACAATAGAGAAACAACAGCTTTTCACCGAACCACTGTTTTCACCTTTACCAGTAACTGAGAGACCTTCACCTGTAAATGGCAGAAGCTGGGTGCGATCCGGTGTCGTAGCTGGCACGGACCCGCCCCCGGTACAGTTCGACGGCAATATGGTCCTTGTCACCCTTATACAGGAGGATTCCGCTGTCTTCATCTGTGGCAATCTGGGAGGAAGTGACCCTGACATTAGTAGGTCACACAGTCATCCACACGTACGTCACCAAAAAGAAGCAAGACTGCTCGTGCAGAGTTTTTACTGCAGCTTATTTTTTCCTTAAGGCTATGAGAAAGTAATAATGCAAGGCACATGGAAATGATGACTTGAAAGGTGACCTGTTCCTAAATTATTTTGATGCAAATAAATTCGTAAAGAATTAAAAAAAAAAAACCAGTAACAGATACTCAAGTCAACACCATGGGACGTACTTAAAACTTTCTCTGCTGGAGGTTTTCATTTACTTGGTCTTTTTGCTTCTAGTCTTCACAGTTAGGGCACAAATGGGGAAAATCTCTGTTTTTTCTCCTGCTTTTTTGGCCTTTTGGGGCTTGTAAAGGACCAATTCGATAAAAATTAGGACTTAACGCCTGAACCCCACTAGGTACTTCTTGTAACAATCTGGTGAGGCAAATGCTGGAAGGGAAGGACGAAGGCTTTTTAAAGAAGGTCTGCTTGACTTCCTGAATCCTATTCTTCATGGCTGTAAGAGCTCCTGTCCTCGCTGGAGTGTCAGGATAAGCCAAACAAGGAATGGCATCTTTTGGAAATTGGCTAAAGTCATTTGAATTCAAAATACATTAAAATATTTTCCTTACCAGATAAAACAAACATGCAGCCCCAGTGTGCCCCATGTGTCCTGAATTCATAACCCCTCATCTAGTCTCACGTCCTCTGCAAGGGTCTGACTGACTTACTCAAAGGGACAAGGTGATGTGGTGAAAAGTCTTACAATAACATTTAAGTTTGTTCATTTCATGTCACTTTTTTTTTTAAGATTTTTTATTTATTTGAGAGAGAAAGAGAATGAGAGAGAGAGAGAACAAAAGCCAGGGGTGGTGGGCAGAGGGAGAAGCAGAATCCTCGCGGAGCAGGGAGCCTGATGCAGGGCTCCATCCCAGGACTCTGGGATCATGACCTGAGCCAAAGGCAGACGCTTAACCGACTAAGCCACCCAGGTGCCCTCATGTCACTTCTTAAAGGTTCTGGGTAAAGCGTTAAAAGGCACTGGTTGAATATTTTATCAGGGTGTGTGATCTCACCTGTGCTCTCCTCACCTGCAGCTTTCCTAAGAAAAGCCCCCACCCTGTGCAGACCCTGAACTCGGAGTCATAAAAATAAATGAATAAAATGCCGTCACTAGAGCACAAAACATGTTTTGTTGCTCTCTCTCTCCTCTTTCTCTGTTTCATAATCAAATAGTGAATAAAAATACCTAGTTCCCATTTAGTTTCAAAAAACACAAATGTTGGAGAGAAGAATAACTAACGCTTTTCACACAGCATTTTCTGTCTTTGTGTTATGAGGACGATAACGATAAAGAGAGATACATTCTCTCTTTAATAAAGAGAATCATTCATGAACTACCATGGATGTTGATGATTTGAAGCTGAATGTGGCTTAGGATGAAATCAGCTCTTGCTCCCGGGACACGGTTTACCTGGAGGGTGATGTTCGTTTGAGGCCGGACCTTGGCTGAAGGAATTTGAAGATAAGACTCTTTGTTGACAAAATTCACGCTGACCAGCTTTTCACACTTCTCTCCCTGGTAGCCTGGCAAACACTGGCAGATGGGCTCATTTATCCTGATGATGCACTGAGCTCCATTCTGACAGTCGAAGTTATCACAGGGGCTGGTGCGAGGGAGGACCATGGGTGGAGAAAATTCACAGAACAAGCCGCTAAAAAAAACAGCAATAATACATTGCTTTTACTTAGTTGCTGAGATGAGGTGAAGGCTTTCTGCGAGACGGAACTTCAAATACAAACCTCCGTTTCTACGTTTACCTGTAACCTTCGGGGCAGATGCACGTATAGCCATTCACTGCATCCGTGCAATGGGCCCCATTTTTACACTTGTGATCTTGGCAGTCATCAAAGTCAATGTCGCAGTGCTCGCCCACGTACCCTGGTGTGCAGTCGCACCTGTTTGAACAAGCACGTAAATAGTTTCACATCCAAATGAGCCAAAGTAAGGAAAACGGTTGCATATCATCTAGAAAAAAAATTGGCACTGTTTTGCAAACGTATTGAGTACACCTAAAACCACTGTAGCCTTGTATGTCAACTACACTTCAATAGAAGTTAAGTGAAAACGAAAGCAAGAATGCAAAACTCATGTGGAACAGGCTCATGGAGCCCCCAAATTAATGGAGGCCTAGAAAACAGTTATTCCATGATTTCTCACCATGATCTGTCAGAGGGATGGTAAGGACTCTGATGATATTGAGCCTCCACAACCCCAATGAGCACAGAATTGCACCCACATTCCTCCTTCCCACCCATCCTTCCTTCTTTCCTACTCTTTATCATGTTTGCTTTCCTACTTCCCTCCTCCCTTCTTCCTTCCCCCATCTCCATCTTCCTTCACTTCCTCTCCCTCCTTCCCTCCTCCATTGTCTCTCCCCTCCCTCCCTCTGTCCCCACTATTTTTGCCTATAGTGTCCTCTGTTTTCATTGCTGATTCCTTTGACCAGTGGAGACCAAAAAAAAAAAAAAAAAAATTGCTATGTTGTAAAATTTACTAAGAATATTAAACATATTTTAAAAATAATTAACGTTTTTGTTTTTTCATAGAGAAGGGATATATTGGAATAAAATAGAATTTTATGAAAAAATTCATGTCAACATTGGGAACACTAACTCATAATGAACCAGACAATCATTATGGTAGAGAGGGACTGACCTAACGCAGTAGGACAGGGAAACTGATTTAAAAAAAAAAATTCCTGGGGCCAATTCCACCGACAACTCTTAGCCTGTTCGTTCATTGTGGTGGCACAAGGTAAGATGGTGTCTCAGCCGCACTGACAATGAAGAACCAGGGGTAATATACACATGGCGTTCTATCTTTTTTTTTTTTTTAAGATTTTATTTATTTATTTATTTGATAGAGAGAAAGAGAGAGATTACAAGCAGGCAGAGAGGCAGGCAGAGAGAGAGGGGAAAGCAGGCTCCCTGCTGAGCAGAGCCAGATTCGAGGCTCGATCCCAGGACCCTGAGATCATGACCTGAGCCGAAGGCAGAGGCTTTAACCCACTGAGCCACCCAGGCGCCCCTACACATGGCGTTCTTCGAGTACGTCCTTCTTGCCATGCCTTGTTCTAACCACTTGGCATATATGGATTCACAGAATCCTTCTCGAGGGTCCTGGATTCACTGAATCCTTCTCCAGAGTCTACTGCTTCACTCAACAGGTGAAGGAACTGAAGGACAAACTGGTTAAGGACCTTACCCAAGGGCATTCAACTTGTAAGTGCCACAGCCAGGTGGGAGGTAGGAAACTCAAGCAATCTGACAAGAGAGCCCGGATTTCTCACCACTGAAGGCACTCTATAGCTGCCGGAGGAAAAAGCAGCATGGCAGGTGCAGTGGTTTTCAAAGGATGCTCTGAAGAGCTATAAGGGACCAGAGAAGAGGAGGAGGCTTTTGGCAGCTTCCTGCTTCCCTCCTGTCTCCTGCAACACTCTCCAGTTGTGATTGACTAGTTTTACACACTGGGCTTCCATAAGCATTTCTGTTTGGGGTTTAAGAGAGGGCTCCCTGACTTTAGAGAGACAAAAAAACCAGGAACCGACAGTTTATTTAGCTTTATCGAATTTGGACTTTGCACTTACACAGAACGAGGTTTGTATCCCAGCTTCATCTTTACATGTATGCAATCTTGACTAACTTACTTAAACTTCTCAGGTGTTTGTGTCTTCATCACAGTACAAAATAATTTCTATCTCATGGATTTGTTAAAAGATTAAATAAAAACACTAGCTGTAAAAGACTCAGTATAGTGGTTTGATATATAATGCATGACCAATAATTGGTAAGGATTTAAACAATACTACTAAGTTTTCATAATTCTATAAAAGTCTTTGTGGTTTAGTCTTGACTAATTTTCCAGTTTTCTATTTCAAAGCCATTAGGATTTAAATGAATGAGGATAATTAAAAACGCCCAAATGAATGTGGACATTACTGAACACCAAGGGTTTTCTCTGAAAAATGCAAAATCGGGATTTAAGAGTTACTGGAAGACTGATGAATTAAAATAAATGGGGGTACAGAACCTCTAAGGAGAACAGACTTTCAGCTCTGTGTGTATGAATTAGGAAATAAAATGAGATCACTGCAGAAGCATTCTTGCTCTAGAGCCAATGGTTTTAATAGTAAATCATAACAAAGCAAAGTAAACAACACCTCTAAAGTTAAATGGATCTTAAGTGGCCATATATGTCCTCAAATAGATGGACAAAGTCTGAGGAGAGAGCTTTCCATCAATGTTAATGTGAGCAGAACCACTGAAATGCCAGGCATTAAAAGAAAGAAGAAATGCTCTGAAACACTCTGAATTATTTATCTGAGAAAAGAAATCAAAGTAAAAGATAAGAGAACCACACACTCACCACCAGTGGCTGAGAGCTATTTTATATTCTCTTCTCTACAAATACTATTTTTCAAGCCCATTAGTACTTGTTACGACCAACCTTTTTTTTTTTTTTTGTCTTTTCTTGCTCCTCAGATCAAATTTCAAAACAGAAGAAAATATTTAGTTAAGGATTCCTTAAGGTTTGTATTATCAATAAAACCTATCCCACTCTCTCAGCCCTATATCAGCCAAGGAGTGAGGAAGAAAGCGAAGACTATAAAATATTCGGCGGAGAAGCTCAACAGCTGACTAAGGAAGATGCATGCTTGAAAATACTGCCTATGGCATATCATGGTCTAAAAATATCTCAAAGCAATTTAGGAGATTTATGAGGTATATAATAAAGCAAGAAAAGTAAAACCAGCTCTGCTGGTTTAGTAATAAGAAAATGAAGTTGAAGAAACAGTAGGGTTTGTCCAAACAACATCTGTCCGAAGAGATTTTCTTTAGCAGCTTCATATAGTTTGGGTTTTTAAGCCCATTTTCTTTTTGCAACTCCCTCTCTCACAATGTGGAACTGTTTATAATATGGGAGGAAAAGTGTACACCGTGACTTCCCTGCTTTCTGCTAAACTACATACAGCCATAAAACAAGCTCACAAATTATGACAGAAAACAATGGGTGCCCAAATCAGCTAGCCCATAAGCCAGGAAGATGCACTTCTGCGTGTGTAATTTAATCGGCGGTAAGAGAAGATACTGAATGAAGGAGTAGTCTTTTTGAAGAAAAACTCCCTCATTTTTTAATGGTTTCCATTAAGTCCCAGAAATTCTTTATCTTAGAATCACGATGTGCAAAGTCCTCTGACATGAGCAGGGCAGATAAGCCGTTCTGGAAAACCACTGCTTTCCTGATTAATTTCTTTGAGAAATGATAGTATTTGTTACATATGTCAGCGGTGGCTTTTCCTTTTTTTCCTTTTGCTTTTCTTTCTTTCTTTTTTTTTTTTTTGTAAGTGGTGGATTTTCATTTTGCTAAATTCAATTGTGGGCAGATCGAAGACATTAGGAGTTAAAACAATTCACGTACAGTACTTGGATGAACAGGATGCAATGCAGAATCTTGTATAAACAAAGATTTCAGGAAAACCTCTGGTTTTTGCATTAGATTGTAAACTAAAATATAATGAAAAGTAGAATCAAAGATATTCTCTTGTTTTTTAATAAGGTATCAAATGGAATCAGTGGGTACTGAACTATATTTGTATATATAAATTTTTTAAAGATTTTATTTATTTATTTGAGAGAGAGAGTGGGAGGGGGAGGGAGAGAGAATCTGAAGCAGACTCCATGCTGAGTGCAGAGCCTGACGCGGGGTTCGATCCCACCACTGGGAGATCATGATCTGAGCCAAAACCAAGAGTTGGGTGCTTAACTGACTGAGTGACCCAGGCGCCCCTGTATTTTTATATTCTAAAATTGTGTTTGCATATTCTAAAATGTTAAACCAAAGTGAATAAAAAATAATTATGTAAATAAAATGAGAACAAGCATTTTATTCAGATTGATTTTTTTTAATTTTTATTTTTTTTAAGATTTTATTTATTTATTTGACAGAGAGAGATCGCAAGTAGGCAGAGAGGCAGGCAGAGAGAGAGGGGGAAGCAGGCTCCCCGCTGAGCAGAGAGCCTGATGTGGGGCTTGATCCCAGGACCCTGAGATCATGACCCGAGCCGAAGGCAGAGGCTTAATCCACTGAGCCACCCAGGCGCCCCATTCAGATTGATTTTTGAAAGGCAGGTCTGGAGATACTGACCCCACCTTCCATTCAATTTAGAGTATCTGATAATCTGTGGACAACTACCAAAAAGTTCCAGTTCCAGCTCAATTCCCATCTTATGAAACTGTTCCCCACTTGAACAGTCTTTAATTCTTTGAATCCTATGACAATTATGCCTGAGTCATTTCACTGAGAACATAATGTATGTGAATGTGAGCAGCTATGAAACACTAAATAAGATGGTGGTATTATGACGTGTCCTGACCCATGGCAGGTGCTCAATCAATAATGGGTAAAAGAACAAATCATTCTATTTGCTACTTGTCTGATATGAGCACAGCTCCGCTCTTGAACCCAACTGTGTCATTCCTGAGAATCCAACTTACCTTCTGTAACAAACCAACTGTAATGTTAATAAACTACAAGACGTCTCAGAAGTAACCTGTATTCGAAGAATCACCCAACTGGGAAATAGAAAACCCAGCTCCCACCTCTGCCAATGAATAACCTTGAGATCTTTGGACAGCCACCAGCCTGTCTGGGTCCTGTTTTCCTCATGTTTAAAATGAAGAATTTGGACGAGATGATCTCTAAATTACTGTCTGCTCTAAGAAGAGAAGCTGCTGTTGATAGACCCTTAAACTAGTTCAGGATTGTGGCAAAGGAATAATTGAATTTGATACCAAACATATTTCAGGCAGATTACTGAGGAGGAAAAAGAAGTAATTTTAAAGTTCTGGGTTCACTTGAGGGAGCCCTCTATCGAGAATGACTGTCTGCTTTATCATCCCACACAAGACAAACGTAAGGTGAAAGGGGTACTATTAATAACAATGCTGAGACAACAGGCAGAAACTGGGACTGTCCCCGGCCATTCTGGGACATACGGTCACTCCAACTTCCTCACCTTGGACAGTTAAGAATTGGTGCAGACCGAAAAAAAAAAAAATCTCAGTTACATTCAATTAATGTAACTTTCCCTACTTACCACAACCTTACATTCAGATAATAAAACACCTAGTAGATGTTACAAATTTATTTGGCTTGCAAATACATTTAAGTAAACACAGTCAAGGTCTACTTTATTTCATGCATGACTTCCCAGGAAGAGCCAGGAAACAAACGGAAATGCTGTCTTTTCTTTCCTGTACTAAAAAAGTCCATGCTGTAGAGGAACATTTATAAAAATGCCACTGACACTGGAGGATGTCTCTTTCATGCTGAGCAAAAGCTTGAAGTGAGGTCCTGAAAGGAAGGTGAGGAAGACAGGTTCCCCACCCCTATCCCACCCTCACCCCCGCATTGTGAGCCCCAGGACAGCTCTGACTTACTTGAATCCCTTTGGCATGAGGATGCACTTGGAGTCGTGCTGGCAGGGGTTCAGGTCCTGGGCACAGAAGTCCAGCTTCTCCTCACACAACTCGCCTGTTAACATGGCAAACGGTGTTAGTTCACAGAGAAAGGTTAAAAGGCTTCCCGCCAGCAGGCTGTCATGGGCCTCAGAGGTTAGCACAGCTTGTGACTGGGGAAAAAATAAATCACAAGATATGGAAGCAGACGATCCAAAATGCTGGTTATGCTGCTAAATAGGCTTATGATTTGGGACAACACAACTATTGTGGTTTGTAACTAATATGAGCCCCTTTAGAATATACTACTGGAATGAGGAAAAGGAAATCTGAATGCTTTTTGTTTCTGTGGTTTCATTTATGCTAATTTGGGCTTTTTATTAAGGTATAGCATATACCCTAAGGATAAAAGAATAGCTAGTGAATATTTACAAACCGAACCCATTCATGTAACCAGCATCCACATCCAGAAACACACCATTTACCAGCATCCCAGAAGACTGACCCCAAGGGTAAGTAACCGCTATCTTAACAGGACCAAACATTAGTTGTGCCTGCTTCTGAATGCGACATAAATAAAATCATTTGGTATGTACCCCCCTTTTATGTGTGGCCTATCCTGTTGTTTTATGTTTGGAAAAGTAATCCTCATATCGTCATAGTCTCCAAGGTCTTATAAAGTCTGGAAGAGAAAGACTTTGTTTCTCTCTTATAACTTAATTGCAACAGCTCAACGGAATACTCCTTAGTTATATCCACTGAGACAGGACAAAGCAAAAGGAGAATCAATCAGAATAAAGGACATACACTTTTTTCCTGAGTATCAGTTAGCTCATAAAGAATAAATTTTATCAATACATGAGAGCTAAACGCATAACCATGCAGATTCTAGACACTCGATGTTGAATTACATATCTGAAAACCTCTTAAGAATGTCTTCAGTTATAAATAATATGGTCTATTTTGTCTTAGGCCAAATATGATTTTCAGTGAGACTTTCCCAATCATTGTGTGAGATAACAAGTAACTAGAAAGATATAAAATTTAAAAGCTCTCCCCTTTGCTACCTTACCTCTAAATCACTTTTTAATTGTGTTATATATAGTAAATGAATGAATAAAATGACACAGTTAAACGGAGCTGTTCATTTACAAGAAACTATTAGAACTTTCATTCATTTGAAGTGTGTGGATTTAAACAGCATTAGTTAAAAATCAGGAGTTTGCAACGCATTCCTTTGTTGTAGGACTGTCCTTTTAAGGAAAAACTTTGCTACCTGGTAGAAAGAGCTGCTTAGCAAATCAATGTGGCATATTATTTCCACTTCAAGATCTGTATCCATGATGCAAATATGTAATAGTACTCAGTTATTCTATCAGTTTGATGTATGGTAAGTTAGGTTTTTTTTTTCCGTCTCTTGAAGTGAACTAATTACACCGAAAGTCTCATATATTTCTTCTACAAGAAGGCTATCTGTGTCTCTAGATTTGTGATACAACAAGGTTTAAACAACATCTACATGATGAGCTATTTTTAAACAGGATTTAAAGCTTTTCACTTTCAATTAGTTTTATTTTAAGTAATACCGCTATAATGAATTCATTCATTATAATGTATCCGCCTACCATGATGAATTCACTTTTAGTTTTCTAATCAAATCTATTCGGTTGGATACAGGCTGCTTATAGTAGTCTATAGACAAAGCAGTTTGTAATAACTGATGATAGAGAGGGACCGTTTAAGATATAAACAAAAACATGTATTTTTCACTCTATACCCAAATGAGAAATTGTTTTAAAAATTAAAAGAAAAGGGGGAAATGTTTAACTTCTTATTCACTTGGATCCAATCCAACCCAACCCAATCCAATCAAGTTGACCTAAACCACAGTTCGTTGAGGATTTACTATATGATGCTGGGCTGGATTCTGCAGCCACAAGGACATATTTAATGGGCTCTGCCCTCAGCCAGCTCCCAATCAACCAGTAGAGAAAGTCTGAGCTGGAGATAGAACATAGGGAGATTCATTCCTGAGAGAAGACATTAGAGTTGATCTTTTATTCTTCATCACGTGTTTCTTCCTAAACTTGATGTGGAAAGCAGTGAGAAAGGAGGTGGTTCTAAAAAATGTTGGCTAAACAGATTGGCCATTCTGTACTCAACAGCTTTAAGACTAAACATGCTAACTTCAATGCAAAAAAAACTATTGATAGCTGTTCCTTATAAAATAAGTATATAATATTTCTTATAAAATAAGCATTCTTTATTTTATAAGGAATCTATCTTATAAAAATAGCACAGCAGCAATATTAACCATTGTTAAAGTCATGTATGAAAGTTCTTTGTGACCAATACATAGCTACACATTTGACTCTGGTTAAGATTGGTTGATTACTTCAGAAAGGATTTATCTCCCTTTAAGTGTCACCAAATATTACAGTACTAACAAATATTACGAAAGCATCCTCTACATCCTATTACTGTCTACCTCACTTCTAAAGCCAAATCTTGCAAGCTGTACTCGTCTCCTGTGTCTATTCATGATTTTACAAATTTATCTCAAGTTCATGCCTGGGCTAATGGTGTTTCCTTTTGTTTTAGTAACTTTATTAAGTTCTGTTGTCAATTTTCCATCCATTATATATCCCTTCTTTATGAAATCTTCCTGGATCTTTTCAACCACTTGTTATCAATCTACAATTTGTATATGTCGTGTTTGCCTGTGCCTATCTTATGGCACATATATTGTATGTATTTATTTATTGACTTAAGTTAATAAATATTTGTATAGTGTTTACCACTCTGTATCAGATAGTTTTAAACACTGTACAAATTTGGAGTCACTTAATGTTCATGACAACCATTTAATAAGGAAAGGTAAGATGGCTGCACTCTTTCGGGTGTCATGGATATTATGGTGTTTACCTCATTCACTTTCTTTGACTGGAAGATCACTGAAAGCAATGTTCTTGGCATATTTGCCTTCATAACTCTATAAAGTATGATATGACATTCTAAAATAATAGTTATTGAAAAAAGATACAAGAGCTCTCACTGATCTATACTCAACTTGGATCTTGTTTTAGCATTTAAGTATTTTTCTGTTTAATTTTTGCCTAATAATTAATCACCCATCTTTAATTAGAAATAGTTTATGACTTTCCTTTAAATATTACTTTAAATTTTCTCTGGTCAATTATTAAAACAAATGTTTTCATTGGACTATTTCTTTAATGTTTTTGAATTATATTGGATTCTGCTGTATTTGGGGGAAGGCAGCTTTTAAAGTTCAAATACTGTCCCACAGGAGTGAAACTCAAGAGCTCAATATAAGATGGGAATTGTAGAAAACTCCACAGATGAATGCAGAACTTTATATATATCTACTTCTCAACCAGTAAAGAAAGTTTGGATATTTGAAAGCTGCATTGCTTTTCCATGAAGAATAGAAATAAAAATCACTAATAGTCATTCACTCATATGCTTTTAGTTACTATTGAAAAATTTCTCCTAAAAGTCACAATATTGAGTGAACATTATGCAATCTTTCTTTCTTCCTTTCTCTCTCTTCTCTCCCTTCCCTTTTCTTTCTTCCTTTCTTCCTTTCCTTCCTTCCTTTCCTCCCTCCCTCCCTCTTCCTTTCTTCCTTTCTTCCTTCCCTCCTTCCCTTCTTTCTTTTTTTCTTCCTTCCTTCCTTCCTTCCTTCCTTCCTTCCTTCCTTCCTTCCTTCCTTCCTTTCTTTCTGGTATATATGTGGTTACAGCTAGTACCAAATTAGTGAAAAAAAATCAGGGGAGAATAATTGAAAATAAGGCAACTGTATTTGGCTCTTTTGATGGTCCAAGGCCAATTAGACAGTATCGTCCATGTCTAGCTTCCTTCCCGTGATGATAAAGTATGAACTAATAGAAAGGAAAGGTAGAAATGTTTTTTATTCTTTTACACATGGTTAGTAAATTATCTTGTAAATGGGTCTTAATATTTTTAACATGGCAGCAGAAAAGATAAGTCAGTAAAGGCAATGTAGTTGAATACTGGTTAAATTTCAGTCCCTGTGAACTCCATAATTTAGCTCCAACCCACTCTGCTAAATCCCAGGAAATCCTATTTTTTTATTTGCTTTAAGATCTATACACTTAGGAGTCCCCAGTGTGATTTCACTTTTAATTTGCCTCATGCTTGGAGTTTTCAGCTTTTTTCTTTTCTTTCCTTTTTTTTTTTTTTTTTTGGTGAGAATTAAAAAAAAAAAGATGTGTGTGTGTGTGAGAGAGAGTGAGAGATATGTTTTGGAGAAGAAATGAAAAGCGGTCCAAAAGGAAGCCTACGATTATTTCTTCAGAATAACAGAGGCTAGTGAATGATCTGCTATAACTTGTGAAGAAAAGGTATCACATCTTCTAAACAGGTGTCTTTTTTGTAAGAAAGTGACATCTAGTTCTTGGATCACTTCTTCCTGACTGTATCTCTCAGGTAAGTATGGCAGAGAGTCGGACTGGAAATGGTCAAGTTCCACAGTGATACTAGCATGAGCTGGGAGGGATCAAGGCAAGAGTGATGCCCACTCCCCGAAAAGGGAATGTCTCCTCCAAGCCCTCTCTTGAGGACGAAATATGATAACTACTTGCTAAACACCTGTAAATGTGATTTTTCTGAAGAATTTGATATAGTGGTAATGTGACCACATATCCTGGCTTGCTCAGGACTGCCCTGGTTTATACCTGTTGTCTCAAGTTAATTATCAGTAGTGTCCCCATGCACTCACACAGATGCCCTGACTTGAATGATAAATGTTATGGTCACCCCCTAGGTGGAATAGTGAAGCAAGATCATCAGAATTAATGCTCTGTTTGGAGTGAGGAGTGAGCCAGCATGGAGAGATCCTAGGGAGTAAGTACTCTTAATGGGTGAGATAATATTTGAGTTGCTGAGTTATTGCTTAAAATGGTCTTCTCTGACTTATTCAGTATAAAACAGTGGCTTGGTTGTAGGAAAGTGAACTATTTTGTTGTTGTTGTTGTTGTTGTTGTTCTGGGCCCCGATTCTTCATTGGTAAAATGAACTTCAGGAATGGAAGTTGTGCAAGGTCAACTGTGGCTCTAAAAAAATCTTAACAAAAAAAAAAAAAAAGGAAGAAGCTTCTACAAAGATGGATAATGTAGACAAGAAGTTAGCAGAGGGAGCATTGCCCCGAGCTGCACAAAACATTATTGCATTATTGCATTCAGTGGTAAGAACAAAGAGTCTGCATGTGCCCAGAACCTTCTGAAGTTGTGATACTGTGATATTATTAAAACGAGGCAGAAATCCCAATGCATTTCGATGGTTGTTGCGGGAAAAGGCACCTGCAGTTGGCCTTGCCTCCTGCTTCATTTTACATCTATGAACCTCACCGATTATAATGTTCCTTCCTTCTTGGACACAGGGGGCCCTTCCTTTTATCTCCATTTATACTTCTGACATCTTAACTTATCCTTTTGTTTACATTTACATTTCTTATTACCAAACTTACTGAAGTAGTTTCAGAACTATTCTACTAACTTCTTTCATATATGGAGTAATATAAACCTCTTTCATATATGGAGTAATATATAACTTCTTTCATATATGGAGTAATCTCCCTATAGCTTTTTCTAATGATGATAAAAAATTAGATTTTTAACATCACCAGACACTGTGAGTGGCAAGTCTGTATGAGGACCTGTGCTAATGCCAGGAGTAAAATAGTGTACTATAACTACAACAGTGACAAAGGATCTTCCTATTCTCATGGAGCTCATATATAAAAGGGAGAGAGTTATTAATCAATAATTTCAAAAGTAACTATAAAATTGCTTGTGTGATAAAGACTAAGCAGATGTCCTGGTGCTCTAGGAGGGAGACAGATCATGCGGGAGGTGTTTAGGATGAAGTGAGACCAGGAGGGAAAGGTGAAGGGGGAGTGCAGAGCAGTGGCAGAAGCTCTACGCAGGAGGCTGTATGCATGAAAAATCTTAGCTCTGACAGACTGGGAGTGAGCTTGGGAAAACAAGGTAGCCAAGAAGGCCACAGAGGTTGGCAGGGGCCATGCGGTAGAATGCCTTTACTCCATGAGCAACGGGTACCACGGAAGGGTTTTAAGTTGGGGGGTGATCAGATGATATCTGCACTTTGCAAAAGTAGTGAGATAATCTCATTTGAAAAGAACATTCTGGCTCCATTGAAAGACGGACTGCAGAAGGGCAGATAAAAATGGACATGACACATGATTCAGCTTGCACTCAGATGGTGGTAGATGAGATGGATGGCCTGGAGAGATGATTAGGAAACAAAATTTGTGAATTTGTGATGGGTGGGATGAGAGCAGAGGAGAGAGAAAGCTGTCTCAGACTTCTAGGTTTCTGGTATATATATTTGGATGTATCTTTCAGTGACATTGAAAACAATGAAATGACCAGGTTTTCTGGGGCAAAATCAAGAGTTTAAAATGTAGTGATACGGTGTTATGGATTGAATTGTGTTCCCACTCTTTGTCCCCTAAAAAAGATATGTTGGAGTGTTCTAGTAGTTCAGAATGTGACCTTATTTGGAGATTGCCTCTTTGCAGAGATGATCAAATTAAAATGAAGTCACCAGGGTGGGCCCTTATCCATTACGGTTGATGTTCTTATAAGAAGGGGAGATATAGCAGAGAGAAAAGACTAAAGAGACCCAGGGAGAAGATGACCATCCACAGGCCAAGGAGTGAAGCCCACAAGGGATCTTTCCCTCAGGACCTTCAAAAGGAACCAATCCTGCTGACACCTTGATTTCAGACCTCTAACCTCCAGAACCGTGAGACATGAAATTTCTGTTGTTTTAGTCACCCATTTGTGGTACTTTGTTATAGCAGCACTAGAAGACCAATACAGGTGGTAAATGCTAGATTTTTAGAGGATTATAGTGGGGAACAAAACTTTCAATTTATGCCATTATTTCTTTGCTTTCTTTTTGGCTCTTATGTCTCATTTCTTATTTCATTTCTTGTGGCTGTCCTCTCCTTGGCCTAAAATTTTCTTTTAGGTCTCTGAGATTCTCTAACAGAGTTTGGAATAAGTGATGCACAAGAACAGGAAGTAACCCATGACCACGACCTCTGCAGTGCAGAAGAGTCAAGGTCCAACAGAGCATGGCTGAGTAGATGGTCTCTACATTTGTTGTGGGGGCTGGAAGTCTCTCTGCAAAGCACTGAGTCTGTGTGGACCTGGACCAAACCCTTCTGTCTCTCTCCAAGGGGAACTGGTGTTAACAGAGAGGGTTTACAGGATAGATGATCCCCGACTTAATGAAGATTCTCCTCCTCTTAGGGAATTAAAGGTGAGAAAGGCCAAGAGAATCACAAACAACTATGTCTTGTAGAGAGGGAGAAAAGTGAGTCCAATGTCTTGTTTCATCAACTTTACGATGAATATGGAGACTGGCTTGAATTTTTCAGAGAGATACAATTAATAACTACCAACTATCTACATTATTATTTTTTTATTATTTTATTTTTATACATTATTATTTATTTTAAAAATAAAAGTATGCTTTACTGATTTAAATTATTTGAAAGACATCAAAGCTCATGATAACTGTAGGATACTTGAGTTGAATCTTGTCACTAATAATAATTTATATTTCCTTCACATATTTAAATTTCTTAACCATGCTTTTTCTTAAAAAATACTGGTTCAACTCATGACATCATTGAAAATTTTTATTCATAGTGATTCTTTGGAAAATCAATGAATAGTGAAGATATGCAGTCCAGGGGAGTTGACATTAAATGTTTTCTGAAACTAGTAAGGATATTGTAAAAGGAAATCAACCACTAATACTAGGATTAATTCACATGTACTCTGGAGTGAGAATTTCTTATTTGATCAAAAATACAAAGCTGCTTTAGTTTAATAATTTTCATAATAAAATGTTGGGGAGAAATATTTTGAGATAGACTCCCCCCTCAGCCAATGATTAAAGAACATGCATGATGATGCATGATGAAGTCCTTAGTCTGGAGAAGTGTCAATCTGGAAAAATGAGAAGAAAAAAAGATGCCTAATTTTCCAGTATTCTTTGAGTTTCATTTCGTGACTGAAATATGGGCAGCATCCCAGCTTAGAGACTGGTTGAATGGTTATTATATTTTTATTTGTTATAAAATACAACACAGTCCCCAAATTCATTATTACCCCTGAGGGGATTCCTCCTCTTGTTAAGGTAAACTATGCTTTCAGGAAGAAGGTATTTATGAAGCATTAGCAGATGGATAATTAGTTGATTTCTATCTGCCAAGCAATTTGGGCAATAGCATGTCTCACCTGGGCTTATTCAGTCCTCAAAGCCTGCTGAGCAGAAAAGAGGTTGGTTATTTGGTCCCTGGATTAGATTTTCTGAAAATTCTCCACTTCAAATCACTCTGTTTAAAATATTCATTTGTTTTATACTGATAAAGCAATATAGGAAAAAGTACATTTGACTTAATAAGTATCTCATTTTAATTTTTCCAAAAGTTACGTTATAAGTTATAAATTCAGGTTGAGGATGTCTACAACAAAAGCAATGTTAGATATGGGCACACAGCATTGCTGGAACACTTAACCATTGCTATTTCTTGCTAACATAACCAGATTTCATTTCTTTTTTCTCTGAAACCAAAAAAAAAAGTCTGAGTCCATTCTGGGAAACATGGATGTATGATGGGGGAGAGGAAGGTTCTGGGGCTGACACTGCAGGCTGTTCTTGTTCCTATTTAGAAATTCTTACCAAACTTGTTTTTTTTTTTAATACAAACGGATCATTAATATTGATAATAATAGAAATAGAAATGATTAGCTTTCATTCAGAAAAGACTGTTTTTACTTATCACATAGTAAAGCAACTATATTATGCTGCTAACTTTCTTGGGATATGAGAGCGGATGGCGTTGTACGGGTAAAATAACTGATCCCAACTGAACTCGAAGTGAAGAAACAAAGCCAGAGTGCCTGGTAGACAAGTTAAGGTTTTATGCATTTGACAAAATCATGTTTGATGCTTAGCACAGTGCCCTGCGTAAGGTATTTTCTCAATAAATATCTTTTGAATTTTTAAAATGAAAAACTTACTTCTCCCCAAATTAAACAAAAAAGGAGGTGTTTTTCAGCACTTCCTCATTGGAACACCGGGCTAAATAATGTAGCCAATTCCAACCACTATTGCAACTGTAGAAATATTTAACTCTGTTTTCAAAATAAATAAATCCAAATTAGATTGAATAAAGCTTGGTTAAGTTTAACTGTTGTTTTAGGCTCAATGGGCCTTGCCTACTAACTAAAGAGCAAATAGGACCTTTAAAATGTTTTCTGAGATTCAAATTTAAGAAGGCTTTGAAAGGTAGGAAATTGAAGGCAAACTGCACTATCTTGTTAGGCTCCCAGAATATTCTCTCTAGTTAAAACAGACTGCGAGCATGATTGTAGCTATACTGACCTTGACATAAAGTGTTATACATTTTGAGGCAGATTTAATAGCAGAAAGAGTCATTGTTATAAAGAGATCATAACAATTTAAAAATATGCACAAGGCCTTAAAAAAAAAAAAACAGTGAAATCCAAGAGTTCTTCAGCATTTAATATTTCCTTATACTTCAAAGTCAAGTAAGGGGGTAAAGAGAACAAAAGACATTTCTAAAGTCTTTCTATTTGAAATGTGCATAGAAAACAGAATTACAAAATAATAATTTAGAGAAAGATGTACTAAAAAATTTACACATATAATTTACTTTACGTAGGATTTTCTCTTTCAAAATTCTCTTAAGAATTCTTATGCCATTAGAATGGCAGCCCCTTGTATTTCTGAAGTATAGACATTTAACACTGTAAGGTGTTTTCTCATATATTCTCCCATGTTATTTTCAAACACCTATGTGAAGGGGGACAGAAGTCATTATCCCTGTTTTTCAGACCAAAAAAAAAAAAAAAAAAAAATCCAAGAAGTTCCAGAGTTGATAATATTAGTGCCAAGATAAGAAATCTGAGCTTTTCCTATTAGCTACACAAATTCATCCGAACCCCAACCGCCCCACATGATGGAAGGTAGCCTAATCATCAGGGGAAATAATTAATTAATTGTGCAGGCATTGATTAGGCACTTTTTTTTAAATATATGTAGATAAAATAGATTGTCTGCATCTGAATTTTGTGGATACAGCTTTACTCTTTTCAAATGCACATAAAAGACAATTATATACAGCAAGCTGAAGAGAGAGCAGAAGAGCTTATATACCATAAACGGTTAGGCAAAGCCACTACGGAATGTGAAAGATTCCAAAAGGAAGATAGCAGCAGATACAGAAGGGCGTGATTCCAGTGGAAGGTCCCCCCAAATCACAGGGCATGCCTTAGGGTCAATTAGACATTTGTTTGCATTTGGATTCCTACTTAAAAGGTATGTATCCTTGGGTTAATGTTTTCTCATTTTATACAAGTTATTGCTTAAATCCTTATTAGTCACATCTATAGGGTTCTTTTAAATTGACAATAGTCATTTAATTATGGAGTTTCTTTTTCTTTAAGAAAGCTACTCTCTGCTATAAAAAATGGACATTTAATTTCTAGCTGTTTCAGATTAAAAAATAGAGAATAATTCAACTGCTTTTCAAACAAAGTCAGTCAGCAGCAGATTCTTGGAAATAGAAGGCACCTTTTATAAACATAAGCATGAAATTTAGTCAACATATGAAACCACATGGTGATTTAAAACATTATCACACTGCCAAGCTTGTTCCTGAGAGTACATATAACTATTTAAGGACATAGTCCTGTATCAGAACAATTGCTATTGTGTTTCTGAGATAGAATCAAACCTTAAACATCCCTGGTCCCAGACCACCAATTGCTTTACTTGTAAAAAGAAAAGAGGATATTTGCCCAAGAATAGTACTGGATTCATTAATCCTCTGAGAACTGCACAGGCTATATTTTAACATTCTAAAATACAAAGCCATTTTTTTTCCTGTTTTTCAACTTAACTCTGTACATAGCAAGTGACCAAACACACCATATCACCTGAATAATGCAACAGAAAAAAATGAAGTCCTTAGTATGCAGAGGCAAAGAGAGCTGTTGTATAATGTATTCCATTAGCCCTATCATCCTACCACAAATGCTTTGCATACAACGGGAAATGTCAAGACAAGCACATATTGTGCTCCTCTTAAGATGCTGTGCCTGCACGTGACACATGAAGACATCTGTCAGCTGAATAAGTAAAAACCCAATGTTATTAGTAATAATTCTGAATCTTTAAGATGAAATTTCACAACGATTTCATGATAATTCCCCAGAAATGCCTATTACTGTAATTACTCTAGGACTTCCTTTCCTTGGCCCTGATGTTTTTGGGGAGCTATATGGACCATGTTGATGCAATGATTAGGTATGGCTCTTTTTATGATTTGAAAATACTGCCTAATACAACATTCTATAATGTGTTTTGACAATGTGGTTCTAAAAATCAACCTCTTGGGCTTTGTAATATCTATTTTATAAAATGTTTTAACAAATATACACATCTTCCAATATTTTCTATGTTTCAAATTACTAAAGATGTTAGTTAAAAGTTATGGGAAAATTTCCACTATTTAAAAATTCTTCTATCAATACCCTATCTACTGTACTGAATGACCTATGTTTTTCATTGTAAGAACAATTCCTGTTTGTGATATCTTTAAAAAGTAAAAGTAAAGTAGAAAGTAGAAAATATTAGTCTTTCTTTTCAGCCACCCCTTCTTCCCACTCAGAGAATTTCTTTCATAGCTTTCTAGAAATTGATAAAGTGCACTTCAGATGCCCCTTTTATGGTATTTGGCACAGCTATCCATATGTCAAGGATCCGAATGACTGATTTGACATATTGATTTCAGATTTTGCCAACATTCCTTTTACCACGTACACACAATGAAATCTATGTAGCTTTAAAAGAAAGAGGGGAACTCAAGTGAAAATCATAATAGACTTAAAAGGCAACTAACCTTTTTCCACCTCATTCAGATTAGCAGCTGGCAGCGACAAAGACAGAAGAGACAAAAGACTTTTTACATTGCAGTACAACATCAGAGCACATGAAGCCAATGCGTAGCAGTAACAACAGAGAAGCCAAGGGTGAGAGCAAACGGAAGCAAGGCTTAGATTTCTTACCTACAGCCGGGCCAGACGCACAAACACGGAGTAAACGAGGCAAGAGGTAAACGCCATCACAGGGAGCGAGAGTTCTGTGTCTAAACCAGTTCATTTAACAACCAGCAGCTCTACTTTTTAAGATGTGAACATCATGATTTGTGTGTGGAGATGTGGAAAACAAAGGAATAATGGTACAAAATGGAAAAACTAAAACGGTCTGGATATTTTTGACAAAATACATTCTAAGTCTCTACATGCCCACTTTGTATGGACGCTTTCATTCATTGGATTTATAGAACCCCATTAATGCTACTGTGGTTTACATTGTGATCAATGTTGTGTCATCTTTGTATATGGCCCCATGAGAATAGTGTTAAGAAACATCATCTTGACAGAATTGATCCAGGGTTCTGACTCTTATGGAACTTGCAAAAACATATTTTTCGATTCAACACCTAAAGTTCATACCAGAGCGTCAGAACAGGTGTCAAGTTTGTCACCGTTGCAGGGATGCCATATTTACAATTTTCACTTTTATAGGTTTTGAGCGTATGTAATTTGAGGGATTCCTTGAAAATATAGATCCAAGTTACGTGCTGTTTTTAGGAAGGATATAGTCATGATTAAAAACAAAAACAAAATCTTGCAAGCTAAAATTAAAACCCTAGAGGGAATTTAATTTATTTGTTTAATAATTCCAGAGTCTTACTTTCTGAATCCTTAGCATTGTAATGTTCATTTAAAATCACAGTGAATTAAACTTTCCAAAAAGTAATCTTATCTGAAAAATACTAGCAACTAACAGTCATGTTATACAACTAGAAGAACAGATAATGGGTTGGGTTAGGTAGAAAAGAATAGTGTTGATGGCTCAGGTGGGGAAGGCATAGCAAGGATTAGATAATAAAAAACAATATTGACCCTTAAAATTTATGTTGTCAATCCCTGCAGCAGGAAAGAACAGTGAGTTTTCTCCTTTAATAAATCAATAACTATTTACTGTGATGTTTTGGTCACAAGGGTTTAAATAAATTTAATTTCCCAATGGTGGTTCATTTTGTTTTGGGTATTTTTAGCTCTGTTTTATAGCCTGCCCATCACATCGTGAGTTCTCTGTCGGACTGCTTTCAGATCTCTAAATTTTTTCTGTTTACAGCATTATGTCCATTTCTGACTCTTGACACGGGTGCCAAATATAAAACCTTTCACCGTAATAATTTACAACCTTTTCCCATGAAGTTTTATTTGTTCCTGCTAAACAGTTCCCTTTCTCATTGTTTGCCTTTGGCGGTATAGAGTAAAACATCTCCAAACAGAAAAGCAACTTATGACTTGAGTGATTTTTAAGGAACGACAACATGATTATATTCCCTGAGCACAGCAGGGGTTTCTTTTCCCAGGTCTCCTACTCATTAATCAGATTCCAATCTTAAATCTAAAACAATACAGTCGCATTATTAAAAAAAAAAAAAAATTCCTTCCTCACTACAGACTTGGATGAAGCATGATATGAAACTCTAGAGTCCAATTTATGCTTTCCTATAATTAAAGGCCACTTATGTGCTACTGATTTCAAAATCTGCAGATGGTTGCTTGATATTTTGTAAATGAGCTCATTTCACATATGAACAAAAATACTACAGCTAATGGGTGGGTTACAAATACGCCTCATATAGGTATCTGCTCTAATGCCAAACTGTCGAGCCCAGTTACAGTGGAAATACCTTCATGTATTGTAGGCTGTGAGCCTTCTACTGAATTCGATGTTTTTGTTTATCGTTTGCCCAAATTAAGGCAAACCAATATTTGCAATTGCTATGACTAAAAACATGTCGGCCTCAGCTCTTGTTGAGAGCCAAATGACTCTGGACAGATAGTCATGGTAGATTCCCACATGATGGCTTTTAGAGATGTCACATTTTGGTTAAAAAGTGGCTTTGTTAAACTTTAGGGTTTTTTGATATGTTTCAAAGATCTGAGAGAGGGAAATGAGGCTTCACGATACTTCTCAGAGGAAGGGGCATTGAACTGAATCACTTGGGATGGAGAAAACGTGTTCAAGAGGAGGTGTAGGAAGGAAACTTGGAAAATGAAGGGAGAGAAGGTAAGATAAGACTCAAAGGAAATGGATTAGGAATAAGATACAGCAAATCTAAAGCCAAAGCAGGTGGACCCCTCCAAAAGAACTAAGAAGAGTCTGCCACCTGATGTAAATTATCATAAAAAAGGTGTGTAAGAACTGAATACACAGTGCTTTCAAACCTAGGGTTTCATCAAGGGATACAGAGAAATTCTTGGTTTCCATGCTCAGTAGTACATTGGCTAACCCATGCGTGCTTGAAATGCTTGGGTCCAATCTGTCCAGGTCAAACTAAGCCCTTTCAATAATGATTAGGACAATGGTCAGAAAATAGAATTATTCTGTCCTAAGAAGGTGCTAGGTAACAGAAGTTAGTGCAAACACTGGGCTTCTGTACAAGTGTAATTTAGCTCAGCCAATACAACTCAGATTCTCAGGGTAGCTCCGAGGGCTCCAGAATCTGTGCATGGAGGCCGATGGCAAGTCTCTGAGGCATGGCACAAGTAATATTAGTGTGAATGTGAAAGCTATGTAGCACCTACACTTCCTAACCATTTGAGGATGGGTACTTGCTATCCTTTATTAATGTGCAATATCAAGGAATTCGAACTAACCACTAAGGGGCCTAAGGGCTGCATATATGTGATAGAACAATTATGATACAACATGTTCACATTTCTACTGGAAACTTAATATTTTACATGACATGCTTCACTGGTGTAAAAAAAACATATCATGGAAGAGACAGGTTCAAAGGCACTCAAACAGATCTGGGATGTCAAAATAGAACACTTCTATTTTACCTAGCATTTTCCTACCAAGAAAAGTACTTATTAAAATGCAAAGTTTGAGTATTGAGTATTCCATATAAGCTTAAATTTCAATGCTATTCTGACAAATCCCTGGGAAAGCGGATCATACAGATGTGCTCTCATCTTTTCATGTTTAGAGATGTTAACCTCAGTCATCCACATAGTTATTTTACCCTCTGATATTCTTAACTATGCATTAAAATTGTAAGGAAATACATGGTTAAGGAAAAATATCCATCAAAATGAAAATGGTAATTTCGAATAGAGTGACAATCTACTTTCCCACCTTTTCTTATAGATAAAATATGTAACATTCTCCTTTTCTCTATCAACTGTAAAATGAAGTGGTTTATTACAGAAACAAGATTCTAACTATTTTGCTTCTTATTCATAGCCCCCAAAATCACTCAAAACAGATATTCTGACACAACAGGTGTGTCTAACCTTGACGTTGCCTCTGTAGCAAATTGGTTCATGCAGGGAAGTTTACCAGTTCACAAAGACTTAGGAAATTTGTCACCCCCAGATACAAAATGTCAGAAAAAAAGTTGATAATCATAAGATTATCCAAAGTGCTCAATATCTTCCCGATTACATCTTATTTTGAAGGACATGATAGATACAAGTAATTTCAAATGCTTAGAGTTATGTTTTGACTATGTGAAAAAAATGCCCCCTTGTCACCTATGTATTGGTGGGTTGGTTTGCACAAGAGAAATGCTTTGCATGAAAAATGTTACACAACCGTGGGACTAAAAGCTTCAGAATGATAGCTTCTTCTTCTGCTGGATAGCATGATTTTATGTATGCCTGTGTTCTGAGCCTGCTTGGTCTTTCATTTGGTCAGCTGAAGCCCTTTAAACTGTACGTTATTCACTTTATATCTAATTTTCAAAACACCTACCAGTTATCGAATAATACAATGGCTTACTACACATACACAGCACATTGCCAGTGATGCTTTCAAACAGACACACTATTGATGGCACATAATTTCCTACTCTTCCTACCTGTGTATTCAGGTGGACAAAGGCATGTGTAGTTATTAATTCCATCGACACACGTAGAGTTATTTTCACAGTCATTATCTTCACAGTCGTCAACATTGATTTCACAATTTTCTCCTTCAAACCCATCAGCACAAATACACCTGAAGACCAGGGGGAGAAAAGGTGAAAAAAACATGTTTGTGCTGCCTTTTAAAACCATATGGTCCAAAAATTGAAAAAATCTAAACACACTCATCAATTACAGAGGTTTTAACTGTAAGAAATTGCATTTTAAGATACTTTTAAATGGCATGTAGTAAGCACGAATTTAAGGCAGTATCCCCCAAATCAGAAACAATTTGAAAAGAAAATTTATGCTGGCTGCAAGATGGCAAATAATCCATATGTCAATAAATCTAATGTATTCGCAGGTCTAAAACACAAGCAAAGTTTATAGCCCTAGATATCTTAATCTCAACTTGTGCTCTAATAAAATGATTCATGCTTCTCTGCTCATAAATGAGGAGGAATTGGTTCTGACTTTAAAAATTACAGCACCTCCTATCCTAGCTAATATGTCTTTCATGTCTCAAAACAAAAAAGAAATATGAAAATAAAATTACATCTTCCTTGTCATTATAAAATGTAAATGTTCTCGTTAAGTCTCAACAAATACAATTTTTCAATGAGGATAAAACATTTTACACTTGCTCTTGCTAGAATCAGAATAATCTTTGAGTAGTCTTACGAAAAAGAGACCATTTCATAACATATTGTAGAAATGAAGAATACTTATTATAAAAAGTGGTATTTCTAACAAGCTTTGTAGTAGATTAACATTCTTATATGAAATTATTACTGTCATTATAGGGACTCTATTTCATAATTCATGGAGTACATCGGAAGTAATTGTACCGTTTGATTAAATAACTTCAGATTAAAAATGTTCACAGCATGTTTGTCTACTCATTTTGTGGCCTGGAAATGAATCATTAATTTTCTGTTTCAGTGGGACCTACGTCTTATCATTACACACTGTCTTAAAGCAATACACAAAGCAACAGATGAATATACGACTTGAAGTAGGAGACTATTGGCTATTAATTAGCATAACAGAGCCACTACTTTGTCTCAACCTAATTTGAGTGTATGAATCATACTGCATGCACATGCATGTTTTAAAAATTTCTTGATTTTATAGCATCCTGAGCTGAGAATACTGTAATGTCTCCACTTGCTTTTCATATTACAGAATCTCCGAGAAGGACTAATACATATTGTCCTGATGAATAAATTTCTGGCATTCTTTTAAGAATAACTCTGATTTGAAAAGGAACATGAATGTTTGCTTATTTTTGCCCAATGCTTCAGACAGAATATTATAGACTAATGACCTACCAGAATCCATCTTTTTCTCCTTCCTTTAAGTGGCAAGTTCCTCCATGTTGACATGGGTTACTGATGCATGCATGAATTGGGACATTGCAGTCCTGCCCCTAGAGAAAGAATGGCCAAGCAAAATCAAGTGTAAATAAAGGAGATCTTAGTACAGAGAGAAAACACAATAGAATAATGAGGACCCACCAAAGAAAGCTATGTTTTCAGATCAGGGTTCCCTCAAAACCTTCTACTGACCTTGAAGCCATAGGGACAGGTACAGCGATAAAAGTCAACTGGATCATTGTTACAGGTGCCATCGTTTTTACATGGGTTTGATAAGCAGGGATTACATTTAGCTACAATACTGATATCCACTGGACCTGAAAATTAATTAAAAAATATAAGAAACAGATGCTTTGTATTTTTAGTTCTCTTAAATCATTTAAATGCCTTAATGTACAGTAGATTTCGTATAAAAAATATCGGTCACATATCTGTATGTATTTCTCTTCCATGAATAGAACAGAAATCAGCATCATCATATAACGTTCAAGAATGCAAGAGGAGACCATCTCATTGAGAGGTATGGCGAGAGTGCCCAATGTCAGAGTGGGACGATGGGCTGTGAGCTTAAGTGGTAAGGATCTGATGTTAGTGATGCCTGTGTCACGGAGTCAATCCCCTCATGGGCCAACTAGCCTATGTGAATGCATTCCATGGCCATTGCCTGCACCTTAACTTCAGCCAGCTGTCATGGAAATGGATACCTTTGATCCCAAAGAGGACTCTGTGTGTGTGTGGGAGGGGGCGTGTTGGGGGATGTGTGGGCAAGTTTAATGCATAAATAGAAATACATCAGTGCAATTAAAAATACAATAGTATGCACCTGCCCGGATATCATTTGTCCAGTAGTGTTACTTTCACACAGGAGATAGAAAACAGTGTCACTTTTATGCATCCGGGAATAAACCAAAAATGTAATTTCCATTATATTCTCCCTCATAGCCTTTTGGTTCAGTATGTTAACACATTAGCACAAGCATGTGGTGGGTGAGATTTCTGTTTCTTCCCCTCCAAGAAGAAAACACCGTCAAAAAAATCTTCACTTGCAATCTTACCTCTTGGGATACACACTTTAAGAATCTCCTGATCCATGAAAGGTTTAGATTAAAGGCAGATTCATTTGTAGCCATTTTCCTTTGGTTGCACATATTCATTCCATAAATGGCTAACAATGTGGAAACTGTACTGTCTTCGATAAAATTATATTCCACTGAAGCTACTTTTGGCCATATTTCTGAGAGGTCATTAGACTGCCTCTTGGCAACCGATGAGGACAATATCAGGGTGATATATTCATATATATAAAATGCACATATTTTATAATGTAAACATTAATTATGTTTCTGCCATCAGCAATATCTCTGTAGTTCTTTATCGTCACTGGAACAAGCATGGTAATTCCAGCAGTACAGTTCACCCACGTAACTTTTAGCAAAGCTATCTGAGTCGATTGTTCGGCATACCCCTCTTCCCACTATCGCTGATCTAACCTTCTAAGGTAGCTGCACCCCACAACTGTAGGATTTCTGCTCATATAAACCATCGTTCATCAAATTTTTCTACAGATTGGAGTTTATGTTTGTGAGCTATTACTCACAGAAACAGAAAGAAAATGTGAATTATCATGGTAGTCATAAGAACTCTGCATATCTGTGTATTCCCTTCCCCTGGAAATGACCAGCCCACATTGATATAATGGTTATGGAGTGAAATCCAAAAGAGGATACTGTTCTGTATTGGTTGGTTTTTCTATTAACAAAAACCCTGAAATCTTTCTACAAAGAGATTCCGGTTTCTTTTTTAACCATCTGGAAATGGACGACAGTCCTGGGAATGATTGTATTAATGGAGAGGGGTGGTGTTTACTTTCCGGGGACACCTCAGTCACTAGAGAAGCCCTGCCTGTGTCCCCTTCATTTTGTCTTGGTGACCAGAGTAACTAATGCAGTTTTATATGAAATCACAGCTGGAAAATTGCTGGGATTAAGACCAAAGTGATGCTCAGAGACATTTAATTTCTCACCGCCGCCCCAATGTGATTATCAAGAAAATTTAGCTATTCAGCACACTGGAGAAATAAATGCTGGCATTTAGTTAAAGCAATATGTTAAATGAAGATAATACCCCAGCATAAATAGCCTTGTGTCTGCTAACCTCATCATGCTTGGAATCTGTAATAGAAAAGCAAGTAGTGGGTACCTCAGCTAGGGCAGAAGAGAGAAGAATCTAATTTGGGAAAAGGCGTAGGGGGAAACAGCTACGAAGGTACGCAAGCAAAACAGAACATCAGCAGATACGAGGACTGTAAACACTCATCTGGCCACTTCCCAAGACCTTGAGGAGAATTGTCTCTTGGTCTATTTCTG
>CM052899.1:163457129-163476467 GCA_028534135.1 Potos flavus
CGAGCCTGGTGGTGGGTATTGAGGAGGGCACGTATTGCATGGAGCACTGGGTGTGGTACATAAACAATGAATCTTGTAACACTGAAAAAATAAAAGTATTTGGGGAAAAAAATAAAGATAAAAAAATTTTAATTAACTAATTTATTTGTTTTTGAGAGAGAGAGAGACAGAAAGAGAGTGAGCACAAGTGGGAGGAGGGGTAGAGGGAGAAGCAGACTCCCTGCTGAGCACTGGGCTGGATCCCAGGACCCTGAGATCATGACCCGAACAGAAGGCAGACACTTAACCAACTGAGCCACCCAGGTGCCTGTGTTATTAGTATCTTACATATATATTTCTATTGCCAAACCTCCATATTGTTTTGAAATTATCTGTTTAAATTTATTTATCAGTAGACTATAAACCCCATGAAGACAAACATCTTTCTATGTCTTGTTTAGGACATGAACTAGATTCTTTTTTTTTTTTTTTTTTTAGATTCTTAATACCTTGGAACTGTGTCTGGTGTGTAACAGGAACTTACATAATATTTGGTGAATGAAAG
Source organism: Potos flavus (assembly GCA_028534135.1). Lineage (NCBI taxonomy): Eukaryota > Metazoa > Chordata > Mammalia > Carnivora > Procyonidae > Potos > Potos flavus. The sequence goes on from CM052899.1 coordinate 163,457,674, forward strand.
AAGGAATATATCATTCATTTCCACTAGACTGTTAGTTCTTTGGCACATTTAAGTGTTTAAATAAATGGCTATCAAATTAAAGGTGAACAACTTTAGTTGTCTATATAGCTAAATCTTTTTGAACCAAGAGCAATAAAGAGAATATCAGAAACTGACAATATTTTGCATTCCACGGGGAGGGCAAAAATCTCTGTTTTCCTACAGACTGCTTGATCATTCTAGCATCATCTGATACTTAAAAGATGAAGACTGGAAATTTGGGTTATCAAGAGAAGTCATGACCATTTGCTTCCCACTCAAGAATGTTCTAATCTAATTAATTAATTAAATATTCTCGGATAATCTATTTCATCCAGTTTATTTATTTCTGTTGTGCCCTGAACCTATGATATTATAACATAAAGAAAATACTCTGAAAAATGTAGGATAAAAATTGTTAGCTGAATGTATTACTCAAAATAATGGCCTAGGCTTTCCTAGCAGAGAAAATATTTAAATTATATTTATATATAGCTATATAAACATGGGTTCAATTAAAGGATATTCATCTTCCTGCTGTAATTTGAAATTACATACTTACAAATATTAATATTAGGAACATGTACTTACATGATTTTCATGAATAAAATAAAACATATTAAACTGGCATAACTATGGGAAAAGTTAAAATATTAAAAACTCAAATTATAAAATATTTAAAGAAGTGTCATTTTACTGCTTTCAAGCTCATAAGGCCTGTTAGCTCAAAAACTCAGTACTCAGTAGATTTCTTAGAGCGAATTATTTTAATTAGTAGATTAGAGTACTTTGCCACCAATCCACTTATTATGAATAAAAATCTTTAGCAAAGTATATGAAAATGGCTCAAAACGTTCATTTTCTAACTGTTTCAATAGAGAAATGGCACTTTTATATTGATTTGTATTGAGAATATTCTTATCGAAAATTATAAAGTAAACTTTAGTGGTAAACACTGGAGTCAGCGAGTCTAAAACTCTGGCTCCTTGTCTTAGCATCTGAGTGATGCTGAACAAATTATTTCATCTCTCTAAATTATAATATTTTCATCTCCCAAATGGGGAAATAACGGTACTTGCTTTAGGAATGATATAAAGATTACAAGAGAGAAGGATCTATGTAAAATCCTCAGCATAATGCAAACCCTTGATATAAGCTGTTGTTAGTAATTACTATTATTATTAGTAATAATAGTAGCAGTGGCAAAGATGCCATCTGAACTGTCATAAACCTTCAATTAGCAGAGTCTTAAGAAGACAATGAAACTTCACAATATTTTGACAAATACCAAGAAATGCTGGCAAAGGGCATTATGAGTTTCAACATTTGCTATCACTCTAAAAGTATATTAAGTTATAGAAAAACTGAGTAAAATTAGTCTGCCAAATGCAATTACACTCTATTTGTTGAGTTCTGCATGTCTACACTTTTTGTCCCCTGCCCTATACCCAGGTTGTCTGCTACGCAATCCAGGGTATGGCTTAAAATATAGGCAATCTGTTGACTTGAGAACTTCATGGATACTAAACTAAACCACAGTTCCAGCATTTTCCTGCAACACAGCTCTGCTTCTATGGCATATCCCTCACACTTGACAGCCTGCCCCAACAATTGGCTTAGATACACCTGCACTCAACTTTTCACAGCCACTCTCCTCTGACACAATTTCTTCCTCTGAGCTTTTGAAGCAACCACACTATTCAACATGGGAGCTGGGAGCTGCGCCTGACACTTTCAGGTTAAATCTAAATTAAATAAAATTAAAACTCCACTTCCTCTTTTGCATTAGCTACCTTTCAGCAACCACACATGGCCAGTGACTACCATATTTGATCACGCTGATACAGAACATTTTTATCACTGCAGAAAGTTTTATCATGCATCCCTGATCCAGACTAATATTCCCTCAAGCATATTTCCATTCATACCACACTAAGAATTAAACAAAATTCTATTAAAGAAAAAAAAATGTTGGGGCACCAGGATGGCTTAGTCAGTTAAGCATCTGCCTTCAGCTCAGGTCATGATCTCAAGGTCCTGGGATTGAGCCCCGCATGTGGCTCCCTGCTCAGCGGGGAATCTGCTTCTCCCTCTCCCTCTGCTCCTCCCCTCAACTCATGCTCAATCTCTCTTTCTGAAATAAATTAATTAATGAAAGAAAAGGTCAGATCAGTTAGCTATATCTTGAGTTAAACAGTCATTTATGTATGTGTGTATGTTTGTATGTGTTGGACTTCTGAGAATGTATAATAAATGATTGTGAACAATGTCCCTCAGAGAATTGAAAGCAAGTATGTAGCTTTTCTCGAATTTGCATTATCATGAAATATTGTTTAAAGAAATATCTCCAGGGAACTCTAAACTTTGAAAACATACATAAGCACCAGCATTTTTCAGAAAGGAGAAAACAAGTCTCCCTGGGTACAGAGAAATATAACAAAATCAGTTTACAGTTTCTCAACTTGCCCGTATAATTTTTCTAAAACACATCTGCCCGATGATGCCTAAGAGAAAGTTTTAATGCCAGATTCTCTTTCCCTACCTCGCATTTGACAATCTCTTGCACTTTCTAAAACTATGATATGCCTTACAGCACACCAGAAATTTTGGGACACTGCCCCAAAGAAACATCTGCAGTTACAAAAGAATAATGTAAAACGTTGGTTATCTGCAAAACCTCTTGCAATCAATGCACATAATCCCAGAGAGGCATTTCCAACAAAGTCTTACCTTCATTTTTTAAAAAGATTTTGTTTGTTTATTGATTTGTCAGAGAGAGAAAGATAGAGCACAAGCAGGAGAAGTGACAGGCAGAGGGAGAAGCAGACTCCCCACTGAGCAAGGAGCCAGATTTGAGACTCAATCCCAGGACCCTGGGATCATAACCTGAGCCAAAGGCAAGCACTTAACCCACTGAGCCACCCAGGTGTCCCTCAATTTTTAATAAAAATATTAACATGCTGATAAATAATTATGATGTCCCAAGCAATGGTGCACGAGTATTAACAATTCAATTTTAAGGAAAATTTCAAAACTCAAAGATTTTTGGTGGAAGGACATTTTAAAAATTCAAATTATATATATACATATATACATACACACACACACTTTTGGAGCAAAAAAATGAGACAATTCTCCAAGGTACTGGAAATAGAAACTCAAGAAGAAAAACAGAAGTTCAAGGAAAAAGAACAATGTGAAATCTAGGGAGGATCTTGTTTTTGTCTCTGTTAAATTAGCTGTGATACTTAGATTCCATCAAATACATTTAGAAGAATGATAGAAGAGTTTTTGTTTTTTGTTTTTTTTTTTAAGGGTGGGGCAGCGAGGGGCAGAGGGAGAGGTAGAGAGAGAATCCTAAACAGGTTCCTCACCCAGCAGGGTGCCTGACCTGGGGCCTTGATCTCACAACCCTGAGATCTCCACCCTGAGATCATGACCGGAGCTGAAATTAAGAATCGAGAGCATAACTGATTGTGCCACACCGACACCCCTGGAAAAGTTTTGTTTCAAAATGTCAATACTTACAACACACAGCAAGCTACATCACTTGCAGCCATTTATGGCTATGAAAAAGCATCAGACGCCATTTAAAAAGATGCTTGGAGGGAGTACGGTTTTCAGAAATTCCTTCTTTGATCAGTAAAACATTGCTTGTCCTACATCACAGTGTTGTTGGTGTTTTAAAGTGTTATGATAATAAAATTGTCACTGAGTGCTTACTGTGTGTAAGGCAAGGTGTTTTACACATATTAATTCCACTGATCTTTTTCCCCAGCTGTACCGAGGAGTAACTGACAAATATAATTGTATACATTTAAAAGGTACAATGTGGTGATTTGATATACACATACGCTAAGGAATGATCAATAAGATCAAAGTATTTGGCGTATCCACCTCCTCCTAGAGTTAACCTCTGTGTGCTTGTGGTGAGAACCCTTCAGATCTCTTCTCAGCGACTTGCCAGCATAATACCATATTATTAAGTACACTCACCATGTTGGATATTAGATCCTCGTAACTTATCCTTATCATTCAAAGTTTGTGCCCTTTAACCTGTATCTCCCCATTTCCCCCTTCCCTCCACCCCTGCAATCTACCATTCTATTCTCTGTTTCTGTAACATCAGCATCTTCTTTACCATTTTTTTTTTTATTTCACGTGTAGTAACTTATCTAATCTTAACAATAACATTTTCAGGTATGTACTATCATCATCTCTACATATACATGAAGAAACTGAAGCACAGGCTGGTTAAGATATTAAACTCAAGTTGTATAAGTATTGAAACGGGAAGCTGGAAAGTCACACCATGACCCAGGGCACATTATGACCTACTTAGATGTTTTCCTACCTCAAATGTTCAAGTGTGGAAAGTTTCTCTTCAGCTAGGTTTGCAAGCCTCGGGAGGCAAGACCGTACTGTACACTTCTCTAAGCTCCACAATACTAGGATTTAGTTTTACACATAAAACATATTTAATAAAATCAAGTTCAATAGTGGTTATCTCGAGGTATTGTGATTAATGCACACTCTTAGTTCTTGAAGACATACAATGTTCGTTATCGTTAACATTTACCTATTTAGATTTTCTATGTCCGGCATAGATTATTCTTGTAATAAGAGAAGAAAAGGTATTTGTTACTAAGGCACTATTTAGAATCCACAGATACATAAAACAAAGGGAAAAGAAAGGGATACAAACAAGCAAGAGATACCCACATCAACATGGGAGGCGAGTCAGAGGGTTTGGCCTGAACACTCAGGAGGGCTTGCTTCTCCTTACCTGGCATCAGGAAGCCACAGGGCCCTGGCAGCCCTGGGAGCAGGGTATGCATTCAGACAAGCCAAAAGCAAAATATTATACTTGTTAGAGGCTATGAGAGAAATTTCCAGAAATCGTGTACTCTTCATTTCGCCATACATTTTAATGAAAACTTAGACATTTCCAATTAATTACTTCTGCAGTTCATTTGAAAAGCCTGGTTCTCTACTTGGGCTCCTCAGGTAACTGCTCAGTCCTGTGCAAGCAGTCATTAGTCACTATTTATTAAGGGCTTTTCAGCTGTACCTTTGAGGTCTAGCAGCCATGTTTTTCCTTTTAAATTAATACAGTGGATTGTTATTTACAGAAGGACAAATGGTTAAAAATCATACCTTGACATGTAAATTTTTTGGAGGGAGTCGTGAGTAATAATTTATCTGCCATTTCTCCAGGACCGGCACAGCGAGCAATTCCGGGTTCTTTGTATTCTGACTTTACCCAGTCCGATAACCACTGCATGTTACAATCACAGTAAAGAGGGTTGGCTCCAATTGCTCTGAAAAACAACACCACAGAAGCACACACACAGTATGGATGTATTGTTATTTCCTAAAGGAACATAACTCAAAGTGACACTCAGGAGAAAATCCCTATAGATTTATGGATAACAACTTAGAAGAAAATGGAGACCTCAGGTATTCCCCATTTTCCTGAATTATGTGCAGCTGGGACTTAGGAGTTTGTCACCAGCCTTAAAATTTACCTGGGCTCTACAAGGTGTTCTTGTATTTGCAGAGACAGGTTTATATTGGGTACAAGCATACCTGACATGCAGATTAATACTTCCTTCATTCGCTAATGATTTACTGAGGACCCAATCACTATGCCAGGTTTGGGGGCCGCAAATATAAATAATACATTATTTTTAACACCGAAGAACTGCTTCCGGGAAGATGATTAACACATTCTCAAACATGCAAATAATTTGCATTAGAAGTGCTACACTAAAAGTATATGCGAGGTGACTGGGAAGAGAGGGTAACTTTTCTGGGAGATGGGTAGTTAAAACGCCTGAGCGTTTTCATCATTAGATTCAAGGAGGTGGGAAAGGTTGGGAAGGATGTTTCAGGGTAAAGGACCAGTAAGTGTGAAGGCACCGAGATAAGAAAGGGCATGAAATAATAAAGATGCATAGAGCTAGTTCACCAGTGTGGATCTGGATCTTCACTAGATGTCTGTCCCTTTACAAAGCCCCTTATTTTAGAACTTGGCTTCCCACTCCCATAAGCAGCAGCCATGATAGAAAAAGTAATCAAGATGATAGCTAATATTTATTGCACCAAAATGTAGGTACTGTGCTAAGCCACTTGGTATGAATTACCTTGCTTTATCCTAAATAACAACTTTAGGAGGTCAATAGTATTAATAATCCGTTATAGAGATTGAGAAACTGAGGCCAGAGAAGTCGACCTGTGGGTTTTGTTTACTTGGTTAACTTGGTTTGCAAGCTTGGTGCAAGTAGTTGATGCATAAGGTGGCATCTAAAAATGGATTAATTCTGATTTATAATTAACGTGATTAGTAATGCTTCTAGGTCTGTAGTCCAAGTAAAATTCATCCCATTCTTTCATGAGGAAAGTCCTAAAATATACTTGTAAAATGATAATACTTTATAACGGTTTTAATCCCCAACTCTAATCAAGAGCTGGAGTGTAGTAAATGTTACACTCAGACTCAAACTTTTCTTCTAAATTGAAAATGAGCAAAATGATATTTTGGAGTCATTTAATGTCATCTCTACTGACATTGGCTAAATCCTTCCTATGCAAAGGGACACAGTGGAAAAAGCGAATGGGGGGAGCTCTTTATGATCTAGAGAATCAAAAGACAAATGCACGAAAGAAACACAGGACAGACAACGCACATGGAAAGGATGGTTCAAACTTCTCCTATTGGTGGGGGGTGCTCACGGAAAGAAACGTTCTGCTTAGCTCAGGCAGAGCCTTCCTTCAGCTGCGTTTCTGACAAATCACCCGAACACTAGCAGAATGACTATTTTCTTCTTAATGTTGCAAATCACTCTCCCAGTGAGAGAGATATTAACAGGAGGCACCAAAGAGTCTGATAGACAGACAGATGTACACAAAATCTACAGTGATTGACAGAGCCTCATAAAGCACATTCGGATATAGCATGATTGACTACTGGCTCCTATCCTCTGCCCATCTCCCATTCTCAATTGTCTAAACATATCTTCTTGGGATTTGGTGGGTTTTGGAGGGGAGGACAAAGCCAAGAGAGAATCTGGCAGACAATTTCTGGGGAACTGGTAGGCAACTGATAGCATCTGCTATTTAATCTGAAGCATAATTGCCACCAGGGGGCACCAAACCGGCCCTGAAGGAAGGCGGTCTTAGCGCTGGGTGTCATATGCAAACAATGAATCTTGGAACACTACATCACAAACTAATGAAGTACTGTATGCTCACTAACATAATAAAAAAAAAAAAAAAAGAAAAGAAAAAAAAGTTTTAGATCCGAAATCTGTTCCTGATCTTCCTTCCAGGTTTGCCATGGTCTCAACTCTAGCCCTATAAATAATGAAATAACGGAATTTGACCCAAAAGAGTGTGTGATGTATTTTTATGTTGTTTTATCATACTTTCCAAAAATAAGGAGATACAAAGAGGCTGCTATGAGACAGAGCGCCAAGGAAAGGAAAACAAAAACATTTCATCCAGTACGATGATATGGCAGTTTCCCCACTATCATACTCTAAAGTCTTGAACCACTTCTAATTTGTTTTTCCATGGTGCCATAGGCAGCGCTGAATAATATTTGCTAAATAAATGAATCCAGTTTGAGCAAATCAAGATAGGCTTCATAAAGGACATGCTATTTAGAATGTCACCTGGAAAATACAAGGTTTGGGCAGACTGAATTGAAAGGGAGCTGGTATTCTAGAATCAAAGAACGTTAAGAGAAAAAGCAGAGCTAGGGAGTTTGAGAACCATGTTGTGATAATAGCAGAGGCGGCAGAGGAGTGTGCGTGAGTTTTAACCTAAACCACATTCATGAACTAGGTACTTACAGGTGTGATAACGCAGAAAGATCATTGAAAGCACCTTCAGGTACAACAGAAATGTCATTTCCATGCAATGAACTAAAAGCAAAAAAAAAAAAGCAGTATTAAATTTATTATATGTTAGAGAGTTCAGAAAAATTCTCACATGTGTGAGACTTTAGTTTACAATAAGCATTTTAAATCAGTACAGAAAATATGATCTATTTAATACACGGTCTTGGTGTAACTGGGTGTCTATTTGGGAAAACAAAAAATTAGTTCCTACTTCACATCATTAGCATAAAGTCAATTCTAGATTGAAGAGCTAAATGTAAAAACAAAACTAAAAATGTGTGAAAAGAAAATAGAGAAGAGCTCCATTTTGTAAACATAGGATGGGAAAGGCTTTCTTTCCTTTTTTTTTTTTTTTTTTAAAGATTTCATTTATTTATTTGAAAGCGAGAGAGAGAGAGAAAGAGATCAGGAGCAGGGGGTAGGGGCAGAGGGAGAAGCAGACTCCCTGCTGAGCAGGGAGTCCAATGTGTGACTCCATCCCAGGATCCTGGGATCATGACCTGAGGCAGATGCTTAACCAACGGAGCCACCCAGGCGCCCTGGGAAAGGCTTTCAAAGTACCATATAAAACTCAGAAACCATAAAGGAAAAGAGTTACACGTTTTTGACATCACAAAATATATCCATAAAATGAAAGGTAACATATAAGGAACAGATCAGAAAATATTTACTAGATATATAAGATACAAGAATTAATTCCTTTGTAAAAAACCCTGCAAAGTTAGAGTCGAGTTGTAGATGCATAAAGATATGTATGTTAATAGGGAAGAGATAAGATACTGAATAGAAAACCGGAAATGATATGATCAGGCCCATAAAATAAGAAACACAAATGATCCATAAAAAAATAAAATATACCCAAATGCTCCAGCTATTGGAATTTCAAATTAAAACAGGAATGGAAAATAATGTTCGAGCTGTCATAGAACTATTAATCTTATTCCATATTTGCCAGAGTGCTTTGAAACAGGTACTCTGTCATACAACAAAAATGAAAGAATTAATACCTTTCAATATTTGCCAGAGTGATTTGTAATCGTACTCTATTAAAAGAGAGTTGGTGGAAAATAAATTTGTAAACTGACAAATTCTTGGGGGGGACAACTTGACAGTTACTTTTGGTATCCTCACAACACACTGACAGTAAGAAGAATGTGTAGGGTATTCATTCCAGCGCTGTATGGAGTAGTGAAAATCTGGACTCAAACCACATGACAGTTGGGGCACCTGGGTGACTCAGTCGATTAAGTGTCTCACGCTTGATTTCAGCTCAGGTTGTGATCTCAGGATTGTGAGATCCAGCCTCTCTCAGGCTCCGTGCTGAGCGTAGAGCCTGCTTAAGATTCAATTTCTCCCTCTGCCTTTCTCCACTCTCTAAAAAACAACAACAAAACCAAACAACCAAAAAAAAAAAAACCAAACAAAAAAAACCCCCCAAATCCACCACATGATAGTTAAAGATGGGGATGATTAAATAAGCTATGGTTCCTTCATCCTATGGAATATTCTTGTATGAGTTAAAGAGCTAAGGAACATTTTTATATGATGGAATGAAAATACTGTAAAGCATATTGTTAAATAAAAATTAGCTGATGACAGAACAAGAACAAATCCTACTTATGCTTGTTAGAAGATACATAGCCGTGGGCATACCTATATCAGCATCTTAAAACAAATGCATATAAAAAGGACCAGAAGACAACATAAAACTGTTTATTAATTCTGGGGGAGGGGATTGTGATTGGGGATCACATTTCACTTCATATATTTAAATTACATTTTAATAGTAAAAATGTACTCACTGATTATGTAATTTCTTTTTTTTAAAGATTTTATTTATTTATTTGACAGAGAGAAACAGATCACAAGTAGGCAGAGAGGCAGGCAGAGGGAGAGGGGGAAGCAAGTGGAAGCAGGCTTCCCACTGAACAGAGAGCCCGATGCGGGGCTCAATCCCAGGACCCTGAGATCATGACCTGAGCTGAAGGCAGAGGCTTAACCCACTGAGCCACCCAGACGTCCCTGATTATGTAATTTTTAAAGAAATTAAAATCTCCAACCACTTCTCGGCCTTTTGGCTAAGATCAAGTGTAGAAATTAAAATTTCCTGTATTTTGTTCAAAATTAGTTGGATCTCTATAAAACATACATCTTACTATTATCGATTACCAAATAAATGACCACCATAACAACCTGGTGTTGCCCAAATAAAGGCTGTTCAGTAGTGATACAGGAAAAGATGTAATTTTCCTATTTCCAAATCTGTAGTAAATCCTAATTTATATGTCTGGAAATGCCCAAGAATCAAAAAGGCAGCTAAATCAGTAAAAAACCCAGCCCAAAACTCAGATCCCTGAGATAAGAGATACTTTGCTGACCATAAGATGCTTACAGTAATCGGAGAGACTTCAATCCATCGAAGGTTCGAGGAGGAATACACCTCAAACGGTTGTAACTGAGAATTCTGAAAGCATACATAGCAGATTTGTTTTACTCAGATATCCCCAAATGGCCAAATGTCATTTTAAAAATAAAGCAGTTAAGAAAAAAGTTGTTTTAGCATTTTATAAACTGGGAATATTGTTGTACAGTATTTCGTTACTGTTTGTGTTTTCAGTAATACAACGTATTTCTTTCTAAATACAGTCTAGAATGCTTCCTGCCTCAGCCGATGCTAATGCCTCAACTATTTCTTCCCTCAGCTGCCAGACTTCTTAAGGATCACTCCCAACCACACCACAAGCATAAATTATTCTTTGTTTCTTTTCTGGAAACCAACGCTTTTTTATAATATCTGTAATTGTTTGTTTAAAGCTTTTGGGGTTTTTTTGTTTTTGTTTTTAGTCCATATCTCCCAATAATATTTACATTTCTTGAAGGCAGGCTCTATCTGCCTTGTTAACAGAATGTCCAAGTGCCCAGAAAATGCATTTTGTCCTGTGAATTAATAAATACTCGGGACTACATTTTCATACTCACAAGGTGAGGAGCTGGGTCATGTTGCTGAAGCTCTGATTAGAAAGGGTGCTTATTCGGTTGTTACTTAAGTCTCTACAAGAGAAAAAAAGAAACAAATGGAGTGTACTGTTACCAGAGAAAGTGAACTATTAGTGATTCTTAGAGAAGGCTCTTCTCGCTCAGTCACAGCGGCATTGTTACATAGCACGCAGCTTTTACCTGAAAATAACCAAACCCTGGATGACCCCCTGGGATAGATTATAATAGTCATAATTATTCACACCCCTGCCTGTTGAAATTAGAAGTGACGGTGTTTTGCTCTGGCTAGTGAAGGAAATGTGGGCAGCACTGCAGGTTTCACTTGAACAGAAGGTTAGAACAAGCTCACTCTTCCGTATCTCCCTCTGCTACCTCCTCTGCAAGACCTGTGATGGTCCACAGACAGCATTGGTGTCCTGGTCCCAGAGCAGAGACATGGGGAGGCCCCTCACAACAGACACGTTTTATTTGTGAGAAAAACCTTTGTTCCTGAATGTTCTGTTGGTTGCACATCCTTTAGCTTCCCTGATACATATGCTCACTAGTACACACAGTCAACTTTGATAATTAAAAGCATTCAATTGATTACATTTGCAATGCCATAATGAAAACGGCTGCCTTTGGCAAAGTCACTGACACACAGTAGGCAGGTCCTCAATAAATACCTGTTTAATTAATAAATAAATAAGAGAGATGCGGGTTTTTTAACCAATGCTACATGGCTATTTATAGCCAAGTGTAACTGGTACTATGGGTTGTAATTTATATTCAGTGAACTTGATCTTCTTTTTATGATATATAATATATCTGTGACTATATATTATGTAACATATATAATACATATTGTAACTATAATTATATTGTAATATAATGTAATATTGTTAATAGATATACTAATATATACACTATTAGTATATATATTATATATGATATATGATATATATATCTTTGGCAATTTTGCAACAGGAAAAAATGAGTGAGTATATAAATACACATAGTCATACAGTAATATATATATATATTCACTGACTTTTCTCTACTGCTAAATACTAAATACATAAATAAAAGGAAGATTTATGAATAAATGAAAAATTATAGGTCATAATTTATGATCATTGTATGTATGTATATTCACTACTTTTTTTAAAGCAAAATATATAAATAAATAAGATGTAGGAACGCCAAAGATTATCCATTCCTTTATTAAAATGACCAGAATATCAGTAAAATGAACCTATACAACATAAGACCTTCATGATCCATCTTCTCAGCTGCTGAAGTACTATCCCTAAATTTAGAAAATAAGTAAGTGTATCTATATTAGCAGCAGTTACTTGCCTAGAGTAGCATAATGAGTCATTGGTAAAGCCATTTCTGGATCTACAAATGCTCATTTTTCATTTCCAAACTGGTGTTAAATAATTGCATACTGTCCCACAAATGACCCAATTCTGCTGAAGTGACCCTCTGGAAATTGCAGCAATTTAATGGTTTATTTAACAGAACAAAATGTATGTAATCAGTTCCTGCTGCTACTAAATAGGTAATGAGAGGCAGACCAAGACATCTTAGGGGATAGTCTCTCTTTCTTAATTTAATCATTTGTCATTTAAACAGTCCTACATACTTTCTACAAAATGATTTTCTTATATGTTTAAGGGAATCTGAAAATGATTAACAGTGTTTTAATCAACCACAACCTTCCTAGGGCCAAGTTTACATTGAGAAATGTAACATTTTCTGTGACTTACATTTCTAGAACTCACTTATTAGGGATCAACCTCCTTATTCTAGGAACTCTAGAAATTGGCCTCCTCAGCTAGCCATATTTACTCTAAAATCAGATAGGACTTAAACTAAAGATAAAGTATTTCCATTTCCATTTACTCCTGTTGCTTATTTTTGTTTGTTTGTTTGGTTTTTGAGAAGCTTAATCAATTACCAGCAAGGCTACTCTAAGTGTGACATTGTATACAATAAGATTGTATCTCTTTAAAAATATTGTGCATATAACTAGATCAAAATGTTGGTATATTTAAAGATAATCTTGTATTACCACTTAAAAAATCATTTACACTGATGAAAAAGAGAGATATTATTTTACAAGGGCATCAAAGCAAAGTGAAAAAAAGTCAATGTCTGAAATTTATGCTCAGAATGTCAGCATCTTTGTCAAGTTCACTTAAATACTGCGTGATTAAAAATGAATTTTATAAAATTAAATTTGAATATTGGAAGTCCCTATCTTAGAGCGTATTACATAAGAAAATCAAACCTAATAAAGTATATTTTCAGTAAAGTTATTGCCATCCACAACCTTTTGCTTAAGTCAAGAAAAGTAAAGGCATTATTTTCTATCTTTCTTTTCCTGGCTTGTCATAAAATAGCCCCTGTTCATTGTAAGTAGAAGTATTCAGATTTACTGCATTTCTGTAGTTCTCTGATACTTAGACTTTATCATATTTGTACATTGAATCAAGGAGGTCCTTTCTCTAAGATGCGCCATTGCCTGACTGATATTCAATGAAGGTGAAGCTAGTGATCCAGAACCACAATGAGGAAGGAGGGAAGCATCTAACTGTAAATGATTTATATTATCTGAAAGGTTCACTCAATCTTCTGCCCCTTGCTACCCCCACTTTGGTGAACTAGAATAAGTCAAAGATGAAAAAAATACAATACGTTACTTACATAAGTGTTAAATGTTTGTAGTTGTAGAGCTCCTTAGGCACTAACGTAAATTGGTTCCCATCCAGATACCTAAAAACAAGGAAAAAATATGATCTTTTTTTAAAGGAACAATGGCGTGGCACAAAATGGTTGACACAATTTCACCCTTAACTGAGGCAAGGGAAGCACTCTGAATTCTGGCTTTGAGACATCATGTTTTCTCTACCTGGGATTGCTAATTAAAAGAAGTAAAGGAGAAAAAGCACAGTTGTCCAATCCAGTAGAATTATTTTGTGGAATCTCTCAGTGTAAATTATAAAACCAAGGAGAGACTGGTGAGTCCAGTTCTTTGTGGTTTATGAAATGAGGCGAGTCATGTGTCCAACCACTTGTGAGTCAAGAAGAAGGTTCATTCCATCGGCCATATTTTCGGTCAGATTCCAGTCTGCTTGTATTTATGTGGGGACAATACCATGGAATGCATTCACTACTGACAGAAGCTTGCTGCTGAGGGCATGACCACTCTTCCCTGCCTTAAGATGTATCCATACACTTAGTAAATAGCAATCAATGCCTTCAAGGAGATATTTAGGAATTCAAATTAGATTTCAATTAAAAAAACCTAAAAATAGTTTTTAACCACTGTATATCTGCTTGTGATAATAATTTTACATGGTTTTACAGAAAATCACAACCTTTATCAAGGGCACGAATATAACATAAATATGTAGAAGTACTAATCAAATAACTACATATATGTGAAGTTTCCTTTTCTGATTAAAGTCAGGAGGATAATCTGAAAATAGACACTGGGCTAACTGGCAAGACGTAAAAATAAACGAATGCTTTAGTTTCTGTCCATAATGTCACAAAAAGAAAAATAACCTCTATCTCAAACAAGGCTATGTTTTCCCAGAATATAGATGATGAAGGGTAAAATGTCTTCCAGCAATGTGGGCTCTCTGGCTGCAGATGTGCCCACGAATTCTGGCCCAGTGGGCAGAGGGCACCTGCTCCGCAGGGTCATGGCCCATCTTGAGACCTAACGTTGAGGTGATTAGTATTTTTGCTAGATACAGAAGTAGCTGAGAAAGTGCCTCAGATAATAATCTATTTCAAATAGTTCAAAATAAAAAGTTATATAAAAAGCACAATTTATCAAAATATGTAGCAAATATGGGACTAAGAAGCGGGCATATGTATGACTTCTAATTTATGTCTGCTCAAATTTTCTGCCTTTGTATTTCTTCTTTGACTCCTTTCTTACCTCTGCCTACATATTTCTTGGTACCACTAGAGGGAAGCATAATCCCATAGACGTCAGTATTCTCCCTTTATTCTGGAAAATGTCATAACAGAAAGCTAAAAGGATTCAGAATGTGCGCTGTGGATGTTTACATGTAAAACAATCTAAGAGGGAAATTATATGGAACTGATTAAAAATAATAGATACCACTTGTTCAAAATTGTCCATGTCCTCATTTTTGCCAAATTCTTTAATAATTTAATATAACACGCAACGAAATTTTTCTAATACACGCATATACGTGATTGTAGGGAACGATCCTGCTGACTTGGTATGATTCTAGGAATAAGCTCTTGGGGAGGTAAAACGAGAATTCACAAGAGATGACTTAATATTTTCCTCATCTCTGTAACATATTTCTTTAGAAATACTACTTTGTAATACTTTGTAAAGAAATAGATTGAGGATTCAACTCTCTGACAGAAGAAACATGGATAACACAACCAGGATATGAATCAAGCAGGTTCTCAGATGCAGTTTAATAAGGAAATTAAAGAATGTTTAAAATTATGTGATAGGCATCGAGGAGAAGCACTAAGGTATGGGCCAGTTAGAAAGAAGGGACTGCATTAAAGATGATCTGGTTATGCTGAGTGTTGTGTTCTTGGCTGGGGTCTTCCTAGAATCAGTGCTACGGAAATACTCTAAAGGCATCTAGCTGCTAGCTGAGTGGAGAGTAATCTTCTGAAATACTTATTAAAATAAGAATTAAGTATTTAATTACACACACACACAAAGCAGTGCTTACAGTCAATTAATGACTGTGACTGGTATAGCACGAGAAGCTGCACACTTCCCAGCAGTCAAATCTAAGAAGGACCTTCTGTGTATGTGTGCTAAGATCACACCTTCTTTTCCCCAAAGTGTTCAATTTAGGACCAAATTAGGATTCATAGGACTGCACGTGATATGCAAATAAGTTCTCTGATAACTGAAGTGACATCTTCTTGAAACTCATTACCTATGTTCCATGTTGCCAAAAGTTTATCAAAGCCGCTCATTTAGAATGCTTGCACACATGGGCATGAATTACAGGGACACATCTGCACAAATTACATTGGAACTTAAATCATTTTTGATACGTAGTTCCACACAGAAAAAAATAAACAGAGGCAAAATGACTCAACTGCACTCATACCAAGCATTTGTTCCTGGTACGTTAGTATGCAGATTACGTAATGGAAGGGAGCATACGTGCATCATATTATGCAAGCAGCTTGTTCTTGGATTTATTCCAGTCCACATATATAACATGAGGCAGCTAAGAAAGTGTGCATGGTGCTTGGTATCTAGATGAGTATATACTGACCATGTAATCTGTGGTCATATATCAGATACGAAAATATTAGGGATAATTGGCCTCACACCCTTCATGATCGAAAGGATTCTAATTCAAGTCCAAAGGGCAGTACCTCTTTTTTAAGGATAAAGATTAGGCCGGTTTCTTCTTCATCCTAGATATTTATGTATCCCATGTGGGAAGCTATTCTCCCAGGGCACACAGTGGTAAAGAATAATTAACCATATGGAATATCCCAGACACTGTAGATAAGCTAAATACACATCTTTTTCCAAGGTGTATTTGATGGAACATGAGTCTTGAAGATGGTCCATGAGTAAAGGGCTATAGGGACAAACAAGTGTGGGAGCTATCTTATATTTTACCACCCTCTCTTGGAGCCTCAGAGTGCACCTAAGCATAATACAGACACTGAGAAATCCTACAGTGAATAAGAGAGAAACTCACACAACCAGCATTTCCCAGGTGTATCTAAACTGGCTTCTATATTATCTGTTTAGGGTTTTACATGATACTATTTAATGGCTTATAGAATAGAATTTGGAAATGGGACTCTCAAGATGTTTATTTGGTTTCCATTTCCCCTGTTGAAATATTACTTGTTAAAGGAAGCAGAAAGGCAAGCTCTACTTACAATTCAGTGACGTCTCTGGGAATACCTTTGGGCAAGACCTTCAAGGCCTTGTTGCTGCATCGGACGACTGTATCCAAGCACGTGCATTCAGTGGGGCAGCGGGAGAGTGGAGAACAGCTGCTGTCATCATTGCCTAGTTTGCCAAAAGAAATATAGGAAAACCCAGACGTGTGGCTTTGAAAATGCAAGAAGGGATGTTATGCTTTTAGCTTAACAAACACAAGAGTCTTGAGCCACGAGATCACTTCAGTACATTCAGCACATGGAGTGCTTACAAATTGATGCCATCCTTTGGATACAGCACCGCTTTCAGATTGCCTAGGGCCGAATTCCAGAAAATAACTCACAATTTATATCATCCCTCCAATCATAACAGTAATTTTCTTTGTTCAGTTATTTATACAAATTACACTCGTAATGAGAATATGTAAATCTACACTGAATTATGGAGAAATTAAAGGACACAGACATGTAGAGGCATAAAGAGGTAGATTAATTTAAAATGTTTAGCAGAAAATGTACAGGACCCTCATTTTACAATATAAGGCTCAAAGGGGCTCTCCACTCCCTGGCAGCCACCTTACAAGGCTATTACGAGAATCAAATATGGTGATCTATGCAGAGCATTAAAAAGCAAAAACTATTATTTTTGTTAGGTTTCCTAGAGTTCCTATATTTTTAGGTCAATTGCTTTTCTTCTTCGAAAATGGCAGTTACTGATGCTTAGAATAATAAAGTTAAAATGAAGCTACATAAACAGTACCAACCACAATCTGGAAACTGGGAAATTTAAATAAAACATTCAGAAACACAAATCAAGTGGACGCGGATGGGAAAGCAAGTCAGGAAGTATGTGCCCTGTTTCTAAAACAAAACAAAACAAAACAAAAGCAAAAAATGCACAAAACTATCTGACGCCTGAAGTAGGACATACTGTTCTAGTCGGGCCCCACAGCTTTGGATTGGTCACGGGAACTCCTGGTGCCCAAAGATTTAGCAAGACTTTCTCACCATCATCACATGTGAAGTCTTGAATGGCAACATCCTGGATGGGGATTTCTTTGAGGAAGTATGGTTTCTGACAGCGAGGATTTCCGGTTACGATTCTTTTCTTCCTGAGCCATTCACCCAGCCAAGCCAGGTAGCAGTTGCAGTTAAAAGGATTTGCCAACAGGTTTCTAGGAGTCCCATGCAAACAAGACAGGGTTGAGTTTAGAGTTTTACTTTCTTACTTCTCAAAACCCCCATGCTACCTTTTCCCCCCACACTGTTTCTGCTAGAATGATTCCTTCTTATTCCCTTACTCTCTTTCCCCCATTCATACTCAATCACACCCAACGTATGGAATGCATTTTTTTTTTTTTTGGCTCAAATACGTACGTTTGGAACTTGAAAAAAAACCAATACTTTTATATAAGAATTCTTCAAATAATTTCATGCGGATAAGAAAGCAAAGGCAGCAATTTTGGGGTTTATGCAGTGGATTCTGATAGAGATCTCATTTAGAGATAATTTAAACTCGTCAGCGATCTGACTTGCTGTCAAACTTCCCTCCACTGATAATGCAGTAATTTAATATAAAGATGAAGGCTGATTACCTTATATTATTGAGTTTAACCTGACAACAGCTATTTCATTAATTTGTCATTTCAGGATTTCCATCTCTTATTTGCTCCAGAGAATAGGTTTCCCATCTAAACTGACAGCTGAGTTGATTAAATGCCAGTTATAAAAATGAATTTACCTCTACAAATCTCAATACTTTTGGCATCTCACCACTTCAGCACAAACCTATTGACAACCTTATTATTTATAAACATGCCATCTTTAATATGCACAAATTAGTCACTTGATGTAAAGTGTCACATTTTATGTGGAAAGAGGATTAAGTACTTTACTGATGGATGGATGCTTCCCTCAAATTATTTCTTCAGTGACTTGAGCTATGTCGGACATTTTTTTTTT